>PVIH01001013.1:76636-123646 GCA_004025045.1 Sigmodon hispidus | reverse complement strand
TAAATCCAGTTTTGTCCCCCCTCTCTCAAGAGTGAGTCAGGTGTTCCTATGTGGAGTGGGATCCGAAGGGTCAGTCCAGGGTGTCTCTGATCCCAAGCTGTTTAGTGGTTGTGGTTTGCAGCTTGGGCATGCTTGGCTTTTTTTCTTGTTTGTTTGTTTAGAGACCACTAATGAGTGAGTACATCCCCTGCTTATCTTTCTGAGATTGTGATACCTCGCTCAGGAGGATATTCTTCAAATCCATCCATTGTCTGCGAATTTTAGGATATCATTTTTTCTTACTGCTGAGTAGTATTCCATTGTGTAGATGTACCACAGTTTGTTAATCCATTCTTCAGTTGAGGAACATCTAGGTTGTTTCCAGGTTCTTGCTATTACAAATAATGCTGCTATGAACTAATACCTTTGGAGTGTGAATGTGCCTCTTTAGGGTATACACCCAGAAGTGGTATTCCTGGGTCCTTGGGGAGATTGATTCTTAATTTTCTGAGAAGCCGCCATATTGCATTCCAAAGAGGCTGAACAAGCTTACACTCCCACCAACAATGGAGGAGTATTCCCCTTGAGGAGCCTCTTTCTGACTAGATGAATCTCTCACAAGGATTTTTGAGAATATTACATTGATAGAAACACCATTTTCAATAAAAGGACATAGAGAATTAAAATAAAAAGAAGAGTACTGGTCTACCAAAATTTTGTAGGAACAGATTAATAAAGCCATTCAATAGCTGGCACCGGCTTTCATTTTCCGTTCTCTCTCCCTTCCTCCATTCTTTCTCCTCCTCCTCCTGAACCAGGGTCTTACTATGAGGTCCAGACTGTCCTGGAACTCGACGTAATCCAGTTTGAGTTTGAAACCACAGATCTTCCAGTCTTGCCTCTTAAGTGTTGGAATTATATCTTTAAAGTACCAGGTCAGGTTACAGGATATAATTCATAAAAAGGGAAAGATGATTCAGTGGGTGGATCCTTTGGCCCAGAGGGTACAGAAACAGGCCTACAGGGTAGAGAGGTATCACCAGGTCTGAAACCCATGGGATTTGTATGCTGTATTATGAAATTATTTTGAATGGCAGTGTCTATGACTATGTCTTGTGCTTGTGCCACCATTATAGTTTGGAAGAAGTTTCGGGCTCACCAGGTCCATGGATAGAGAGGAATTTTGGCCTAGGACAGATCCTTGTGCATATGCTTGAGAGTTTGAGGTTTGAAATTTCTGAGCTGTAATTATTTAGATGAGAATTTGGGTTTGAATTGATGTGGTCATACCTTTTGGGGGGATTGTGAAGGGATAGATGTATTTTTCCTGTGAGCTGCATGTGAATTGTGAGTGGATGAGAGGGAAGGCTGGATAATGGCTACCAAACATCTAGATTCATATCCCTGAAACGTGACTGTTAGTTACATCATCTAGCAAAAGAGACATCACAGATCCTTGGAGTCCTTAACTGGGAAGATTATCTGGGGACTCACATGTAATTATTGTCCTTGTAAGCTAGGAACAGAGGAAGGTTTGACACAGAAGAGGCAGTAACTTGGTAGAATCAGAGATCAGAAGGATGCTTTTGAAGATAGAGGAATGGCCACAAGCCAAAGAATACAGGCAGCCAGCAGAAGCTGAAAAAGGCAAGGATCAGTTTCTCTGCTCAAGGGCCTGCAGGTCAGCCTCAGTTATTTGGCCTATGGCACTGTGAGTGGATGAGTTTGAACAGTTTAACTCACTGAACTTGTGGGTACTTGATACAGCAGCCACAGGAAACTATTTTATCATGTCTAATGTAATTTGGGACTAACCTACAATTTCTAGCTTTCAGTAATTCTGTATAAGATTATGGCAAGCCGTTTGTTTAAGGCTTTTATTTCTCTCAGCATAGTAGATCTTGTCATGTGATGTAGTGTATGTGTGTGTGTGTGTGTGTGTGTGTGTGTGTGTGTAAGTTCTAGAAAAGAGAAGCAAGTGGCAAGTGTTCTATTGGAAATATTTTTCTCTTATTCTTTTCTTCAGAATAAACAGTTTGACAGATATGGTTGATTTGGGACCCAGTATCATCTTTTATATTTCTTTGGGTCTTCAAATCCTATAATTCTTCTAGGGACACACTGAGTGCTCTGAGGTGATGTGTCCATGAGTTCTGTTTTTCTGATTTCCTCAAAGATAGTGACAGTGGACCTTCCATACAAACCTCATTGAGTCCTGGCTGTGTGATGAGTTATACAAATAAGATGGCCTGGCCTTTGGTTTTTGTCTTATTTTGCATTTTTCTGTCCTGTTCTTTCAGATGCAAGGCTGGTTCTGAAAAAATTTATTATGAAGTCCTCTCTCATCATTACTGACCCAGAAAAGGGACCAGGGAAACTCCTCAAGGAAGACAAGGTACTGTGTTGTGGTCATTACCTGTCCTGATGCTCTGGAGGTGGACAGTTCTCCTTAGTGCTCGCTTCACTTGCTCCCATCTCTTCCTTTCCTTCTCCCCTCACTTCTTCAGTAAGCTTCTGATAAGAGATGATACGAAGTAAATGAAATTGATTAACAAAATATCACACCTTGCCACATGGGTGAATGTTAGAACGTTATAATGAATAAAAATTTGGGAAAACAAACACACTAAAACTTGCAAAGGTTTTTAGAAAGCTAGCCCCCCTAAAGCATATTGTCAGTGATACCTATTTTTATAGTAAAACTACAAAGGGAGAAGCATGGATTGTGCTTCTGTTTCTGGGGCAGGTAGTGAGAGGTGAGGAGGAATTGGGTGCTGTTAATTTTCTGTTCTTCTGTTGGAGTACTGTGCTCCTTTGATATTCATTCAGTTCTATGTTTTGCTTCAAAGCTTAAAAATACATGATACATTTTAGTATGTATGCATATGTATGTATTACATGTATCAAATCTTCTATAATGAGAAGAAAGTAAAAAAATTGATTTATATACATTAAAATTGTGCCCAATAAGCTGGGCATAATGGCAGCCTGTGTTCCAACATTTGGGAAGCTGAGGCAGGAGGATTATGAGCTTGAGGCCATCCTGGTCTATACAGCAAATTCCAGGATAGTCAAGACCGTTATACAGAAAACCTAGTCTTGGAAAAAACCAAAAAAGGCTGGGCAAATGCCTATATCCTTTGATATTCCAGACTAATTTTATTAAATATACATCACCACAGGATTACTTTGAGTTCTAGGCAAGACTAGCTACACTCTGAGAATCATGACATCCAGGGCTACAACAGCAAGACCCTATTGTATATTCTTACAATATATAGTATTGTAATTCAATATATTGCATATTGAATATACAATAGCAAAACTAAATATATTCTGGATATTAGAAATGTGTGATGGCTTTAAATTACTCTCAGTGTTGCTGTGTGGGATCCATGAGAATTTCTTTTGGCATTATTTGATGAAAATCCCAGTTAGCTGTTGCTTACTGGGAATCATCTCACTAAGGCACATGCTGCACCCATATCTTCACAGACAACTTTACAATATTTATTGTGAAAGAAAATCCAGAAAACATTTGATTAGAGTAGGAACTAGGGCTGCTGGACCTGCAGCTCACAGGGTTCTCACCAGGAAGGAATAGTGTGCTTTGTCAACTGTGACTAAAAAAGCCTAGAAAGCACACACCATTAATTAGCAAAGAAGTAATCCAGAACAAACCTAATTTGCTTCTCATTTCCAGTTTTACCTTGGAGTTCTGATAGTGACTTTGTGTTATTTTCATCTTATTTTACTCTTTACTTATATAAACACAGATAATTGAGGCTTGTAAAGGGGTTCTTACTGCTATGAAGGTGGGCTCCTACTACATAGATCACTATTATTATTAATTTGCCTTTTCTCTCTCTGAGCATCTGATGGGCACTTTTCCTTGAATCTCTCTCCTTTGCAAGCGTCCACATCTGCAGCTTACTAGTTAGCACAGTGACAGGTGCACAGCAGCAGGCTGTTAACTTGTACTCACTAGTAAATCTTACTGTAGTAAACATTTTTGTACTTTTAATTTTTTTGGCTGACACATTCTGTCTGAGGCACGTGGGAGACACCAGGGATGTGTGGTCTGCTAGAACTCTTTTGAACTTCCTCCTCCAGCACACCATTGAAAGGAAGTAAAATATCATCGTTACTGAGTTTCCGGTAGCTCATACCCCTGTAGTTCATTTCCCCAAAGCTTAATTTGTTTTTATTTTATGGGCATGTACATAGGTGCACCATGTACGCAGTACCTATAGAGGCCGGAAGAGGGTGTAGGGTCCCTGGAAGTGAAGTTACGGATAGATGGTTGTGAGCTGCCATGTGAGGACTGGGAACTGAACTCTGGTTCACTGCAAGAACAAGTGTTCTTACCTGCTGAGCCGTAACTCCAGCCCTGTATCCACCCATTGTTCAACTTTTCAAAACACTTTTCTCACTAAGAGGGCTCAATAAAAACAATCAGGGAGAGATGGTAGACTGGTTGAAGGCTTCTCGATGTTCAATGGCGAGCTTTGTGACTTCTTATCCTACTGGTTAGGCGGTTCAGTAGTCAGAAGCTGCATGCTATTTTAATTTTAATTATTTAAAATTTAGTCCTTCAGTCACACTAGCTGGACTTCAAATACTCAAGAGCTAAATATACCTGAGGGTTACTGTATTGGATAAGATTCAGAAAGTACAGCCTTAGACATACTCCAGTTTGTAAAGACAATATTACATTTACTAATTGTGTGTGTGTGTATGTCTGTGCCAAGGCATCCCACATGTTGATGTCAGAGGATAGCCTGGATGAGTCTGTTTTCTCCTTATACCACATGAGTTTTTTATAAATCAAACTCAGGTCTCAGGTTTCATAGAAATGGCTTTGGCCACTAAGCCATCTTGCTGATGCCAGAGATACCACAGTCTAATTTTTCAATAAATAAGTGAATTCACTATTTCTGCTCCTAGAACACTATCCTCAATGCATGCCGTATGAAGAACGAGTGGTTGGAAACCCATCCAGAAGCTTCCATCAGTGAGCTTTTTGAGCAGAAACAACAACTGGAGGAAATTATGGCTCCCATCCTCACAAAAATGTCTACACCGCGTAAGTTTTGGGCTTGAATGTCCCAATATATAATAATTCAGTTCAGTGTTGTTCTTTCTGATATACTATGATTTTTAACTATCTTCATTTCACTAATAATAACAGATTCCTTTTTGTAAGATATACCTGATTCTAATCTTAATATTACATTTATCAGTTGTTAAATTTTACATGATTGTAATGTCTTTGTGATTTATTTTATTTTATGAGTGTTTTTCCTGCATGCATGTTTGTGTACCCTCCTGCATGCCTGATGCCCTCACAGGTCAGAGGGTGTTTGTTAAATCCCTCAGAACTGGAACTAAAGATTTTATGACCATCATGTGGGTGCTGGGAACTGAACCTAGGTTCTTTGCAAGAGTATCCAGGCCACTTAGCCACTGAATAATCTCCCTAGCCCTGCCTTTGAGTCTTTTGAAATAAGGTGTTGCTATGTGGCTCAGGTTGCCTGTGCCCATTTGGATGACAGGTACCACTTTGCCTGGCTTATGGCATTGATGCTCACTGAATGTTTGGATCACAGGCAAACATCATCTTGCTCAGCTTATCACATGGGTTTTGACCCAAGATTCTCACCCAAGAGAGGATGATCTTCTGGGAGACAGGGTATAAGGCTCTGAAAAAGAGTTTCAATATTTTAATTTTGTTTTTGGTTGAGAAATAGCTCTGTGAAAATAATATCTTGAGACTGAAAGAAACGTATACATCAGAATTTCATTAGCAGGTATACATACCTAAGGATTTTAAAAGTGGCAGCATTATTGTCATACAATTTTTATGAAATTCACCATTTAAAGCTCCAATCAGTACTTCTCAGTATATTCACAAAGTTGTGTAATCATCACCATTTCTAGTTTTAGGCCTTATGCTACTCCATAACGAAGCCCTACACTTATTAATAAACACCCTCTACCCATCCCTGCCAAGTCCCGGCAAGCAATGCTTTACTTTCTGTCTTTATGGGTTTGTTTGACACTGAGTCTTACTATGTAGCCTTTCCTGGGTTGCAGCATGTGATGTAGAGCAGGCTGACCTCAACCTTGCTGTAATTCTCCTGCTTCATCCTATCAAATGCTGGGCTTATACATGTCAGACGTTATGATCAGCTTGGGTCTGGCTACACTGAGCTCTTCATAAGAAGAATCATTTTTGACACACACATTGTCCTTTGTGATTGGCTTCTGTCCCATGGCATGATGCTTATCTTGTTCATTTATTCTGTAACATGTTTTACCATTTAATATGGGTAAATAAAATTCCTTTGTATGCATTCACATTTAATCCCTTTATTAACCAGAGGACATTTTGGTTTCCATATTTGGGCTAGTACACATAATACTGATATGAGCTATGTGTATTGCCATATGCTTTTTCTGGTATGTAAGCAGGAATATAATTGCTGGATTGTAGGTAACTCTATGTCTTCTGGAGAACTTCTAAGCTGTTTTCCAGTTTCATCAATGTAAATTCCAATTTCTCCATGCCTTTCTTAATGTTTATTATTGTCTTTAAAATATCATAGACACATTTAGTGGGTGTGACGTGATTTCATACTCTAAATTTCTCTGATCACTAATAATTGCAAACATTTTTTCAAATGTTTATTGGTCATTTGTGTAATTATGATGGAGAACCATTTATTTTGACTTTTAAGATTTAAAGTTGAAATATCTTGCTATATTCTGGATTCAAATATATTATTAGAAACGTGACTCTGAGCTGGACATGGTGACAAATGCCTGCAGTCACAAAGTCCATGCCATTGTTTGAGAAACTGGCTTCATCATACTCTATATCTCAAGATAATTAAGTATCATTTAAAAATTTGCTTCTTTCAGGTCAAGTGAAAAGCGCCAGGTCGATAACCTAAGCTGAGGTCAGCAGAGACATCAAGACGGTACCTTCTACAGACCCCACACGGTGTAGAAAGCTACATTATCTTCCAGTGTTAGATAAGACAAACCCATTCCTACCAGCTGAATTCAAGAAATAGATGCAGAGTTTTGTAGAAATATTTGGGCATAAATTCAGTCACCCCGGCTTTTGTAAGGTTGTTCAGAATACTCACTCCTGGCTAGGGGGCTGGGTCTCTGCTCCTTCAAATACATCTCCTCATGAGTCTTCCAAACATGGCTCCTCATGAGTTCCAGCGTTCCTTCAGAAGAGCTGAACAAGGATTTTTTTTTTTTTAAAAAGCCACATGGAGAAGCTAATAATTTGGAGAAGCTAATAATTTTCTGTGTGGCTAATGCAAGAAATTTCCACTAGACTAGAGAAATCCATTTTTAAAAGATGCACTAGGTTATTTCTAAAGCAAATAATAAGAATTGTTTGGGGCAGGGTCCTCTGGTTTTAGCTGTTACTTTTTATGCATGAATGAAAATTTATCTGGAAGGTGGGAGACAGTTTCTGAAAAAATCCCACTGTCACTTTTAATATCTGTAATAAACACTGATAGGTCTAGTTTCCCTTCCCCAGGAAGTCTGATGATATAGATATTGTATCTGGCACCATCCTGCTTCCTGCCATTCTTTTATATTGCCCAAATTTTAAAGGCATGGTTCCCCCAAAGTTCTTTGTAAAGTCCTTTTTCTATTCAAGTTAAACAGGACCCTGAACTTCCTATTTCTTTGTGACTTTCTGGGAAGGATTTTATAGGAAATAAAGTGTAAAAAGAATAGGAGAAAGAGAGAGGGGGGAGGGAATATTCCTCACTTTTACCATGTCCTCCTCTTGTCTTGCTATGCAAACCATTTTTTTTTTCACTCTGGAGGAGAAAGAAAACAAGGAAGCCATTCAGTAACACTCACCAGGCCATGTTCTCTTGGTCCCGGCATTGAGGGAATCTTGGTTTTTAACATTTCCCCAAATCTCACTTTAGAGATCTTTTTCCGGAATGAGCAATTCCCATTCAGTGTTTTTCAGCAGAAGCATCACCTGCGAGATACCTGAGTATTTGCTGCTGTGGGAAGAGGGGATCTGTGTTTGGCCCTCAGGACACTCGGTGCACATGAGCACTGGGGTCACTGGGGAGGGGTCAGGTGCCCCTCTTTGCTGCTGCTATTTCCATTCTGAGTCACTCACTTTCTGAGCCTTGCTCATGAATACAACAATGCTTCTCAGGCCTGTGCTCCTCCTAGTAGAGGAAGCGAGTCCTGAAACTCACTTCTCTTCAACCATCCACTAGAATAACTAACTTTTCTCTCCCTCCTTTGTCTCTCAATCTCTGTCCTCAGGCATTTTATAGCCTTTGATACACTTGCTAACATTGTATTTATATAATCCCTCTTGTTGGCACCTTTATACCAACACATCAACTTTCTTGTAATCTACTTTTCTAACTCGCCATGTCACAACTTCTCAGGATTCAGTTCCGATTCTTAGGGGGCAATTGTTTTTCTTCACCCTGTGGCAGTCCCTGTCGCCAATATTACAGAGATTTAACTCTTCTTTCCCTCTTTGGGAGCATGCACGGTGCCAGAAACTTCATCCTGTGCTTGTCTCACCATGTGAATGAACAATGATCTTTTTGAAAGACCTTTTTTTCCCCACAAGTCTTTAGCTTCCTCATAGCTAAAGAGCTTGTAAAATAGTCAGGAATTGACTCACTTAGTGCTACCTTACTCCCAGTACCTAGTATTGCCTAGTACTACCCAGTCCTTGTAGAACTCATTACATCTGCATTTATTTATAGAGCTTGGTTACATTGTAGACATGTCAGCCTTATCTTATGCCTTGCTTATGTCAGTGCACTATTGCAATACCCACGCCCTACCAGACAAGCCATGACTGCAGCAAATGTTGCAGCTCTGTGTCTGCCTTCTCTCAATCGTGCATTTCTTAAACTGCCATCTTGAATGTCATAGACTTTGTCCTTAGAATCTTGGATCTAATTTCAGAGATTCTTTTGTTGTAGGGTTCTGAACACTTATTTATATCTGTGGATCTATAACTTCTGCTTTGTGAGAGGCAGTATTAATTATTACCTATTGTTGCACTGACTCTAAATTAATAGAAGATTTAAATGTCCTTATTGCTGTGAGTTTGATATTGTTTAATTAGCTGCATGGTGTCTTCTGAACTTGTGTAGAGTAGTTACTTTTTTAAAAGCACATGCTAACAATTCAGGAATGCTGCCACAGTATTTGAAAGGTAGTTAAAAGCTAATTCAATGTTATGATCGGTTCTAGATAGAAGTTCTTTAGGTTTTGTGTTTCACTGATTATAAAGAATGTAAAAATATAAAGGTAGGGTATGAATATAACACTATTAAAATAACAACCTCTGCCTGTGATCACTGTCATGTAACAAAAGCCGTTTTAACAATAGGATGCTAGTGAGAACTGCCATGGAATAATGCTCTTGTACACTGTAAAGATTTGTCACTTGAATTGGTGTAATAAAATGCTGATTGGCCAGTAGCCAGGCAGTAAATATAGACAGGGCGACCAGACAAGGAGAATTCTGGGAAGAGGAAAGGTGGAGTCAGGGGTCACCAGATAAACAGAGAGGAAGCAAGATGAGAATCCTGTCCTGAGAAAAGGTACCAAGACACATGGCTAAACATAGATGAGAATTATGGGTTAATCTAAGTGTAAGAGCTGGTTAGTAATAAGACTGAGCTACTGGCTGAGCATTTGTAAGTAATACTAAGTCTCCGAGTTAATTATTTGGGAAGTGACTATCAGGTATTTGGGAACTGCTGGTAGCATAGAAACCTGTGCCGACATAGAGCTTTATGTTAGACTTACTTTTCCCATGTTACTATGTATTATTGAATTCTATTACCCACCAGAACTGATGTAGTCTAACCTCTGAACACTGTTGCTCTAGAATGATGGAGGCAGACTGATATTTATTTTAACATAAACCCCACATTGTAAAAGGCTGACAGTTTACTCCAGTGTTTCTCTAATATGCAGTGGATTGTATTGTCCAGGACAGCCTAATCTCCCACACTCTTCTTACTGTGTGGTCCTGTCATTTCTAACATAGAAATGTGCGTCTCTGAGATCTCTTGAATCTGGGAGACCATATATCATTTCCACAGCTAGGTAATAAGAGGTGATGTGCCGTCTGCCTCACTCTCTAAAGACATTAACTTAGAAGCCAGCCTGTGAGGAGACCAACAAGCAAAGGAACCATGGTTCAAGCCTGCAGCTCAGACTTTTCTCCATCTGTTTAACAATTGCTGCCAACCTTTCAGACTATGAATGAGATTCTCCAATCAAGTAACTATTATTAATGTTATATGAAGTGAAGACAACTTTCTCTGTTGTGTCCAACCCAAATCATGGACTTCTGAGATAAATGTTTTAAGCCACCCAGTTTTGTATTTATTGGTCACACAATAAAATATAACATACACATGTTGGAATTCAGAAATGTGAAGTGACATACCAAAGGCCAGAATAGGTGGCTTTGTTTCTGAAACTGGATGGTGAGTTGAAGCTGCAAAGGTGTAGTGGGGAACATGAGTGAAAGCCTCCAGGCCTGACGTACAGCCCTATGAAGCCTTTAGATTCTCCATGAGGCTACAAGAGGGAATTTATAAGAAAGTGTCCCTGCAAGCCAGAGAAAAAGGCTCTTGTTACAAGGCCATAGGAAGATTGCCATGGTAAGTGACGAACCCACAGATTTAGAGAATAAGTATCCACTTTGCCCCAGTGCCACCTCATCTTTTCTAAAGTGTGAGCTGAAGAAAGGGACACACTAACTTTCAAATAAAATTAGAATTAAACTGTGCCGGTAGCCACTGGGTTTGAAACTGAAGTTCCTCCTCATTTCCCAGCCTTTCTATATGACAAAAGTTATTAAACAAAGAAATGACTTCTGGGAAAAGGTAAAATTCAGGGCAGAACTACAGGGGTATCTGTTAAGCAATCAGAAACACCTAGGATGGTACCTTGGGATTTTTAGATATTAGGGCCGGGGAGATGGTTTCTAGGACCACATCACAGCTGCACCCAGATGGAAACAGAAGTGGCACATCTGTGTCCCTTTCTCAGAGGTGGCATGTGTCTGACTCACCTTTCTGCAGTCCCATGCCCACTCTTGGAAAATAGGACTGACTCACCTGTACTGCAGACCTGTCTCAGTCACATTGTATAGTCGTCAATAGACAACGCGCACTTCAGCCTCTGAGCCCCCCAAGCTAAGCAATGCCTCCTGCTGATGCTGGCTTTGCTCAGAAACAGCAAAATATAAATTTTATTTATTTTGAGACAGGATTTCTCTGTGTATCCCTGGCTATCCTGGAACTTGCTCTGTTGACCAGGCTGGCCTCAAACTCAGATATCTGCCTGGCCTCTGCTTCCTGAGTGTGAAATACAAATATATTATGGCTTTTAAAAAGGCTGTCTACCAGGGATGTTATAATGAACAGCTCTGTCATTCCTGCAGTTTAGTTAGGTGCTGTCTCTGGCTTTCAGTACCACGTCTAAGCCAGAATTGACTATAAACTTTGTCCAAGTTTCCTGAGGTGGACGTGGAGAACCCGAAACTTAAAGCTACAAGAGTTGTAGTCTCGAGGTTTAGTGGAACCAAGAGATCTTGAGGGACAAGAGCACAAGAGCTAAACATGGCAGAAAAAGGCATCGTTTAAAATAACGAGGCAGAGCAGCGCAGAGCAGCTGAGGAGCCAAGGTGACAACCAGCAAAGGGCCAAGTGAGAGAACACCGGGGTGGCAGGGGAGGAAATGAAGGCAGTGTAGGGAAAGTTCCCCGGGTCCCCTGGCTTAAGAAAACCGCACATCTACACAAAGTTGCAGAGAATATTTTAGGGTGATGCAGATGTATTAGTTATAACTCAGGGGCAGACATGGACCTTTTGACTGATTCGGTTTTTAGGAACTGAGACATGCTTCAGAGTCTCTTTAACTCAGAAGGGATGCAGAAGACAGGGATCAGTCAGCATCTTGCTGTGATGCTTCCCCTGGAGCTCTTCACAAGAGCACACGCCGCAGCCTTGATTCATAAGGCAGAGGGAGAATACAGTTCCCTACACACAACATAACTCCTTCATGGCAGCAAACTGCAAACTGATTAATATTCATCGAAGAAATATTTAACTGTTTTTATTTCTAGTAATTTAATCAGAAGCCCCCAAATCACATGTAAGGCATCAAGATTTTGTTGATGAATATGTCCTGAGGAGAGTGGGGTGACATTGTACCTTCAAGAAAAGAACTAAAATTCAGTGATGAGCTGAACGGCAGAAAATGAGACCATTAAACATGGAAAGGGATGAAGAAGAAAAAGGGGAATGGTAAATAAGAATAATCAGGAAGTCTGTGCAGTGGAAGAAGTCTAAAGGGACCAGAAGGGTGAGGAGACGGTAAATGGGGCAAGGTGGTGGGGGGTGGGGGGGGGGGGGGGGGGGGGGGGGGGGGGGGGGGTGGGGGTGGTGGTAGGGAGTTGGAGGGCTGTGAGAAGGGCAGATATGAACAAAGTACAACACACATATATAGGATGTTACAACAAAACCAACTATTTTGTATGCTAGCTAAAAATTAATTTTAACAATGAGAGAAGGCAGAGCAATGGATCAGGGTGGAAATGGATAGAACTGGCATAAGAAAAACATGTTTTTAAAACCCCAGGGGTTCTGTCTGTGTGTTTTTGACCCTTTCATCTGTTATTTTAGGCAAAGGAAATCAGTTAAAAACAGTTGTAGATGTAGACCACCGTGTGGCCATTAAATGCATGCTCCTCTGTTACTCCATAACTCCATTTGGATTGGAGGTGAGAATATTGAGTACAGCCAATCAGAACAAAAGCAGGCTGGCAAGAAACCAATGGGAAGTCAGCATGGAAACAGCTTTGACTTTGGCATCAGTTGGTAGTACTGACCCTGGCAAACAGAAGCAGAGCTGAGCACAGCAGAGCTGAGCACAGCAGAGCCCTCGTTCTTTGGGATTTTGAAAGGCTGTATTTTGATGTCAACTCTGAGCCATCTTAGGCTTGGAAGAATACATCTCTGGGAAAGAAATTGGTTTTAAGGTCATTAACATGGGGATGAGGGGCCTAGAGATAAGGACCTGAAGGGCTGTTTGAGGGATGGAGGGTAACTTGAAGATGCAGTGGGCACCTCCATCTCTTCATTAGAATCTTTGCGAATGATGCAATTGAGTGTGAAATGTGGTGAAAGATGGACTGGACTTCTGAGGTAGCTTCAGGAACTATCAGGGCTCTAGGTTAAGGCTAGTAAAGAGGAAAAACAGAGGAGCACACGTCCTTCTGAGCACCACCACATATATTTATGCAGGCTATCACTTCACCAGTTCAGTGGGTGGCATCAGGGATAAAATTCAGTCTGTTGATGATATGACAAGCCACTTGCCTATGGTCAGGTTTCATGGCCCTGAGGAAGAGGTGCCTTTTCTGCTTCAGTCAAACCTCAACCTCAATCTTTTCAGGTTTTTACATATATTGTTTACTCCTGTAAGTTATTTCCAACTTTAACTGATGTGGTGCAACTTCTCTTGCTTCAAAATCAAGTTCTCAAGTTGGTGTGGTAAAGTGGAATTCTAGCGTGATTTGTACACACAGAGAATGAAGAGCAGGGCATTTGTTTTTGCTCCTTCACTCCATCTGGTGTTTGTGGCAAACGTGTACAGCCTGAGTGAAAGTCAAAAACTCAGTCTAGGCCTTTGAGAGACTCACCCTGTCAACCAAGCCCATGGTCAGATCACCACAAAACCAGAAGAGTCAGGATCCACTTCTTCCCCTGTGTAGGCAGCAGCACTATGATGATAAAACACCGTCACTGTTGCTAGTTCCTGTAACTATCCCTGGAGCATGAAGGAGAGTGAGGACTCTCAGCCAGGTGGAGCAAGGATGACCTGCACCCCGGGAGGCCTTACAGTGCCCCCTACCTCTCTTTCCCCCCATTTTACAACAGGGTAGTCTGCCATAGTGCAAGTAACTTCTGGAAAAGAAAAATGTCAAACAACTTTTCTTTCTGGTCAACAAAAGATGACAAGAGTCCTGATTTACTCTGTGGGAGGCCAGCTGATTACTTTGTGGTTCAGAAGCATTTCACAATTATTATATGTGCCACTCTTGTTTTGGGAGGTAAGTAGCCATGTGAGACTCCTCTGTCCCTGGAAAACTTTTCTCATTGTAGAAGTGTAACAGCATGGTTCTGGCTCAGACTAGCCCCAGTTTGGACCTGCCCACCGCTGCTTATCTGGACCAGCAATCCCAAATCCCAAAGAATTTCATAGACGCTTATATTAATTTTATGTTGTTTGGCCTATGGCTCAGGCATATTGCTAGTTAGCTCTTTCATCTTAATTCAACCCATTTTCATTAATCTGTCCTGCCACGTGGCCCATGGCTTAACCGATTTCACTGCATTTTGCATCATGGGTGGCTGGATCAGTCTCACCTGACTCCGCCTTCCCCTCTCTATGCTCTGATCTCCCTGCCTCATTCTACCAATGCCTGTTATGGACCAAAACAATTCCTTTATTTAAAGAATGCTATTCACAGCATACAGAAAGACATTCCCACATCACAGAAGGAGATCACAGCTACATAGAAAGAACAGCTAATGAAACATCACTATGAGAGTGAAGACTGTCAGGCCAGCTTTATTCAGTTTCTAAGGAGCACTTGTGTGTAATAGGAATTTTCTCTGTCTGTCTGGCCTGGTCTAGCCCTGAGGTCCAGACCTGCATTCTTGTAGTTACTTAGTTCCAAGTAATCACACACTGGCTTATATTAATTACAAACTGTTTGGCCTATGGCTCAGGTTCATTACCAACTAGTTCTTGTAACTTAATCCATTTCTATTAATCTATGCATTGCCATGTGGCTCTGTGGTTTTACCTGTGTTCCATTAAATCTTGTTTTTTTGAGTGGCAGCCTGCAGCATCTCCTTGACTCTGCCCTCCTTCATCTTTGTCTCTGTTTGGATTTCCCACCTGCCTCCAAGCTGCCTTGCCATAGGTCAAAACAGTTTCTTTATTAACAAATGGCAATAAAGTATATTCACAGTGTACAGAAAGACATCCCATATCACTTGTGTATATTCCTTTTTTCAATAGCACGAGCTGGGCATGGCAGGGTGATAGTGCATTAAGAGAGTCAGATAGTCCTTGCCACTATGAAGCTTTCTCATGGGGGAAGTAAGAAAACAAATAATCATGAGGCAATGTGTTAAGTGTTGACATAAAGGTATTTCCAGGATTCTCTAATAATAAGGAGGAAGGAGATCCTGATACTGCCTGCCTACATGAGCAGACCTACCCTGATCACATATCTGAAATGAGGGGAGACTGCCTGGCAAACAGACAGAGGGCAGATAATCAATACTTTGTATAGTTGATGTTATTAATTTTGTTTATTATGGCTTTAAAAAAGATTTTTTTATTCTATGTGTAGGAATGTTTTGCCTGCCTACATGTCTATGTACCATGTACATGCAGTTCCTACAGAGGCCAGAAGAGGGCAGTAGAGCTCCTAAAACTTAAACTGAGCTGTTATGGATGCTGGTGCTGGGAGCCTGGACCCTCCGGAAGATCAGCAAATGTTCTTAACCACTGAGCAATTCCTCTAACTTCTATTCTGACCTTTGATGGGATTTTTTTTACCCCACCTACTTTTCCTGGCTAGAAGAAAATTAGAGAGGGCTTTGTAAAGAAAGGCCTCCTAAACACTGATTAAAAACTCAGCAGGTGAAGCAAATAGTACTCATAAAGTAACCTTGTCAATAACACAGGTGCTTTATTCTAAAGTTAATGTCTGTGATGAAAGTCTCTAGGGATCTGTAAAAGAATATTTAGTTATGAAAAATACCAGCTGCTCCAAAACCTTTTCTGGAGTCAGGAAGATTGTCTAGGACCAAATAATGAAAGAAATATGTGCAAAGAGCACCTTCATTTTAGCATTTATCGGGGAGTGAAATTACTTTGCCTAGTGATTTTTTACTATAGTCACTGAGAACTTTGGTTCCTTTTGGAACTCATGCTGACCTGATATCCATGAGCTTTGCTGACTCTAGACACACTCTAAGGATGCAAAATGTAAGTGGCCAGCAACAAAAGGAATTGTGGAAACAGAGAGAATACCATTTCTTTACCTGGACTTAAACATAAGAAATATTCAACAATTATTGGCTGATTTGGTTCAACTTCATGCTGAGGAGGCAGGCTGCCACTGGGTCTTGCTTTATGTACAGGATTATAGTCGGTCTTGTGTCTAGGAGAAAAAGATAAATAGTCTTGGGTAGAACAGGTTTAAAGGCAGACAGTTACAAGTGCCTCTCATGACTTGTCCTGTGAAGGAGGCATTTTTTTTAAATGGAGTATATGTTATATTAGCACAGAATGAATAGTTATTAACATAAAATGAAGTATCTAGATATTAAGTTTGACTTTTTTTTGTAACCAGTAGTTTCTTGCTTGGCCTAGCCCTGAGCTGGACCTGCAGCTGCTTAGACCTAATTAATCACACAGAGGTTTATTTTAATTACAAGCTGTTTGGTCTATGGCTCAGGCTTATTATCTGCTAACTCTTATTCTTTAACTTAACCCATATTTCTGTTTATGTTTAGCCACATGGCTTGGTATCTTTTTGCTCAGTGCAGCATTCTCATCCTGCTTCCTTGGAGTCTCCTGGTATCTGACCCTGACTCCACCCTCCTTTGTCTTTATCTCTGCTTCGGTTTCCCACCTGCCTCTAAGCTTCCTTGCCATAGGACAACACAACCTCTTTATTAACAAATGGTAACAAAGTATATTCACAGTATACAGAAAGACATCCCACATCACTTTTTCATTAATTTTCACTACCAAATCCATTGGTAAGATGCCTGTAGAGTGACCCTAACACCTTCCTGGGCCAGCAAATGTGGGGTTGATAAGACCTCAATGTTTTCCATATTCTCTTGTTACGGATGCCCAATTATGTGTATCATATGTTTAACAAATTATATTTGTGGGCCAGTGAGGTAGTTTCAAGAGGTAAAAGTACTTGCCACACAAGCTGGTCTACCTGAGTTCAATCCCCAGAACCCACATAAGATGGAGAGAGAGAACAAATTCAGCAAGGTTGTCCTTGGACCTCTACACACACACACACACACACACACACACACACACACACACAAAGAATCCTCCAAACCCAAAAAGCATCTGTAATAATTATTAACTATTCACACATATTATGACTCAGAAGTTGAAAATTAAATGACTAAGCTGAGTATTAATTACATTATTCTGAAAATATGAATAATCATCTTGTTCAATAAGGTTTATTTTTAATTGACATGTAATATGCATATATATTTATGAGTTACAGTACAACTTGACACAGGCATATAATGCATGATGATCGAATAGGGTATTTACCATTTTGAAATTGTAAGTTATATTTTTATTTTTAGGGTTTTCAAAGATGGTTTTAAAAAATTCTGAGGTCTTTGTCCTGATGATTCTCTCTCTGTCAGGATTTGTAACAGGGCAACTGGCTTACCATTTTGTTGAGGTACGTATACATAAGTTAGAGAATAAATCAAAGTTCAAACACTTCAAACAAGGCTCAATCCTAATGTGTAAGTGTTTCCTCTTCTGCAGTCCTGGGGCTCAAACTATGATCTCATGCATACTAGGTAGAAGCTTTCCATCAATGACCCACACCCCCAACCCTACGAAATTAAAAATATTAAAATATTAAAGATATTAAAATAATGTGTCACTACCCATTTTTACAAAGAAAGACACACAAGAAATACAGTACGAGAGTCATAGTTAAGAAAGCTTTAAATGAAGCAGTAGTCTGGAAGTGAGGACAGTTCATCTCATTGGCAGGTTCCTTGTCATTCTTCTCTGAGCCTTACCCTTTCCCCCTTGTTGCTCCTTCTGAGTTCTTGTTTCTTTCTATTGTGAGTATACTGGCTCATTCCCTTGATGTTCACTTTAAACATGTGGAAACTTGACACTGAAGGCAGCATCTCTTTTCTTAATGGTTAAGAGCCCTATACACAACTCTTTAATTCTTGAGTTAGCCTGTTCATTCTTGCAGGAACTGAATGACAGTAAACACTCCAGCCACTTCATAGACAGAGGCACAGAGATGTTAGATAATGCAGTTGTTAAATATCCTAAAAGCCCAAGGATGAAATTAGCATCCTCATGATCCAAGCACTGCTCAATAGTGCCACCTGCTGGAATCAAAACCTTAAGTCACAAACCTTTTAGGGTGTGTGTGTGCACACATGTGCAGGGGTGGGGGCGGGTGGGGCTTGAAGGGGCAAAATTCTAAACCCCTGCAAGTAACAGACTAATTTTCCTATGCATTTGTTACTTAGGTGCATCAAATTGTCTACCCTCTTCTGAAAACACCAAGTTTTTCACTTTATTGTTATTTTTTACCTATAATTGTATTTGTGGCTGCTTTGGATGTGGACTTTTATATAGTCAAGAACGTGTTATGGCAGGTAAGAAAATGTTTTAAAACATTTTAAATTAGTACTCTGTAGAACCATTAATTTAAGAGTTGAGGGGCAAAGTGTGTGTGTGTGTGTGTGTGTGTGTGTGTGTGTATGCATTTTCAGAGAACATTTCCCTCATTTTGGTTTAACTCTGTTCTTTCTAGTATTTTGAATTAAAATTAATTGAACCATAGCATTTTAATGGTATTTTGTGTATTCAATGCTTGATTTTTTTTCTCCCTGATCTAATGTTTTAATTTTTAGTATTTTCTTTTTTTTTAAACTTTATTTATTTATTTATTTGCCTTGGTGTTTGCCTGGAACTGGAACTACAGACAGTTGTTAGCTGCCATGTGGGTGCTGGGAAATCGAACCCGGGTCCTCTGGAAGAGCAGATGGTGCTCTTAACCGCTGAGCCATCTCTCCAGCCCCACTTTTAGTATTTTCATTATTATTCATTTTTTAAAAAATGATTTTCTGGGTTAGGGGGACACATTCATTCTTCTTTTTAGGTATATAGCTTTGGCTGCCTTGGGATTCACTATGCAGACCAGGTTGGCCTTGAACTTACAAAGTTCTGTCTGTTAGGGTTAAAGGCATGTAACCATTCCCGCAGCGTAGAGTAGTGCTGTAGTAAGCAGAAAAGTGCAAGTAACCCATGGGATGTTGATGTAGAGTCTTTTGGGTACATTGCATCCCCAAACCCTGTACAAATTCTATGCCAGTTAAAAATAAGAAAGTAACATCTAGAGACATAGCTCAATAGTTAAGACACTGGGGTGCTCTTCTAGAGAACATGGGTTTGGTTCCTAGCACCCATGTGGCAGCTCACAACCATCTGTAACTTCAGTACCAAGGGATCTGATGCCCTCTTCTGGCCTCCATGGGCACCAGGCATGCAGGTAGTACACATGCCACAGATATACATGCAGGTAGAACACCATGCACATAACATTAAAAAAAGAAAGAAAGAAAAAAGAAGAAACAAAGGAGTCAGTCCAGGGTGTTTCTGATCCCAAGCTCAAAGTTAAAAAGAATAAGATACTAAATATGACTAAAATACATTGTATGGAGGCATAAAATCCTCAAAGAATAATTTAAAATATTACATTATTAAAAATAATAAAGTAAAACACCCTTCAATCCAGGATATTGTTCTTCAATGTGAGTAAGTGCAGTCATGTTATCTTTGGGTAGATGTGACGCTATGTGATGAATTGCTTTACAGGTCTTGCTAACAGGAGTGATTAGCTTTGGTACAGCATTTGTCACTATCGCTTACGTGGTTCTGAAATTCAGTGAAGATTCGTGGGATCTTCAATGCTGTTTACTCTTCAGCATTACACTGTGCATAATAGACCCTCTCCATTCCGTCAACTCACTAAAAACCATTGGTAGGTCGGTTCCTTTCTTTCTGTGGGGATACATTGTTTCCTTTGGACTATATTTTCCTTGCATGGATTGTGTAAGCTGAGTAAGTATTAATACTTTATTTTCTCAAGGATAGATGAAGGCAATGTAGACAAGACAATCCTTAGAGACAAAGCTAAACATGAATTCATAATCAGATTCTGAGTAATCTAGTATTTGACCCTGCCATTCTGAGGTCACATGGAAGCATTCCAGTACTTTGTATCCAGATTAAACACTGGAAAATGATTCCCCTTAAAAAACTATAGATAAAAGTTTTTGTTCCTAAACCTTAGGAGTGACAAAGATGGTACCTCAACTATATATTTTCAATTATTATTTTTCAAATCCCCAAAATAAAAATGAACATTAGACAGGCCTAGTTTTCTCTGTGATGATGATGTCACTTAATGTGGTCAGTTTGGGCTTTTAATCTAATGGCTTATATTGAGTGGTTGCTTTTATTTTATTTTATTTTAGAGACCGGGTTTTACTATGTAGTTTTGTCTTACCCAAAGCTCACTATGCAAAAAAAGTAACCAGGCTGGCCTTGAACTTTGAGATTCACTTGCTTCTGCCTCCTGAGTGTGACCTAACAATTGCTTTTAAAATACACGGGTGTATAGGAAAGCCAACTAAAAATAAAAATATAAAAATTTTAAAAATAAAGGAAGGAAACTGAGCAAGCTAGGGGATCATTAGCAGCAGCACTCCTCCATGGCCCCTGCCTTGGTTTCTGCCCCTAGGCTCCTGTTTGAGCTCCTGCCCTGACTTCCTTCAGTGACAGGCTGTGATTTGGAAGTGTGGGCCACATGAATCCCTTCCTCGTCTGGTTCCTTGTGGTTGTGCTGTTTATCTGAGCAATAGAAACCAGAGCAGGGCAGGAGCCTTAAATCAGTGTGTGCTCATACATGGCAAACACTGCAGACCAGGCTTTCTCTTTTTCTCTTTTTAAAAGGGGACCTAGAAACCAAGCCCTATGCATGTCAGACAAGGACTCTATCCCTTAGTTATATCTCCAGCCCGTATGTGGTCCTTTTTAGTTTTGGAGAACTGGTTTATTGGCATACCACTGGACATGGGAGATACAAGAGGCCTCAAGCTTCTAGAGATGGGAACCCCAGGGCTAGTGGAGAAAAAGATACTCTGCTAGGAGCATTGGGAATAATCCAGAAGGAATGAGAGAAATAGACTGGGAAACACTGAGCTTTGATAAGCTGTGGGCCAAACACAGAGGACCCAATATATGAATCCCTGAAGGTGGCAGAGAAGGGATCTATCTATATTTGAATGAATAATTTGGTAAAAACTCAAAGGTTCAAATATCTCCCCCCAAAATTCCAAGAGAAACAAAACCATACCTTGGGAAATAAAAATAAAACCCTTGAAAACCAATGATTCATAAAAAACCCTCAATAGCAGCCAGAGGAAATTATAAAGTTATTTAATGTATAATAATGATTAGAGAAACCTCTTCAAAAACATGAAGATGAAACCCAAAAGGCAGCACAGTAACTTTTTTTTGAGCATTAAAAGAAAAATACTGTCACATTGGACTTGTATACTCAGTGAGAGTATCTTGAATGAAGATGAAATAGAGGTTTTCTCAAATATACAGAAGCTGAATGGATTTCTCGTTCACTGACTTGTACCATATAAAATGTTAAAAAGAAACCTCCAGGTGGAAAGAGAACTGTGTCAGATGGAAGTCTGAATGGGGAATTTGATCTATCCAAGTTCCTATATTTGTTGTCTGTGGGTTTGTTGGCTCTGGACATTGCTGAAATCAAACCACACAGTAGTAGTTCTTCTTTACTCATGGTCTATTCCAAGACACTCAGCACTTGTCTGAAACTACAGATAGTATGGAGTCCTAGCTATACTGTCTTGTCTTACAGGTTCACATCTATGATAAAACTTAATTTATAAGTTAGCCTCATTAAGGAGGTAGAAACAGTGTCTAATAACTAACCAGAAAAATGATAAGAACATATTGTAATTAACTATTTAAACACTTACGAATCGTTTATTTCTGCAGTTTTTCATTTTCTATTTTGGGGCCACAGCTGACCTCAGAGGACTGAAATGATGGAGAGTAAAAGCACAGACATGCCAGGCTGGTGCACATGGCTTTTCTGTCTGGCATCTTTCACTTACAAGGTTCTCATAGTTCACTGTGCTGTAATTGGATCAGCATTCCTTTCTGTGGAGAGATGATGTTAGGCTAGAGGGGGCATTTGTGCACTCAGGAGCTGACAAACACTGAGTTTCTGTGAATAATGCTGAACATTCATGGACAAACATCCATGTGTATATAATTTCTGGGCTATATTTACACTTTTCTTTCATTTCTGCTCTCTCTTGTTTCTCCCACCCCTCTCTCTCTCTTTCTTTTCTTTCAAGTCAGGGTTTCTCTTTGTAGTTATGATTCTCCTGGAACTCACCCACTAGGTAAAACAGGCTGGCCTCAAACCCAACAGAGATCATCCTGCCTCTGCTTCCCCAGTTCTTAGATTAAAGGTATTTGCTACAATACCTGGCTATTGAACTTTTCTAAAATGACCTTCTTCTGGACTCTGATGTTTATTCAAGCTAAATATGCTATGCTAAGATTTGTCTCATCCCGAAGCTTAAAAATGCCTGAGGTGAGGTGGGTAGAAGGCTCAGCAGATAAAGCATCTGTCCCATAAGCATGAGGACAGTAACTCTAATCACTCAGTGCCCACTTAAAAGCCACATAGACACAGTGGTTTACCTGTAATCCCAGTGTGGGAAAAGCAGAGACTGTAGTCCATAGCCACTTAGCCCCAAATAATCACACAAAGGTTTATATTGATTAGAAGCTGTTTGACTTGTGTCTCAGGCTCATTATTTGCTAGCTCTTTCAACTTAACCCATTTCCATTAATCTGTGTATTGCCACATAGCTCAAGGCTCACCCGTGTTTCTTTACATCTTGCTTCTTGGGCATCTGGCTTCTGGATTGCATCTCTGTGCCACTTCGCCCTCCTTCCCCTTTATCTATGCTTGGATTTCGTGCCTGCCTATAAGCTTCCCTGCCATAGGCCAAAATAGTTCCTTTATTATCCAATGGCAATTTACAGCAAATAGAAGGACCTCCTATATCACTTCCCCTTGTCTGCCTAATCAAAAAGGAAGATTTCAATTTCAACAAAGCAAAATTAGATATAACAAAACAGCTATCAGGCAAGAATTACAATTATAATATCTAGTCTATTTGTATTTAGCAAATTAAGGAAAATATTCTATCATCTACCTTATCCTTGTGAGTTCAAAGTTTCATATCTAATTTACCTTTTATGATAACTAAGAAAAACTATAATTATAACTATCTAATTTTCAATTGCATCAAAGATCATAGAATATATTACCTGAGTAAATAGAAAGTACATTGCAAGCAACTTCCAAATTCTAGAAATGACAGAGGACCTTCCAAATTCTAGAAATGACCCGGCTGCCTAGACAGTCACCATAGTCCCTTTGTAACATCAGGGCATCCACCTTCAGCCTACAGACCTATAGTCTCTGTCAGACTTTTAAGTGAATTAGGAAATTGGAAGGACTGCTCTGCCCATTCTGGGATAGTTCTTCAGTAGCTTCTCCCTGTGTCGTGCAGAATGTTTGGTAGTCTCTGTGAAGCTGGAACCTGAGACCATCTTAGCTTTTTTGACAAAGTTCAGAGGTCATTTTCCTATGGGTCTTGCATGTCCAGTTTATACACCATATAGTCAAACAGTCAACAGTTGAGGCAAGAATAATTTTTTGTTCAGTAGATAACTTTTGATACAAAGAAAGTAAACGTCACATAGAGTTTCTTTGATGCCTATTATCCTCTTGAAGTATCTTGGTGCTGCCAGGAGTAGATGTGTCTCACTGTCCAGAAAAGTCTAAGTTCTTAAAATATTTTAAATGCCATATTCTGTAGGTCTTTGAAGTGTTTGAAGATTATCTATCTAGTTGAAATATATCTTTGTATAACTAAAAAAACCTTACATGACCATAAGTTTGATTATCATAGATGATTAACTATTAATCTGTATTTCTGAATTGTACGTTACAATTTTAAAGGAACTGGATAAACATAATACCTTAAACAAGAGTAAAAACATACATACAATATAACAATTAAATTTGTATCAATAAACTAAATTTCATACCAAAGTAAAGTATTTTGAGATTAAGAGTTGTTTTGGGATCAAAGTAGATTTAATAATTTATCTTATTTTTTTATCATCTCTATATAATGGTCCCCCTTTTTTCCCCTAGACAGAGATTAACTATGACAATGAAAACAAATGTTTATAAACAATATTTTGGGAATTTGGGCATAGCTTTCCATAAACTATTTCCTGCTGATTGGAGATGCTGACACTCTTATGGGGATTCTTTTTTTTTTTTTTTTTTTTTTTTATGAACAGGAACATTAAATCTATCATAACCAGCTCATGCTTGTACAGAGGCTTCTGTGAGACTTTGGGAAAGGCCTTGTTGTAGCTCAGGCTGCAGACAGCAAACCCACCATGTTGTAACTCAAGCCTGCATGGTACTCTATACTATGGCCCATTTGAGAGACACAACTAGGAATCTGTTTTTGGTTCCCTTTCTGTGATCTAGAACCCTTTTTAAGTTCTCTCAGGTTTTATGTGGATGCA
The DNA here is from genome assembly GCA_004025045.1 of Sigmodon hispidus. Classification (NCBI taxonomy): domain Eukaryota; kingdom Metazoa; phylum Chordata; class Mammalia; order Rodentia; family Cricetidae; genus Sigmodon; species Sigmodon hispidus. The sequence continues at coordinate 99,061 of PVIH01001013.1, read as the reverse complement.
CATGCACCATATTGGAGCAACATTTGTAGCCTGAAGTTTTTGACCCATCTGGGCCTGCAGTCTGGAGGAATCTTCCCACCCTCAGTCCTTCAACTGAGTATAAAATAATTACTCAGAGGCTTTTATTAATTGCATGGTGTTTGTCTATGGCTCAGGCTTATTGCTAGCTAGCTCTTACATATTTTTTTAAGATTTTATTTATTATGCATACAGTATACAGAAGAAGGTACCAGATGTCATCATAGATGGTTGTGAGCCACCATATGGATGCTGGGAATTGAACTCAGGTCCTCCAGAAGAACCCCTGAGCCAACTCTCCAGCTATCTCTTGTATCTTAACTCAACCCATTCTTACTAATCTATGTTTTGCCACATGGCTCATGATTTACCTGTGTTTTTTACATCTTACTTCCTTGGGTGGTAACTCCAAGAGTCTCCATGTGGCTCCGCCCTACTTCCCCTGTATCTAAGCTCAGATTTCCCACCTGCTTCTACGCTGCCTTGCCACAGGGAAAACATGGCAAGGCATGTTTTATTAACCAATGGTTTTAATAACCTCTTTATTAACCAATGGTCTTCACAGCATAGAGAAATCCCATATCAAGAGACACAGAGTCCTTGGAGCAAGCTGGCAAGCCAGGCTAGCTAAAACAGAGAGCTCTGGGATCAGCAAGAGACCTTGCCTCAATTAAAGAGGGCACAGTGATTGAAAAAGATAGTTAATGTCAACCTCAGGCCCTTCCTACATGTGTACACATGCACAGGTGTGAATAGGCATGTAGGCAAGCAAACACATGTATATGCAAACATAAAGTAAAAGAAAAGGAGCAAATATTTGAGGCAGTGGGCATCTAAAGGTTGGCTTTAATTGCCAACTTGTCAAAACCTAACGTTACCTGAGAAGAGAGTATCAACGTGGAATTGTCTAATAAAGTTGGCCTGTAGGTATGTGTGTGTGGGATTGTCTTAACAGCAGATTAATTGTTATAGCAAAACTCATCTCACTGTGGGTGGTACCATTCCCTGGGCAGGGGATCTTGGACTGTATAAGTAGAGAGGGAGGCAGGTGAGTACAAGTAAGTATGTGTGCATTGATTTTGATAGTGTATGTGATGTGACTAGATGTTCTAAATTCCTGATGTCTTGGCTTCCCTGCCACAATACAGTTTAACCTGGAACTGTGATCTAAAACAAACCCTTTGTCCTGTAAGTTGCTTTTTGTGAGGATATATATATATATATATATATATATATATATATGTGTGTGTATATATATATATATATATATATATATATATATATATATATATATATTTAGCACAGCAACAGAAACAAAATTAGGACAGGGCAATACAAGGGGTGCTCCTGTTATGTTGCTTTGCAACTGAAAAGTCAGAAGCTGTGGTATGAAATTTAAAAAGTATTGTTTGTGATTGTTTTACAGACTCATGCCAATTATGATCATCTTTCTGGTTTTATTTTTTTTCTAGCATGTTCTAGCTGTTAACTATTTTCTGTGTAGGAGTACCACTTGTATCACATTAAATTTTATTTTCTATTTCCTTTCTCAGGCATTTCTAAGATGTACACTGATATTATCAGAGGAGAGTCATTGATTATCTGTAGTTTCACGTGCATTTTCTTTGGAATTTTCCGGGGCCATACAACCAATGTTTCCATGTTCAAGGGTAAGACCATTGTGTTTTGTCTATATAATTTTCTAAAATAATTCTTATTGAAATGAAAGTGCATTCATCTTTGTATCTTTTTCTATACATTCTCTGGGACCAATTAAAATGATAAGTTAGATAACATGAAAATAACTACTATCTTTGCATTTTATTGATCACTAAAATACAAAGTGTACATTTTATGATCAGTGAAATCCAGACGGGAAGGGGGAAAATTATATAATTTTATGATCTCAAAAATGAAAAAGAGATGATTAAAATAATAGTAATAGAACCCCTCATTTCCTCTCCCCTAGCAAGCATGAGCATACGCATCATGACAGCATCCGGCTCAGGTCATCTCTTGAGCTAGGATTATTGTGTCTTTCAGTCAGTGGTTGTTAAGAGTTGGCTCGGTCATAGATTTGATGATGAAAACTCACAATAAAGTATGCATCAAACAACCCTATGAATTGGATTTGTGCGCCTTATGGTCACTGGGATGTGGAATTTGTTCCCTTGGCAGGTTTCTAGATGTTTTACTAATAGCTAGAGAAGAAAGGGAAAATCAGGGGCTGGAGAGATGGCTCAGTGGTTAAGAGCACCATGTGCTCTTCCAGAGGACCCGGGTTCGATTCCTAGCACCCACATGGCAGCTAACAACTGTCTGTAGTTCCAGTTCCAGGCAAACACCAAAGCAAATAAATAAGTAAATAAATAAAAGTTTTTTTTTAAAAAAAAAAGAAAGGGAAATTCAAATCATAGCAAGAAGGGGAAAGTGTTTCGCTGTTATGTATATATGATATATGTGATAGCTGCAAGAGGCCGATGAGAAGGCCTGTAAACAGAAGGAAGTATTGGTGGAAAAAGAAGCATTTGCAGTCTTTCTCAATGAAGGAGCTATGGTAATTTGAGTAGACAATTCAAAAATGATTTATTAGCATATACTAGTTAAGTATAAAATGAATTTTGTTATGATATTTTCATATATGTACATAATGTATTTCAATGATATTCAACCTTGTTTTTATTTTCTCTTGTCTCTTTCTTACTCCGTCTTTTTGTGTATGACCCAAAGATTTCCATTGGGCTTGTTAACAGAAGTGTGGATGGGAGTTTGTTTATATCCCTGGAGAAATCAATGTTAAGTTGTAGACTCTACAGAAAGGATGCTGTCAGAGAGCCTGTTTTTTTTTTTTTTTTTTTTTTTTTTTTTTTTTTTTTTTTTTTTTTTTTTTTTAATAGACGTTTGCTGGGCTCCCTCCCCGCTGAAGAACAAACCTCAAAAGTGCTATCAGTGAAAAATAAACAAAGAAAAAAATCTTAGATGTTAAACTCAAGTTTTCCTTTGTCACTTTCTCTCCTTTCTCTTATTTTTAGAGTTACATGTAATCATTGGACTGAGCTTTGATATTTTTGGCAGCACAGTATGTGGATATTGGTGTACAAGAGTCATTCAGATTATACTGACCGACCTTTTTAGCAACACGCTGACTAACGTTGTTCTCTGCTTTTCACTGGTGTACATGACTTTCTACCTTGGTAAGGCAAACGGATGCAAAAACTGCTGTCCTCCTGGGCAGTGCATGGATCTTGGTTTCGCCTCGCTCCTTACTCGGGATACTTCTTCACAACAACTTCCGCCTCTTTTCTTCTGTTTGGTCATCTCTCCTGTCCTCTCTTTATATCCTCTTTACTGTAAACTCCGTGTCTCTTCCCTCTGGCTACTCTCTGCACCCTTTTGCGCTCCATTCTCTAACCCTATAGGCAGTCCCCTAGGGGAACAGGAGTTGGGCTCCGCCTGACTCTTGAGTAGCTCACCTGTAAAATGGAAATGTTGGCACAGATTCTCCTGAGGTCTTCCCCAGCTTAGGAGCCGTCACTTTGTAATGCTGACTTTTTCTTGAATCTAGGAGGCAGGAAAGGAGAAGGAGAGATAAGGGATGCTTCTGTCCAGGAAAAGAAGCTGGGGGCGTGACGATTGCAGGAGTAATAGTGCCCGCCCCTGTGAGCCTTTGGTTAGTTCAGTCCTGTAAAATCGGGACTTGAAGTGTTACAGTTTCCATGAGCCACAGAAACTATGACCAAATTGCTTTTGCTCTCTTCTCGTATACAGGAGCATCTTCCAGCCATCTAAGAGCTCAGATCTCAAGAACTCTTTTTAATTTAATTTAATTAACTAAGGAAAAGCCATTTTCCCTGCTGATATATCGCCGCCTACTGGTTACTCACTGCCCTGAGCCAGTGAAATATTTACAGTAGGCTCATTTCTTTAAATGTTATTTCTTTTCTCCTCTGTGAAAGTTTTGTGAATGCCTATACCAGATTTCTTTTCTTTTGGGACACCAGCCTGATTTTAAATGATGACACAGAGACTTATTATTAGTTTTGAATAAAAAGCACCTTTCTTGGTAGCTTTAATTTAAATTAACCTGTTTTTCTTCACCTACCTTTTTCCTCCGGGCTTATTACCTTTCTTACTGCTGTAAATCTTTCTTACACGGTTTCTCTATCTGGCTGGCTCATCTGCCTGGCTTCTTGCCCAGTCCTGTACCTGTTCCTTTTTTCTGAAGCCTAGATTTCTCCTATTCTCTCTGCCTGCCAGCCCCACCCCTTTGTCTGCCTACCTACCTATTGGCCATACACTTCTTTATTAGACCAATCAGGTACGTTAGGCAAGCAAGGTCAAACAAATGCAGCACATCTTTTCATGATTAAACAAATGCAGCATTAGCTAAAGTAACACACCTTTACACAGTTAAAGTAGTATTCTACAGCAGAGACCTTATCTTCAAAGAAGATTCCATTCCATCTTTCCATCTCAGTACCAGATTGTGAGCCTCTGGAGCATGAGTGGGGTTCATAGTCAGCTCTTGCTCTGTGTTTTGCCTCTTTTTTCAGCCAAGCTTAAAGTTTGTCAAATGCCTGCCATTAATCTAATGCATAATGATTACATATACCAATACACCCTCTCAAAAAGTTTTTGAGTAAGCAAACTCCAGATATTGTCCACCAACCAGAGACCATGGAACATGCTTAGCGTGTTTTCATCTCTACACATGGTCTAATGCCTCATTTGTATAGGACACAGCAGGCATTAATGAAGAAAGGTGTGCGATGACTTGCTATGCTTGAAGACTGGAGGTACCTAGGGGCTGGCAAGCGCTCATTACACAAATCTCCTCCCACCTGTTGGAGTGGCAATTGTTCATAGGGAGGGTGTCTTTATACCATGCATATCAAGTCTTTCTCTCCTCCACCGGAGTCCCCTGCCAGAGATTAGTTTTTAAGCCTTTGCCAGCTCACCACTGGGTTCAAGGCAGGGTGGTTCATAATTGCTGGTTCCCTTCCTCTTTCTTCTAGGACTGGAGATGTTTCCAGTCAATGCTTGGTGCCCCCCTAAGCAGATTAGATGAACCAGAACTGAGGGTAGAGGTGCAAAGCATTTCACATTAGAAGATCTCCAGCCCTCACACTTGACAAGTTGGGAAGGGGTTGCCACTTAATTATCAGTATGGATTCCTTATTTTCTTTTTTTTTTTTTTTTTTTTTTTTTTTTTTTTTTTTTTTTTTTTTTTTTTTTTTTTTTTTTTTTTTTTTTTTTTTTTTTTTTTTTTTTTTTTTTTGCCCGCCCCCCCGGATTCCTTATTTTCATTCAGCTATATGACCAAAGTGTTTGGTCACTTCAGTTCAAGTCAATGAGACCCAAACATTTGATCAAAAAAAAAAAAAAAAGCATTTAAAACTCAGCACACAAAAAAAATCAAGCTATATAAAAATTAATCAAACAAAAATAAAAACTAGTACATACTCATTATTTAAAAAAAAAACTAGAAACAAGAATTTGATGGTTTTTCCTATCATCACATTTGTAGAACCATTGGCTTTCCATGACTTGATTGTTTAACAAGTTTAGTTATGTAAGTAGATAAAAAAGCCTAGACTGAAGCTAAGTAAATAAATAAATGAAAAGAATAGTGAAATCTTCTTCCCTCAGTGTTAACAAGTATTGCTATAGCAGTAAAGCCAGTGGATCAAAATTGTCCACAGTCACAATGATGATCACCCACTGCTATGAAAGTGTGCCAAGCAATATTTCATCTAACTTATTGTTAGACAGAGGTGCTGCTGTCTCACACCTGCTCTGCACATGCAGGGACACTGGTGGAGAAAGGGAGGTCATATTCCAAAAGCAGGTCTCTCTTCCACTGCTTGCCCGGATGCTCTTTCTCTTCCTCTCTGTCTGCTGTTACCCTGGGCGCTTTGTCTGCAGCCCGGCACCGATGGTATTTTCAGTGTTCAAACATTCTTCCTAGACCAGTTTTCAACATCTGGAGCCCTGTAAATTACCCGTTAGTCAGGGATGGGAAGGCAAAAGGTCCAGGAAGCGGTGAGCTCCCTCCACAGTTCCTAGTGCATGCAGCACGAAGTCCCTGAGGTGCTGTGTGGAGAACACGTAACCACTTTCCACTAACAATGGCCTCAGTGACGTATGGTTGGCAAGCTGGGTCAAATGTGCTCCTAGCTAAAAATAGCTTTGTAAAAAAGAGCAGAATAAACGAAAAAACATCTCCAGGAGATGAGATCATACGAGGGTGTAAGCCCATAGTGTTTTGCTGGCTGATCATTTGTTTCCATGCTATCTCTGACTTCCTTTACAGAATAACAGTTGAGGGAATTAGCTGTGACAGGTCCCCTATGGCTCACAAAGACTTTGTATTTTAATGACTCATTCCAGAAGAAACATTGATATTTCCCAACCTAAAGTATTAGGTTAATCCCTTGAAGAGACTTTCTAAGTAAGAAACACCACTTTCAACTTTCTTACTGATTCATTACTCAGTACACACCAATGTGCAGATTTAACCGCATTTAATTTTAATTTCTCTCTTTCTCTCTCCCCCCAGTGGAATATTTTGGAATGTCGGGCATTGTTGCTTTGATCACGGTAGGCCTGAATTTAGATTCCTTAAGCTTTAAGCCGAGGATGGAGTTCATAATTACAAAGTGAGTTTTCTGCTGCACATTCAGTATAGACTCCATAGGATCTGGGTTCTTAAGCAGTCTTGTCTTTGAGGAGACTAGTACAATTCCATTTGTATACCGTATTTAAGTTTTCATGTGCCAGCAATGATCAACATTATTGATATTCCTAGTAAAGAATCGGTGCTTTAGAGAGTATAGCACCTTCTCGATGTCCCTGTGATACTTAGGCTTTAAGTTGTGTGCTTTCTCCTTCACATCACACTTGGGTGTCACCATCCTGATATGAGAAGAAAGTCAGAAGTGAGGGAAAGAAGGAGAAAGACAGAGTAAGATGTGTCACCTCAGAGATGAAGGTGCGGCCCAGCATCTTCTCAGACAAATAGATTAGGCTTTCTCTGAGAAACAATGCTAAATCACAGAATTGCTCAGAAGCCAGGCACCAAGCCGAAATCTACCAAAGAAATTCTCATCTCAGACAAGGCAGATGTGGACCATATACCTTAACCTTGACTTTTCCCATGAAAATCTTTTCAGTGTAAAAGCTGTTTTGAAATAATATCTTTCCTGTATTTTTTGGTGTTTTAAGTTATCCCACAAAAAATAAATATCGGTGATAGAAGACAGAACTATTTTTTTCTTTTTGGCAAAGATGAAACAAAACTGGCACATACAACTTTTGTTACTTTGATGTGTTTGTGAATGGAGCTTGGAGCTAACTGGTTCCTAAGGCTTATTGCTTGATGTAGCAGCCGAACTTGAATATGCCCTTGAGATTGGCTGCGCTATCTTTCAACATTATTGTAATTACTCATTCTTATTCACTCAATTGTTCATTTTATTTTTTTCACTTAAGCCATTAATTTTTTTCCTTCCTGCTATGGCCTGGCTGTTGACTTTTAAACCCCAGGCAATGGGGATATGCCATTTTCCAAAACCAACCAATCAACCAACCAAACACCAACAAACAAAACAAAACAAACCCATGTGATTGTAAAATGACATGCTTGTTTACATAAAAAACTAAAAGAGCTGGAGAGATGGCTCAGCGGTTAAGGGCACTGACTGTTCTTCCAGGGGTCCTGAGTTCAATTCCCAGCAACCACATGGTGGCTTACAACTATCTATGATGATACCCTCTTCTGTATACGGCATATGTAATAGATAAATAATTAAAAAACTAAGAATAAGTATTCTAAAATTATGTATGGAGTCCTATTATATTCAAAGGCACTGTTAGACCCTATGGATATATCTTAAAAAGCATTAAACTCATCAAGGCCCTCCATCCACACTTTCCCCCACAGGAACTCTTGAGTAGTTTGAATCAGGGCATAGGAATCACTTGGAGAATCAGCTATGTCCCAACTCTACAGATAACACACTTTATCTGCAGCTACAACTGGGCTTCCTAGTCCTTCCTCCCTAGTATAGGTCTCCAGAGCAACCGGCTTTGGGGGAGAACAGCTGAAACTCCCGGAGAGGGAATGGGAGGAGTCAAGATGTGAGATCTGTCTGTAGAGCTCATGCAAGCAAGCATATAGGGCATCACAGATTTTTCAGAAGCAATCTGAGAGCAAACTTTTGTTCTCCCTTGCTTAACTGTAGTGGTGCAGGCGCTCAACACCACAGAGGCTCAGAAGAGGTCACATCTAGCCGGAGAGCCACAGGTGGAGAACACGGGGCAAGAACCAGGTTTCCCAGACTTGTAGGAATTCAGCAGACAAGAGTCGTTTTCCAAAGTAAGGGAGGAGCATATGCAAGTCACAGCAGGAGTGGTGAAGAGGCATTACATCACCCTCAGTTGTAACCTGGGTGTATCCAGGTGCCTCTTTGTGACCATTCTCGCTCTGGACTTGAAAGTGACAGTTTCGGTATTAGATTAACTGCTGGTTAATCCCAGAGAAATTGGCGCATCATTAGCTCGGGAAGGGCTTTGTTTCTTTGCTTTGCTCTTACTGTTGCATTGTGAGAGGCACCCAGTGAGTTTTCGTGAGATGTAGCTAATGACGTGAATGTCGTAGATTGATGAAATACCTTTTCATGTTGACTGTAACTAGGATGGAGTTTCCATGGAGATAACAGTGTTAGGCATAACATATATATTTTTATGCGAGAAAGAATATATTTTAAAAGTGCATTGATTAAAATGTAATTTCCTTTTTATCTACCCTAGGTTCTTAATAATGTGTTCATCTGCATATGAGCATTTAATATATGGTTTCTTTGGCATCGTTATTGGCTGTGGAGAAATCAAATATTTCAAATTTCACTCTCTAGTTTTCACTGTTACCTTATTTGTAACAGTGAATTTCGCAAGGTAACGATTATATTTTAAAATTTTCTTGCTGGGCTCAGATTATTTTTTTTGTGACATATGCATTTATGTATTCAGGTGTGTATGCATGTACATGTGTGTGCACAGATGTGGAGGTCTGATGTTGGATGTCTTCTTTACATCTTTATCTTATTTAAAAAATTTAAAAATTATGTATTTGTTTATTTATATGGGTTTGCATGCACACACACATGTTTTGATGTCAGAGGACAAATCCAAGGAGTTGATTCTCTTCCCCCACCACGAGTCCTGCGGATTGAACTCGGGTGTCACCTGCACTGGCTCCTCTACTGTATTTTTTTGAGACAGTCTTTGCCTAAATCTGCCAGGTCCCAGGAGGTCTCCCTGTCTCTGTCTCCTGAACACTGGGGCCATAGGCACAGACCACTGCTCCTGCCTTTTGTGGGGGTACTGGGGATGTCCCAAGCACTTTGCTGACTGAGCCATCCCTCCAGCCCCCAACCTTAGTTTCTTAAGCCCAGAGATAGGATTGGAAGCTGTGGTGGAGTCTAGGGAAGAAAATGTTCTGTGCGCAGGAAACATTCACTGTTATCACGGCCTTGACAACTGTATGCTTGCAACCCTGGGAAAGCATTTTATTCAGGCTTCTCCTGGAAAAGACTCTCATCACCCAGAGTGTGATAGAAATGCAAAGGTGAAGGCCTGTCTTGACTGAGTCTATGGACCGAGTGGAGGTGAGATCCAAAAAACATGTGCTGTCAGGTCCTTCTGACTCAAGTTAGAACATAACAGGAAAAATGAACGGTGCTCCCCATTCTTACTGACTTCCTCACCATGCACGGTAACCAGTACCTATGGCTAAGTCATTCGTTAAGCACTTGCCCTGTGGACTTAGCCACTGATATGAGCACAACTCTGCAAGAAAGGTGTTATTGCATCACTTTATAGAGAAAATTTGCAGGGAGCTCAGAAGAAGGCCTGGAGTCCATCATCCAATTTGTAAGGACAGAGCTGTGATTAAAGTCTGACTCTATAAGCACCCTATTTAAATGCCATTGCCTGCCCCTGACAGCATGTCTCCTATAAGGATTCATGACTGTGTGACTTCTATATAGGGAAGAGGCCAAAGGACCTTGCTTTATGAGATGCTATTTTTGAATCTAGTCTTCTGACTTCAAATACATGTCATAGAGCTCAGAAATGACAATCGTGTGATCTAACACACCACTTCCGCACTCTGTCCAGACTGTGCTGCATCTAATGCACACTTAACTATACACGTGTGGCTGTTAAGTCAGTTGCCATTTTACCATTTTTTTAATCTGAAAATTCGTGTTTGCTGTCTTCCTACCTTAATTTGTAGGTGCAAATTTATCTCTGGCCTGAAATTGCTGTCTGATACTTGTTATCTTGAGACTTTGGGACTACTTGGTGTGTTCTACAATAGCCATTGTGCGAGGCCAGTTTCTGACTTGGACATTGATGGATATGTATAATGTGAAACCATTTCCCCTTATATGTATGTAATAATAGGTATTACATAATAACTTCACAAGTAAAATTTTATTTCTATAATTATGTTTTATACAATCATGCAAGTGGAGGTCAGTTCAGAATTATTAGGAGGTTACACACACACACATACAAACATACACACAGACATACGGAGACACACAGAGAGACAAACACACAAATACACACAGTCACTCTTATACTGTTCTTTTCAACCCAAAGGTTGGGGAGAGTATGGAACCCTTACATAATGGCTGGTACTTGTGAGGATGGATGGAAGTGGGTGGAGTGAGTGGACAATCACAGTGATAATGCAAAGTGCAAAGATCTTCTTTAGTCAGTTCTATTCTGATACCAGAAACTGACCGTGTCTTTGAAGGCTGTTTTCTAGACTGTGGCTTTGGTCAGGACTCTGCTCTATCCAGCTTCTTCAGGTTACTGTTACTCCCTGAGGGACCGCCAGACTTTCCATCCACTGTCAGGCCATCAGCAGGAGCTACATCTCCTCACAAGCTTCTACAGTTTGAAACGTCTCCTCTTTGAGTCCCTGACTCTAGACCTATAGAAAATCAAGTTTTTACTTCAGCGGGAAATGTCCTCCCATGTCTTTTCTCCCTTCCTCCTGTTTAAATCTCTAAACTGAGGGTAATGCAGGAACACTGTCTCCCGCTACCTTTTCTTTCCCTCATCACTATCTGCATTCCAGGCCAATAGCAATCCCACCTTGTTCAGCGACAAAAAAGAGACTAGGTAAACATGAGCATTTCTTGTAGAAGTATATCAAGAAAACACAGTGCCTCTCTTCAAGAAGTCTGCAATCTAGTCGGAAGGATATGACAAGTATTCAAATAATTGTAACATAAAGAAACTGAGCTTCATAATATACTGTAGGCCTAGGTAATGTGTTATGGGGATCCACAGCTAGTCATGAGTTTCTGTGAAATGTGTGTGTGTGTGTGTGTGTGTGTGTGTGTGTGAGAGAGAGAGAGAGAGAGAGAGAGAGAGGTGTAAGCAGAAGATTTTATGGGCAAATGAGGGGAAAGATCGGATAGGAGGAGAAGCTGAGCACACTGTAATTTCATCTTGGATTTCAGTCAATGAGGAGCCATGAGGCCGAGGGCCCTTCTGTGTTGTCTTATACTGGGACAAGAGGACAGCCCTTTATCTCTCTATATTATGAAGTCATGTTGGGGAGTATCACAGAGTAGATCATGTTTCCATGGCCAGGGCAGTGTGCAGATCCCTGAGAGCCCATTTAAATCCTTAAGTTCCTACCAACTGGGGAATGGATGTCAGCTCAAGAACATGGCTATGCAGAAGGCCATAAAATCTACTATAAAGCAGAATTCTCTATCTGTAATATATTAGTGAGTTTTTCTTTCCTCCTCCTCCTTCTTCATATGTGACCTTCCCTCTGTCCAGCCAAAAGAAAAAAAGATTAAGAAGACTGAAACTCTTATAATGGAGTGACAATGTTAAAAAAAATCTCTTATTTAGCTCTTTCAAATACTTTTGAAACACTACAAGACAACAGTTTTGACATCTAGGGTTTGGTAAAGAAGAGAATATTTTTTAATTTCTGGAAAAACTTTTTTTTCTTTCAATGCTAGGGAGCAAATTCGTTAGACTAGAAATTTTTAAAAAATGTTTAAGCCATAGTATAGCTGGTAGAGTGGTCTATGAAAGGCAGTAAGGAAGTAGTAAGAGCAGTGGAGAGAGGTGAGCTGAGGCTGGAGAGAAATGGAGAGGCTGAGGCTGAGATGAGGATTTCGTCATTGCTATCCTACTTCACCGAATCCCAGACATTCCCCACGTCCTGTTTGGAACTCTGAGAAAACTTACACTTCACAAGGGTGAGCATGGACATAGGTAGGTGCATCTGAAGAGAGATGGCAGATTGGCAGTAAGTCAGTGGTAAGCCCAATGTATGCTGTGGATCCTTAATCGACACACACCATTGAAGAGGACCTGAAATTCTCCTTCACTGAATTACTGTGAGACATTTGGAAGCTACTGGGTGTGGCCAAAGTCATCTTCATCTAAACATGAAATCAAATAGTGATTGAAGTGTTGTAATATGTTTCTGGCTCGGACTTTCTGGGCCTGGACTGGCAGTCTGGCCGTCTGGCAGAAACACAGTCCCACAAAGACACACAGATGCTTACATTAATTTTCTGCTGATTGGCTTAGGGCCCAGGCATATAACTTGCTAGCTCTTTAGCCTTAAACTAACCCATCTCTCTTATCCTGTTCAGCCATGCGGTTTGGTCCCTTTTTTCAGAGCAGCATTTCAACTTCTTTCCTCTGCATTGTCATCTCATGGAATCTGCATTGTCTCTCTGATGGCTCTGCCTGGCGTCTCTGTCTGGCCTCTGCTATGAGATGTTCCTGAGTTTTCTTAGTCTGGTAGCCCGCCCACAACTCCTTTCTATCTTTGGCCAATCAGCTTTTATTAAACCCATAGGCGGGACAAATATTTGCAGCATACCATAATCCCACTACATAGAAGACCTGAAGAGACCTGTACTGCTAGCAGGGAAGACAGGCAGACTAGGTGCCCATCATTTATTTGCAGAGAAAAATAGATTGAGGATGCCTGATCTCTTAAGATATATTAGGAACAGAGGCAAAGACCACATACCAGCCATCTAACTGAAGAAATCTAACTCATAACTTTTCATTGACACCACAAATCCTTGTTAATTTTTCTTATCTTATGGAGGTAAGACAGTGAGCATTGTTTTAGGAGATAGGAGAACCTGTATTCAGAGAACCATAAATCTTACTTGCATCAGGAAAACCAAGTTAAATCCAAAGAATATTTTAAAGGAAAAGAGGCTGGTTTCCTTAAGTAAAAAGTTTATATTTGTTACTGTCAGGGAAGCTTATATGGAAGCAGAAACCAGTTGTAGACAATGAAGGCTGGCACATGGATTTCTCACCTTGACTCAGCCATACACACATGAGCTCATGTCTCCATGACAACACAAGGAGAAAAAGAGTTATCATCTCCATTGTATAGATGCATAAATCAGCCAGGACAATCTGGTCATCCTCAAAGGTCAAATGAGATGGGAAAGGCCAAGAGACCTTGTTGGACTAGTGATTCTGCCTCACCAGAGGAAAGCCTTTTCTGGAGAGAATCACTTTTTTTGTGTGTGTGGGTCCTCAAAGTATGGATGAGTTCTCTAGAAGAGACTCATTGAGACCAGAACAATTTCACTGAGGATGAGGCATATGGAAGCATGGGTATAATCCCATTACTAACTGACCGTTAAGCACTGACATGCAGTTGCAGCGTTAGGTAATTTTGTAATTAAGATTATGCATTACCATAGACTGACTGCTAACCACATCCAAAGCACTGTTGTCAGCCCTATGAACGTCTCTCATTTCACTGTAACTTTATAATCACTCTCTGAGGCAAGTACACTTATTGCTTGCATTTTTACAGACGAAGACATAAAACCACAGAGAAAATAGCTTGTTTATGTTCATGCCGTTAGTAAAAAAGCAAGTCAAAAATTTCCTCGGGAAATTTGACATTAGAGCCAGAGATGATTTTTCAACCTGTAGCACAGGCTAGCTGCAAACTTGTGATCCTCCTATTTCAGTCTTGGTAGTTCTGGGATTATAATCTTGAGCCATTGCACCAGGCTATTTTCTATATTAGGAAATGATTTAGTTGTTCAGCTTGGCTGGATCCAATATGTACTGGCTGGTTTTATGTGTCAACTTGATACAAGCTAGAGGAAGGATCCTCAGTTGAGGAATTGCCTCCATGAGATCCAGCTGTAAGGTGCTTTCTCACTTAGTGACCAATGCAAGAGGGCCCAGGCCATGGTGGATAGTACCATCCCTGGGCTGGTGGTCCTAAGTTCTATTCGAAAGTGAGCTGAGAAAGCCAGGGAAAGCAACCCAGCAAGAAGTTCCCCTCCCTGGCCTCTGCATCAGCTTCTGTCTCCAGGATTCTGCCCTGTTTGAGTTCCTGTCCTGACTTCCTTCAGTGATGACCAGCAATGCTGAAGTGTAAGCCAGTAAACACTTTCCTCCCCAGCTTGCTTTTGGTCATGGTGTTCTGTTGCTGCAATAGTGACCCTAACAAAGACAAAAGTTTTTGGAAAGATGATGTAGTAGAGCCCCAAAGATTACAAATGATGTTGTAGAAGCCCTGAATGTGAGGCAGAAGTTTGCCTGAGTTAAATACATAGTGTACAGGTAATTGTAGACTCTGTTTTGCTAAGTGGTGGGAATCATCTACATTGGTTTGTGTTTTGCTTAGTTGGGAGGACCCTTAACTAGTATATAAAACACAGCATTGTTTACCGAGGCAAAACATGTCTGATTCTACTTTTGCTGAGGATTTATTTATCCCAAATAATCTGAAGTGTAATATTCATATTCCCTTAGTACAGATCCCCTAAACATAGATTCTGAGGGGTTGGAGACATGGCCCAGAGGTGAAGAGCACTGGATGCTCTTCCAGAGAACCTGGGGTACTTCCCAGCACCTACAAGGCAACTAACAACAGACTGTAACTCGAGTCCCAGCTGATCCATTACCTTCTTCTGGCCTTTGAGGTCACTAGGAATGTGTGTGATACACAGACATATATATTGGAAAAATGCCCATATATGCAATAAACCAATGAAAAACATTAGATTCTGAATTTTGTCACTAGATCCTATTAAAAAGTGACCTTAAAATAAGCAGAAACACATTAAATTATAGGATTCTTTTCTGCCCATTTTTGTGCATGCATGCATACATTCTTGTATGTGTATGTGTGTGTGCAGTGCATATATTTATGCATGCTTTATATGTATGTGGGTGTAGTGGGTGTATGTGTATGGGGTGTGCATACACATTTGTGTACATGTGTATTTGTGAGGAAGGCCTGAGCTTGATTTTTGAACTCATTTTTGAGGGCTCTTCCACTTTATTCACTGAGGTAGTTTCTCAGTCAAGCCCCAGGCTCACAGATACAGCCATTTCCACAGTTTACTCTGGGACTCTCCTATCTCTGCCCCCTGAGGCTGGAATTGCAGGTGGGTCATCTCATCCGACAGGCATTTACTTGGGTTCTAGGGATCTGAACGTCAGTTTCCATACTTATCCAGCAAGTGTTTTCACCACTGAACCCAGACTTAGTGTAAGATTCTTATAGGAGGTAAAGAAAAATTTGTAAATGTGTCTATAGTAATTTTGTTTTGGGGGGTTTGATCAGCACTTCTTCCAATTCCAGTTTCTCAGTCATCACAGAATAGATGAACTTGTCAAGCTGCTGGAAAGAATTGTCGGTATAGGAATTTACTACCTAACTGCAACCCATACACCAGTGTTAGTGCCAAATCCTTGTATTGTGTAGAGTTTCTCCCACTATACACGTACTACAGTGTACAGACTTGAGATTAGCTCTGCTGACATACTGACAACCTCTGCTGTTTTCTCATTCCTGGAAACTTTAGATGAAGTTGAGTGCCGAGTACATGATTTTAACCATGAATAACACTACTACTGTATGATGTACGTTTTATTTATTTATGTGTTTTTCTGCCAACAGGTTGCTCACTGTTATTTTAGTGAGCCCTATCTTGATGCATTCAAGTTATGAGTATGATTGGCGATGGGGAGTGGTTATTGCGTGGTCCGGAATTAGAGGCGTTTTCAGCTTACTCTTGGCTCCTGATATTTATAATTTTTCTGAACAGAAAATAGAGGCACCACATATGGTAAGCAAATAATCATGTGTTGTGATTAGTTTTATTTACTCATTATTACTTATTTTGTAGCATACTAAATCTCATCTTAAAGTTAGCCAACTTTGAATTAATTTTTTTTTAATGTAGTCTTCTCAGGAGAAAAAGACATTGTCAGAAAACAGTTTATGTTGGTCATGTGAAAGGGGCCAGTGTTCACATATTGATTATTAATAGTTATTTGTAGGTTTGATTTCCAATCCTGACGGTACCATCCACAGGCTGGCTGACTTTGGAGAATATTTCTCAGCTTCATTGAGCCTCAGATTCTAATTAAGGGCTGAAATAATGCTTATAAAACAGCTGACACCTAGGAAACACTTAGAAAGTTCTACTGAGCACACAAATGCTGTTCCTCCCAACAGCAATCAGAGTGATAATAAAATGCCCTCACCCAGAACATTCGAATCCATATAGCTGCCAGAACAAAATCTAAGATTCTAGTGATATATACCAAAGGAAGAAAAAAATTATAAATTGTTGCTTTAAGAGTGTTCTTTCATCTTCAGATTCATTAAAAAATGTTTGACTGAAGCCAGGCATGGTGGTGTACGCCTTTAATCCCAGCACTTGGGAGGCAGAAGCAGGCAGACCTCTGTGAATTCAAGGCCAACCTGGTTTACATAGAAAGTTCCAAGACATGCAAAGCTTTGTAGAGAGACTCAGTCTCAAAGCAAAACAAAATGAAAAAAACCAAATCAAACCAAACTAAACCAAAACAAAACCAGCCTGACTGAAGACTGTGATCTGTAGAGAAAAAACAAAACTTGCTTTCCTTTCCTCTCTTTCTCAAAGTCTCGGACTAGCTGGTGGATTCTAGCAGTCTAGAGGTGCAGTGCTGCTGCAGACACCTCCCACCTCATCATTTGTCCATTTTTTCTGCCATACTGGGGATCAAACCTGGGTCCTTGAAAATGCTAAGCAAATATGTCAACCTAACCCTAGTGTCTGCTACTCAGTATATATGGCCATACTGAATGAGGTAGAGAAGTTTCTGAAATCTCCAGGACTAGTTTTCCACAACTTCTTCCATGGAATACACTTCAGATTTTTTTTTTCCCAGAAGGAGCAAATCACCACAACAGCCACCTTCTCATTTGCTGAGGAAGTGAAGGCCCAGAGCTCCTGTCCCAGAGGCCCATGGAGTATAAATGCCGGTTTTTGGTTTTGTTTTGTTTTGATATTAGCTGTCAACCTTTTCATTTTGCATTTGGGAAATCAAAGCAAGGAAGCTCAAGGTACCAGATTCCCAGAATTGGACTCACTCCTCTTGACAGAGAATTGTGTTCCTCCACCAGTCTTTCCATAGATTTAGGTCTGTGGACGTGGTCTGGGAATTAATCTGGAGTTGAAGAAAGTCTGTGGTTTCACAAAGACATTAAAGGTTCTTCTATGTCCCAAAGGAAAAGTACAATTAACAGCTTAGTTGTTCAGATTCTCTTTTATGCAATGAATTGGCCTAAAATCAAATGAATGAACTGTTAACTAACATTTGGGCATTATTTTACAGTATTTCTGCATGATATTAAGATTCCCCTGGGCCATACTCCAAACCTATAGTTTCAGTCACTGTGTAGGAGCCTGGAGTCAGAATGTTGGACAGGAACCTTGGATGAGTCTCATCGGTTTGGGACAATATTTTGGCAGAGAAAATGCTATTAACTTCATTGTTCAGTGAAGGGGATTGGGGCTTGTACAGGTTAACTGGCCCAAAGCACTGGAACGATCCCCCTCTCAATGTCCTTCACCTAGAATATACATGATTAGTTATTTTTTCTTCATTCAAATTGAAAGTTAATTTCTGTTTCAATGTCCTATGGCCAAACAGTGTCCATAGAACAACCTCTTTGCTTTAATTTACTAGGATTGTAATCTTAATATGGATTGAGTTAGAATTTTTGCAGATTGTTAAATGAACATTGTTCACGCCTGGAAAGAGTATTTGATATTTTGACTCTAATATCTATATGTTTTATTTTTAGTTTATATTCTATATACAAGTGCTATCATTATTGACAACAGGAATAAATTCACACATGATGCTTCGATCGGCTAAGACATTAGGTAAAGTGTATCTCTGAGATGTTTACTGGGGAGAAAGTGCAAATAGAGAAAATGGAGAGTTGTGCAGACATGTCTTGTAGACTGCAGGAATTGAAATGACTTATGCTCATCAGTGGGTTGTATATAGATACTTCATTAATTGCAATATTGGTTCATATAATTTAATAGAAACCAAGTGATAGTCTTTAAAAAGACAGACATTTTCCCTTCTACCAGTATGCCTATAATAACAGGATGATTCAATGATTGTGCTGTGCCAGCTTGTCCAGACTCCCAGGTTCTCGTTCCCTTACTGATTTCCCATTTTGTAGGTTTCCTGTGTGCTTGCAGGGTAGAGACTGCTCTTTACCACAGTCTAACATGGGAGAAGCTGTTCCTGTCCACAGTCTTATCAGCTAGCAAGGATAAGTTGGAATTAGGGACTGGAGGATAAGCTGTATTTCCTTAAGGACAAACGTATCATTTCTACGCACATCCCATAGGCTAGAGCTTATTTACATAAGACACATGGGTGACAGAACCCGGAGATTTTTATTTTATCTTTTCTGGATGGTCATATTCTTAGTCAAAAGTCAGGGATTCTATTGCAAGAGGATGAAGGAGAGAATGGACATTGGGGGATACTTCCCAAGTTCTGATTTAGCTGCCTATCTCCAAAAGTAATTTAAATTTGAAGATGGGCTGGAGAGATGGCTCAGCCGTTAAAGGCTAGGCTCACAACCATAAATAAATTTGAAGATAAGAATAATACGTAGATACAATAAAATCACACATGGGAGTATTTAACAACATCCAAGAGGAATTTGAAACTACTTATAGTATGATTACACGAGAACAGTGAAATAACAAACATCCCCGGTGGAGAAATACAAAGTAAGATCAGTGGTAGCAGTGAGGTCAAGGGGGGGGGGTGATGCTGGGATGGGTACTATGTTAAGGTCTTCTTTTCAATCACAGGTCTGTGTGCGCTCTCCCTCCCAAGACAAATGGCCATTCGAAATGCCATCCAACATATCCAGCAGATTATACGGAATACAATAACTTTATTTAAGACAGAAAAAACTTTGACAAATGTTAACTGGAATGTAGTAGAAGAAAAAGCAAATATTGAATACAATCCTGTGAGTTGATATACACAATGGCAGTCTTATTCTCTCTCTGGGTCTTCCTGTCTCTGTTGACTCAATATTAAAAACGTGATTCTGGAGTAGTAGAGATAGCACAATGGGTAGAGCGCTTATCACACAAGCATTGGAACCTGAGTTTGAATCCCAGAAACATATATAGAAAAGCCTGGTGAGATGGTGCTTGCCTGTAACATCAATGCTGAGGAGCCCTGGAGTTCACAGGACAGCCATTCCATCCTAATCTGTGAGCTTCTGCTTCCAGTGATAGACTCTGTCTCAAAAGTTGAATGTCTAAAATTGTCAAAGAACAAATTTAATTAGTAAAAATCCCTTTGAAAAGTAAAACAAAAACCAAAATCAAAATGACTATTCTGAGACTGATCTCTGTCCTTCACACACATGTGCACTTGCACAAACCTACATCTGTGAACATGCACACACACATTCTAGGAACCGAATGCTAGAAAATGGAGGGGGAAATTTATTAACCTTAATCTTCTGGTAAAGCAACTTCTTTGAATCATTTTCCTAAAAAAGAAAGTCTTTGTGATTGGTCTTTGTATCAGATACCTGGAGAATAGATGTTAGATCAAAATGACTGGTTGAATTCCAAGCAACTACCTCTGCCAAGAAGGTGCTTCTGACAGGTCGAGATCCTGAGAAACCCCTCCCTGTGTACTATAAAAATCAGAAAACACAGGCTGATGTAGAAAGTAGTGAAGTATAGAAGAGTCTGGAGAATAAATTGGTTTCTAAATCTCCCAAAGGAATACATTCTTTATGACAATTGAAAACTATAGTCTCGTATTGTGGTGGTTTGAAGCAAATGGGCCCCCAAAGGGAGTGGCACTATTAGAGATGTGTCTTTCTTGGAGTGGGTGTGGCCTTGTTGGAGGAAGGGCGTCACTGTGGAGGTGGGCTTTGAGGTCTCATATGCTCAAGCCACGCACAGTATCTCAGTTCACTTCCTGTTGCCTGCAAGATGTAGAACTCCGAGCTCCTTCTCCACACTGCCTGCCTGCACACCATTATGTCTGCCATGATGACAACGGACTAAACCTCTAAAACTGTAAGCCACCTATTAAGTGTCTATCTTTATAAGAGTTGCTGTGGTCATGGTGTCTCTTCACAGCAATAGAAACCCTAACTAAGGCACAGATGGCAAAGCATTTCCCAAGTTACACATAGCTCACCACTACAGCAATTCTGAGTAAATTATCGAAACCTTTGTTAAATACAGTGTTTATCCTGTCTTAACCAGTTTTACTTATTTTTAACTTTTTCTCTTTAGATTTTAAAACAGACTCATACTGTTCACGTTTCCCATACTTCCCATGGTCCAAAAGAGGAGTCCCCAACAGATGAAGTTTTAATAGAAGAGGCCAGATTGCATGTAGCTATAATACAAATGGTTGGTATTATTTGAACAATATTAACTTATTTATGTCTCACATGCCTTTAATCCTTATGGTTTGGGGGTGATTAGAAAATCCATTTGTCTTCTGATACAGATTACTGACTGTCAAAATTGGTGTTTGAGTTATGAAAATTTATTTATTTGGTGCATGTATGTGTGGAGGTTGGAAGCTGATAATGAGTGTTTTTCTCAATCATTCTCAACCTTATTTTTGGAGACAGTGTATCTTACTGAATCTGGAGCTTGCTGATTGGCTAGGCTGGCTGGCCAGCAAGCCCTAGGGATCTTCCTGTCTCCACCTTCATTGCCAGGTGTTCAGGCTAGCGCTGAGCTGAAGCTAACCTTTCACCTGGATGCTGGGGATCCAGGCCTTCATTATGCTTGTAAGGAAGTGCTTTACTGACAGAACCCTCTCTGTAGCCTGAGTTATTAAAACTTAAACGAAACCAAGCCATCATTTCTCAGGCTTTGAACACGAGTCATAAACATTTTGTTTCTAAGACTAGTAAGTTTTAACTGTCACTTTGTGGGCTCTTTAAATAGTTGAAAGATTTTGTTTTTTGAGACAGGGTCTCACTAGGAAGCCCAAGCTGATCTTGCACTCATGATTTTTTGGTCTCAGCCTCCCAGGTGTTGGGATTACAGGTTTGTGTCACCACACTCAGCTGAAGCTGCTTTCTGGGAATTTAGTACACCGAGCTCCTCTTACAGGAGAGTCCCCTAGCTGTTTTTTAACTTCTAGTTGAGTAATAAGTTGATGGAGCCCATGGTGTACCAAGGCTGACCACTGCGACTGGTAATTATACTGTGAGTTGTGTACGGGTCAAGAAGCATGCGATGGGGGCTGGCGAGCCCGCTGCTTGGTGGGTGAAGGCACTCTTGCCAGAAGACCTGAGTCCTATCTACTGGATCCGCTTAGTGGAGGAGAGAACTAATTTCTTCACATTGTCTTCTGACTTCCTTGTGCTCACACACACAATGAATAAATGTAAAAACAACAAAATAAAATTGTAAGAGAGCCATAAGCTGTTTTTCCCTCTTTCTTTTGAAGCAAGGTTTCACTGTAGCTCAGATTTCACTCATGACAACCCTCCTGTCTCTCAAGAGCAGAGATTGCAGGTGTGAGCCACAGTTCTCGGCCATTCCGTTTATGTTGTGATCCTTTGTAATTTTTATTTAAATATAAACACATGTGACTATCTGTAAGTATAAAATATTAAAATATAAAACCTGTTTCAGAGTAGCTTTGAAAAGCAATGCAACGATGGAGTCCTTGGAGTAGAGGCAGCTCGGATTCTGATTGGTGCCACCAAGAGCTACTGCCCCATCCATGGAAAGTAAGTGAGACACTTCTTCAATAGATTTTCCCCAAAGGGATGAATGTGTGACTAGTCATGAACTGAAAGTTAAATGCATTAAATGCCCTCATTAACCAGTCTATCATCTTAGCTATCTGTATCCATCTATTTCCCCACCCAGGCTTTCATTTATTTATCTAGTAACATTTTCTTCTTCTTTCCTCTCCTTTCCTTTTCTTTACTAACCTCCTACCTTCCTTCCCTCCCTCCCTCCCTCCCTCCTTCCCTCCCTCCCT
>PVIH01001013.1:0-76536 GCA_004025045.1 Sigmodon hispidus | reverse complement strand
GTTCTTATAATTATCTTAGAGCTGTATCAATATCTGGTCACTGTCCTGGCAAGCATTAGTGAACAGATGATCTGAGACAAAGCTGTGAGTCATTGACAGTTCAACAGTCTGTTAATCTGTGTGGGAGACCTATCATTGCCCTGGGAGATTACATTAGGGAAAGCTGGGGCATTCGGTTGCCTTTGGGTCAGGTAACATGAAACAAAAGGAAGCTTAATTCCAGAACTCCTAAAGAGGCTACTCTAGAGAAACTTGAATTAGGTTCTATCTCAGGTCAGGAAGGATTCTAGGAACAGGGGCACAGAAGTCTCAGGCTAAAAATGTTGCTGGAAATGGCCCCACTGGACAGATAAGTAGGTGCAGGAGCCGAGGTCTGAGAAAGCATCTTTAGTAAGCCCACGTTAAGTTAATATAGTACAACTTTCCCTTTTTATTGTCTTAACTCAGATACCGTCTTTAACAACACATATGCGTATTTTTCTTAGATTCATGAGTATTTCTGATGTTTCAACTTATGTGAGAGCTAGAAGTTGGCTTATAAAGTTTAAAAACATGTTAACTTACTTGGAATATCACAAAGAAAGGATACTTTTCACTGTACCCAGGTGAGTATTATGAACCCTTAAGAACGGCAGACTCAGAATATCATTTCAACATTTCTAGAGTAGATCTCCCTGCATTTAATCTAATTTTGTGCCAGATGTTTACAGGGTAAGTGGTGTCTGAAGAGTGGGTTCTCATCTTGTATTCCGTGTCAGCCACTCTACTGTTATCCTTACAAAACTAAACGATAGCATTTTAGGGCTAGCCTATAAACCATGTTTCTTTGTGGGTGGAGGACTGAGCAAGGGCGTGCCGTACCTAAGATGAATCTGACTCAGTGCAGCTTCGTTTGTGGAAGCAGATCGTTGTATCAATGCCTAAAGTTAAGGAAAAATCAACTTTATTGATGCCTTTCACTGATTTTCTTTTTTTAACTTAAAAGTTTTTTTTTTTTTTAAACACCTCCACCACTGTTGCTCTTCCCTTCCCTGTCTCAGTCCTTCCTCAGTTTCCCCCACCCCATCCCCCGACTCATTCCTCAGATAAGGACCCCCAGGGTGAGTCAATGCAGTCTGGCATATCCAGCTGAGATAGGACCAAGTTCCCCCCTCCCCCCTCCCAGTATCAAGGTTGAGTAGGTGTTCCTCTGTAGGAAATGGGCTCCAAGAAGCAACTTCAACCAATTTTTCTAAAATATTATAAAGTACACACTTTGCTTAGCTTGGGTAGAGAATTTTATCTTGCTATGTAGACTATGAACTTACATAATTTTTAGAGCAGGAAAACAACTTTTATTTTCTAACAGTTGTCAAAACAAGAGCATACCGGGAATAGTTTTTGCTTTCTTCCGTTGAATAAATTTAAAGAGAATGCGCACACACACACACATGCACACACACACAAATTAAACCCCTAGCATCCTGCTGTGTGTTTAGGAGCATTTGTCTCTTACCTTATTGCTATGGTGGGATACTGGACACCAAGCAACTCAAGAAGAATAATTTTGGCTCACAGTTTGAGGGGCATAGGCCGTCATGGCAGAGAAAGGGTGACCCTGGGAGAGTAAGGCTGCTTGCTCAGATCTGGGCAGATCAGGAAGCTGTAAGAGATAAATGTCCCCCTCCCTCCTTCCCTCCACCCTCTGCATTCACAGTACTGTGTGTTTATGATTTTAACAGCCATGCCATAGCTGGAAAATAGCTCCCCACCATATTTTTCTTCATCCTTTGGTGTCCACAATCCTTGTACCTCTCTTCTAAGATGGTCCCTGGGGCTCAGAGGAGGTGACATAAATGTCCCACTTGAGGCTAAACACTTAGAAGTGTCTCATTCTCATTCTTCTGACCAGTCATGAATCCCACCTGGACTGTGGTCCGCCTTAAAAGATGCTCCTCTGACGGAGACTGAGAGCTGTGCAAGTCTAAGGATATGCACATGCATACTTGGAAGGCAGTTTAACTACCTGCCCATTTGACAACAACATCAGCTTCAGGTCTGCTGTAAGAACTGTGAGCTCCCCAGCCATGGCATGGGCTTTTGGCCAGATCTATAGTAGCAGGCATATATTCCTTCTATGGGAGTAAGCCTCAAGTGTAATCAAGATGTGGTTGTTTCTCTCAGAACATCCACGCCAATCTTGAACCAGTGGGCATATCTAGCCAGGCAGTTCATCATGGAAACCCTCAAGGTCTACAGCTGCTTGTGACTGATGATGACTTTTCCCAGTTGACAGCCTGGGTAGCACCTTCCATCACTATGAATGTGAGCCAGCAGGGAGGAAGCTTCCAGTTTAGTTTCCGCTTCATTTCTCTGTGTGCTGTATCCAGACTGTGTGCTGTCTTCGGCAATAAGGACTTAGAATATCTAGCTCTGAAGAGCAGTGGCAACAGCCTGCGTTGTTTTGGAAGCCTTTGAGTGTTACCTGGGCAACAAGTCATAAGGGGGAAATCCTACATTCAAGATATTTCTTCATAAATGCTTTCCTTAACTAGGTCAAATAGATCACTGTCATATCAGGGAGCCTTTTTTGTTCAGTTCTACTGCCCAGGAATTAGAAAGTTTAAAGAAATGAATATTGTAATTGTTGAATATTTTTCCCATTTAAAAATTTTAAACAATGTTGATGAATAACACATTTCCTCTACATTTATTGTTTCTTGCTTTTGGCTTATTATATACATTAACAAAGTCATTATTTTCTCTTCTATTATAATCTATATATAAAGTATGTTAGTTATTATTATTAATAGTAGTAATAGTAATAGTAGTATTTTGTTTCTTGGAGACAGGGTTTCTCTGTGTAGCCCTGGCTGTTCTGGAATTCACTCTGTAGACCAGGCTAGCCTCTAACTCAGTGATGCACCTGCCTCTGCCTCCTAAGTGCTGGATCTAAAGGTATGCAGCAACATGCCCAGCTATATGCTTGTTATTTTTACTTATGCATTTTATATTATTTCTACTTTGATTTGCTTAGACAGATGTTGGACTTCAGTGCTTACTTTAAATGCCCTAATATTTTATTTGCTTTTATTTTTTTCAGGAATAATAAATTTCTGACTTTTGTCTATCGCATTATAATTTCAGAAGAATTTGAATATGCAACATATGTTGTAACAATAATGTATATTTTCCCTATGATAGTACATATATGGCCAATGGCAAGAGAGTTAAATATATCAGCACTGATGTCTATAAACTACTATTTTATGTTTTTATATACATTAGAATCAGCACTGAAGGTACTGTGGAAAATATAAATATGTTATATTAAAAATAATAATTCAGATATTTTTAATCCATTTTTTGCTACCTTATTATCAAAATAGCTTGATAGCCAGAAGATATTTGTTATTACAGCTGGAGGATCCTGGAATGTTCATAGCTTTAGTGGAAGCCTTAGCCATCAGCTTATTTCTCATAAAAGTAGGGACTCATTGTGTATGTATGGAGTGCTCTTGAGTAGTTGGCCTAAATGATGGTATTACTAGATGCAATGCAGCGTGGGGGGAAAAGCTCAGTGTCTTAGAGATGTGTCAGCCTTAGCCGTGAGCTACATCTCATAAAAGTAGAGACTCCCAAGGATTAGGTGACAGAAAATTGTCATAAATGCTTCCCTCAAATTCTTCCTGAAATAATTCAAGGAATAAATAAACAAATACAAATTAATTGGCTTCGAGAGCCACATGCTTGGGCAGGTGGCTCAGTCACAGTAGTCTATTATGCTTTATAACTAATAGTGTTGCAGCAAACTTATTGTCTACCATTTTAAAATTATTATTTTGGTATTGCAGCTCCATTATAGATTCTATATTTTGAGTCACATTAAACATTTTGATGTGGAAAATTAATAATTTAGAGAAATTCCAGACAAGTAGCTTAAAAATCTATCTTTTAAAATATAACTCATAGGGCTAGAGAGATGGCTCAGTGCTTAAGAATGATCATTGCTTTTGCAAAAGGTCTAAGTTCAGTTCCTAGCATTCATACTGGGTGGCTCGCTCACAATTAACCATTGTAGGCAAAGATTTCTGTCCCATCAGTCAGCTCTGTCCCACCCCAAATAACCACACAGAGCCTTAATATTAATTATAGATGCTTGGTCAATAGCTTAGGTTTGTTTTTTAAGCTAGCTTTTATAACTTAAATTAACCCATTTCTATTAATTTATGTGACTCCTGAAGGCTTGTTCACATCATGTACATCCTTCCCATCCTACTCATTCTGAGTCTCATGGATCTCCTCCGACTCTGCCCTTCTTAGCATTCTCTCTGTCCAGAAAATCCTGCCTGTCTATCAGTCAGATTGTTATTAAAACATATCTTCACAGAAGAATTACTTCACAGCAACCCATAACTGTAACTCCGGATCCCTGAGCATTGAATACTCTCTTCTGGACTCCATGGGCATCTGCACACAGGTGGTATTCCTAAACACAACTCATGAATGCATACATGCACATAAGATAAAAAACAACATCTAGGATACAACTCATTTCTTACAATTGACTTACAGTTTTAAATATATCCTTCTCCCCTATGTTAATATATAGTTGTTATGGAATAACACATACTCTGTTTTTTAAACAGATACTAATTTTAAAAAGAAAATATTTTCTTCAGAATTGGAATACTTTGGATTTTTTCATCATAGTTATTGGAATCATTGATATATTGTGCATATACTTTGTCAAGCTGAGACCAGACAGCTTGCTTCTCATTCAGTTTACAGTGGTAATTGGATATCTAAGAATAATTAGGTTTCTTCCAATCTTGAAGGTAAGGCTTCCTATGCTAAAATACTGGTTTGTCATATGGTTTACTAAATGATATAATTAGCTTAACTCCTTTGAGAAAACTGGAGAAGGAACTGTTTCTTCCAGAATGTTCTTCAGGCAGACACCTGCCTCGATTTCTGCTCACACCTTGCTTGCTTCTGTCATTGCTTACACCCTGTCTTCATAGAGGCTTTTCCAATCACACCAGACAAAAGCAGAGACCTGGGCTCTACAT
The DNA here is from genome assembly GCA_004025045.1 of Sigmodon hispidus. Classification (NCBI taxonomy): domain Eukaryota; kingdom Metazoa; phylum Chordata; class Mammalia; order Rodentia; family Cricetidae; genus Sigmodon; species Sigmodon hispidus. The sequence continues at coordinate 71,485 of PVIH01001013.1, read as the reverse complement.
CCTTAGTTTTATAACCCATTCTTTTGGCCCTCTTCTGTCTGCATAGCTTTTTTAATTTCCTTTTATTTAGTAGCGCTACAAATTTAGTGTTCCTGAGAATTGCTATGCAGAGTTGTATATGTGAAACCCACCTCAAGGAGTAATAGGGACTCAATGGTTTTTGCCTTATGAGTTGAGATGCAAGCTAAGAGCTCATGTAAGCTGTAACTATATAATACAAATTACTGAAAATCAAGATTTATAGTGAGGCTAAGACATAGCATGGAAGAACACTCTCTAGACAATCAGTTTTTATGCAGATGTCTTGTGCACATAGATGCAAAGTACTTTTTTGAGACAGGATTTCTCTGTGTAGTCCTGGCTATTCTCAAACTCACTCTGTAGACCAGGCTGACCTTGAACTCAGAAAGTCCCTGCTTCTGCCTCCCAAGTGCTTGTATTAAAGACACATGCCACCACCTACCTGGCACAAAATAATTATTTTAGAAGTAGTACTCTACAAAAAGAGTTAAAGATGGAATAAAGTTTTAAAGATGTATTTTTGTGTTGTGTGACTTTGGGGGACTAGATGTGAAAAAACTTCCTGTACATTTCAAATGGGGAATCAATGAAAGGCCAAAGTAGGTATTTCAAGTTCCTCTTCATAAACTTATGAGCTTATTGGGTTTACTTAACAGGAGTATGGGTGAGGAGTTATTTACCAGGATGACTTAGAGTTGACAGCTCAGCTTCCTTTCTCCGGCAGTCCTCACCATTACATAATTTTAGAATGAGGCCTTGTAAGTTTCATGAACTTTCTGATACTTGTGAGTGGCTTACTTCCTGAGTCTTAGGGAGCCTTCTTCCAGAACAGAATGCTTCCATTTAGAGGAGATTGTTTAACAAACATAAATCTATTCAGAGTGTGCCTAGCAATTCTCAGTCAGCCCTTCCATCTTGTACTGCCTGAACAAAATCATAAAAAAGTATATTTAGGAAATTAATATTATTATATAGATAGCTTTCTCAATTAAGCACTTACTTTTTGCCAGGAACTGAGGAAAGTACTTTATATAACATACCCAGTTAAATTTTTATAATAGCCTTCTGAGGTGGGTGTAACTTCTGCATAAGCTTAGATGGCCTAAAAATTAGAGTCAGCCCAATGTGACTTTGAAAAGAAGCATATCTGCCTCATTGAAGGTTGGGAGGGTATTGAAAATCTTTATTTCAGATGTCCCAGGAGTCAGTGGTCATCTCAGGGGGTGTCAGTTCACCACAGAGGAAGGCTTTGAGAACATTTTCTTTAAACAAGATCCCCCAAGTTCATATTCAGTGTCTAATAAAGTCTTACTCTTTTACTTCCTGCACTTTGATATTGTTTTCTCCTCTCTTGATTTTGAGTCTCTCACCAAATGCCCTGTGCTCTGACCCAGCATGCTCTCTGTGGGAAGCCCTTTGCTGTATGACTGACATTTGGCTTTGGAGCAGTGGTGTCATTGGATTTCTAGGACTTACATATTAGACTCATTTTGTTCAGGAGGAGATGGAATCCTCAGAGTCATCAGATGGCAGCTGGAGAGATGCTATAAGAGGTCTCATTCTCTTAGGTCCCTGCACTAGCTGGCCTCAGCCTAAAGAAATGTAGAACAAAAATGGAAAGTGGGCTGCATGGGAGGGAGGGATGGAGGGAGGGAGGGAGGGAGGGAGGGAGGGAGAGAGAGAGAGAGAGAGAGAGAGAGAGAGAGAGAGAGAGAGATTATTCTTCCAAGCTCTTACTCAGATTTCTGAGTCACTACTTTTTTTCTCTCTGAGTTGAAGAGTAGAGGAACTGCTAGAGACTCCACCTAAAGTAATAATCAGTTATTCATAAAGGGAGTGGTTATAACCTAAGTGTGTCTGTGTGGATGCAGGCAGAAACCTTTTGGAAACAGGCCCTGCTGGACCACACACTGCATCATCCAGCATCTGACATTGTACTTCTGGACAGGACAAACTCTGCATTTGGACATGTTTTTTGCTGGCATATATGCATGCACATAACCAATGTAAACTAGATCCTTATGAGAGACAAAACACTTAATTAAATGAATGTTTTTTTCCTCTACCCGTTTCTCCAGATTATAATACCAATACTAATAAATATGGCAGATGTAGAGATCAAAAAAAGCCTCAGCTTAATGTACAGTATTACAAAAGGCTATGTCAAAAGTCAGGAAGATGCCAAACTTTTGGTAAGGCAAATTTCTGGGCGTGAATCAATCTATCAGGTGAGAAACCGGCACGACTGGTGGGTGGATGGGAATTACTTTACTTAGGTATAAGCATATCTCTAAGATCAGCTCATCATGTATGTGACCAACAGAGAGATTCCAGTAGTCAAACGGGTTCCAATGTTTGTTATACAAGGTGCTTAAGAGAACAGTCTAAACTTTTGTGTGTGTGTGTGTGTGTGTGTGTGTGTGTGCGCACGCGCGCGCGTGCACACATACACACATGCGTATGTGGGTGTATGGTTGTGGGAGTGTATGCACTTGGGTGTGCTACGTAAGACCCCGTTTCAAACCAAATAAGACAACAAGCAAAAGCAATAATAATAATAATAACCCATAAAAAAGAGAATTGAAAATGCCGAAAAAAGCCAAATTTGATCTGGACACTCATGGAGCCTCATGGCGAAGTTCCTACTTGGGAGTCACCAGTGATGAAGAGGAGGTGTAGAAGTTGAGGAAGATGAAGACAAGTCACTGGTCCAAGATGAGTTGGCATGTGAAGGTCGGCTGTGGGACTGACTGAGCTTGCTCATCCTGCCCTCCTGAGGCTGCCCCATTAAGCACACTGCTTAACACAATAATTTCGATCACATGCACATGGATGGTTCCTAGGGTTTGTTCTTGCTTTGGTTTTTCTCACAGCATTCAGCTTTTCCCCCTTTGCCATGAGAACTTTTTGGTGTGATTTTTCAAGTTTCCAGTCCAGTCCTCTGCTGTGTTCCTTCTGCCATATATTAAAGGTTTGTTTATTTATTATGTATACAGTGTACAGAAGAGGGCACCAGATGTCACCATAGATGGCTGTGAGCCACCATGTGGTTGCTGGGAATTGAACTCGGGACCTCTGGAGGAACAGTCAGTGCTCCTAACCCCTGAGCCATCTCTCCAGCCCTGTTCTATATTTTTTTTGACAGTCATTTTGATCACTTCTTTCTCGAAACAATAGTTTCGTCTTATTTTGAAAGCTTCTGTTTCCCTCATTACTTCTGCTTCTTTGAAGTTCCATTTCAGAAGTGGGAAGGTAGTACTAGGTCAGGCTGCACTAGGCAGAGTTCCATGTGACACAAGGAGACCCTGCCCCTCCCCCACCACAGCCCTCCCCAAACAAAAAACAAACAAAACAGAGACCACAGAGAAGGTCCTAGGAGAGAAGATTTTAGAAGGAGGAAGATGAGAGATGACAAACAGGAGCTGGGGCCCGAGCTAAAGACGTTTCCAGACACTTAGGAGAGGGCAGAGGGGTCTGGAGGCAGCTGCCTTGATAGCTAAAGTATAAACCGAACCTCCACTGGCACTTTAAATGGGGAGCTGGGGAGATGAGCCAGTGGTTAAGAGCATTTAATGTTCTTTCAGAGGATCTGAGTCCAACTCCCAGCACCCACAGGGCGCCTGCCTCACAGTCATCTTTAACTCCAGTTCCAGGGGATTTGGTATTCTCATTTAGTACCCACAGGTACCAAGCACTCATATGATGCAGACATAAATTCGGACAAAACACCCCTACACATTAAAAATAAATAAAAAATAAAGAAACAGAGGGCTTCAGTAAAGACTTATGTGGCTTTTTGAGATGTATGTTAGGTAAATGCTTCTGAAGTGACTGGATGTTTCTGGAAACCAGCCTAAGCATCTGGCAGTTTACCTGCAGAGAGAGGTAACAGACTTTGCCTCTCTGGTAGTGGTGTCTTTGCAGGCAGGAGTCACTGTTGCCCAGTGGAAACAAATTCAGCTCTGCGTGAAGGAGGCTTAGTACAATGCAGAAAGGGGAAAGGGCAGTGTGAGTTAGTTGGTGACATAAAGAGTCTAATAACTATTATTATTATTAATATCAAACAGTTTCATAAAGGTAACACATCTCATTTGCATATTCAAAAGCAAAGCACTTACTAGGTGTAATTTTTAAAAGCCCAAATAGAGAAAACCCAAAAGTTCTGTTTTGCTTAAGCTTCAGCTAACAGAAGGTTGTTCCTGTAAGTAGTCCCATGGCATACAGTACCTGAGTGTACTGCAGGCACCGGTATGTGCTGACCCAGGGGACTGTGCATTGCTGCCTCAGAGTTGTTGGTATGACTGAGTGAGCTTTCTCAGGAGCAGTGCCCGGGACACAGTGAGCACCCCACGGTACCTGTGGAGTTACTTCTTCAACTATTTAAGGAGAGGCCTTTAGGGAGTATGGACTCATTTACACAGCATGCTCACATCATCCCTCTTGTTTTTGTGCTCTCGGAAAAGTTGATCCCCAAATAGTTGCTCCCTTGGCATATCTTCAGATTGGTCTCTACCAATGAGAACTCTTAGTGGTGCACAGTGGAGTGCAGAATACTTTTCCTTCCCCCTCCTTCCCTCCCTCCCTCCTTCTCTCCCTCCTTCCCTCCCTCCCTCCCTCCCTCCTTCTCTCCCTTCCTCCCTTCCTCTTCCGTCCTCTCTTTTCTTTGAACTAATAATAGTTACAGTGAAGCATGATACTTATGTGAAACACCAACCGTTCAACCTTCATTGTGATTTGAGTTCCAGTCTGGGGAGTGAGTGCTATGAACTCCCCGGAGATGAAGGTAACCCTAAATTAAACTAAGTGAGAATTCCTCCAACCTTCACTCAGGCTATAAAGTCAGGACTGCACTTGGTGTAATAAAGACTATTTCTTCATTTCTTACAGAAACTATATGACATTTTAGAAAAGAACAAACGAGAAGCTATCAAAGAACTAGGTGAGTGGTTGGGTCATTTGGTTTCCTGTTTTGTCCTGGTGTGATCTATAGATTTTATTTCTCTGTGGTTCTGAAGGCCAGAATCCCAGATGATGAAGTTATCAGGGTTGGTTTCAGGGAAGACTGGCTTCTTGGGGGTAAACATGGCTGCCTGCTGTGCCCCCATTTGACCTTTTTTTGACCTTTTCTGCATGTGAGATCCCATCCTTAGAAGATGGAGGCTCCACCCCATGACATCATTTAAGCCTCATCACCTCTGTCAAGGCCCTGTCTCTAAATGTGGTCACCTGGATTAGAACTTCTGGATGTGACATTGACAGGCCATAATTCCATCCATGACAGAGGGAAAAAGGTCTTGGAAGAAAAAAAATCTCAAAGTGTCAAATATCCATAGAAGCATCTGAAGAATTCAACCACAGATGGGTATTTTCTCCTTTCTACGTGTGCATATACTCCATTATTTAATCTTTTTCAGCTTTCTGTGGCCTTTTGTAATTGGGAAGTTTGTGCTGAGCTGCAACATCTGTCTTCCTGGGGGAGCCTTTTCCTCATAGATGCTCCTCAGGGCTCTGTTGCCCTGCAGATGCCTTATTCTCAACACAAGCTCCTCATTCCACTCGTTCCACACAGAGACATGATAGAATAGCTTTGCTCTTCAAGGCAGGGCTGGTTCCTCACCGAGGGTATTATTACAAGGTGGGCAGTCTTACACTTCATGTTCTCGTTCATTCATCCAACCAGTATTTACTGACCACATGTGAGGTCTGAAGATGGAAAAGCAGTATTGAGTAGAAGCAGATCCTTCAAAATGTGTGCATTCTGGTAGAAAATCTGAGCATGCATGAGGACGTCAATGCAGAATGTCTGAGGGATCCTATCAGCTGCTGTGACAGTGTAGGGAAATGGTGGAAGCAGGGTATCTGTTCAGATGGCAAGATCAGGGTCCTCAAGGATTTTAAGAGAGGCCACATGAAGGTTACCTTTGACAGGAAGTTGTTTTGCTTAGTGCGGTTAGCTTGCCTGAGGCTAACACGTGGCACTCAGTTCTTTAGATCTGGTGGATCAATCTGGGTTCTAAAACCTATGCTCTGGATCATAGCTACCCTTTATTTTACTGGTCAACTCATGTTTGTGAAAAAGGTATGTCGGCACCTTTCCTACATACATCAGACATTGTGCTTGATGTGAAGATGACACATAAAGTGTTAATTTTGGCTGAGAGTCTAGTTCCCGACTTTTTGTGTTTATCATAAGGGAATGACTATTCCACTTGATCTCACAAGACCCACCCACCTAAGACCAGATGTTCTTTTGAATAAAAGTCATTTTGTCATCCAACTACCAACAACAACAATGATGAGGTAGATACATTAAAGCAATACTGCAGTGAAGTGAGTTTTGGTGTAGGAGATGCCATTGGGGTTAAGACAGAGAGAGTGGTTTAGTTGTAGGGGAAACTGGTTTCACTTTCCTCATCCATATGATGGGAATGCAAATTCCCCCTCCCAGCCTCAGGAGTTGTGTGTGAAGCTAGAACAAAAGGCTACTGTACAAATCCTTTGGGCATTCCAGTACAATACTGACTGTTATTTCTAGTACAATAAAGGCTGTTGCTGTGGTTGTCGAATAGGTCACTTACCACGTCTAATTTTTCTCAGGACTCTTAGAGCACGAAGGCCGTGATGTTGTCATTGCTCTGAAGACAAAGCAGGCAATCCGCAACGTGATTGCTAAAGCCCTGAAAAACCTCACCTTCCTCTGGTCAAGAGGCATCATCGATAAGCATGAGGGCATTGAGATGAATAAGGTAGTCACACCGTTCCCACTTGGTTGGGTTCCATAAACCCAGGCATCCCAGGATGTAATGAGAGAAGCCTGGGGAAATCTTTTAATGACAGGAGCTACATCAATACTTGCCGGCAACATTTTTAATGCCCATGGCAACCAAGCCGGTGAGTGTTGCCTGGCACGCTCCAGCAGCTGCAATGACTTGGCTGCAAGTGACAGATGCCAACTGTAGCTAAGTGAAGAAGCAGGCTTGGAGGTTTTACGAAAAGGACTCAGAGGATGTGTGGGCTATGTGGCCAGGCTTCAGGAAGGGACTGGAAGAAAGACTTCCAGATCAGGATCGTTTCTGAAATCTTCCTCTAGCGTATTCTCTATACTCAGTAGATTTATTTTTTTCCCCCATCTCCATTTACTGGTGGATTTTGTACTGTATTATTTCACTGACTGGGGGTATCCACAGAGACCATAACATAGTGTTTGAACTCTGTGTGTGTGCGTGTGTGTGTGTGTGTGTGTGTGTGTGTGTGTGTGTGTGTGTGTAAGACAGGGTAGGATGTAATAATTGAATTGTAAGCATGACAAATTTGGTCTGAGATAGTAAGTGAAAATAAGAGGAAGATAATAAGAATGAAAAGAGTTTATACGACTCATGATAGCAGGGGTGAAGGGCTGTGAATCAAAACTCAAATCTGAACAGAAACTTACTTAGATTTCCTTGGTTTTGACTTTACATCTGTTTGTTTTTTCACAGAAACAATTACCATAATTTTTCTTGTTCCTTTTTAGGTACTTCTTACAAAAATAAAAGCCTTGAATAAATTTCCAATGGCTATCCCACCTCCAACCCCCGACAAATACCTACCCAACATCGTTTGGATGGAGAACAAAGATGTTCTCATTGAATTCTTCAAGGTAATAATGTCTTCTGTTCCTACTCAGGCTTGATGTAAACATCTCTCCCAGCCCCAACAAACCACTAAAGAAAAGCATATTAAAAACATAACTTTAGTAAAATTAAGCCCCCCCCTTTTTTGGTTGAAAACATCAGAAACTTAATTTAAGCAAGAAGAAAATGTTCTGAAGAATTGTGGCTGCTTCCACAACTGAAGAACCATTTGGCTGTCTTAGCTTGATTTGCCACAGCAAAGCACCACAGACGAAGTGGTTTTCAAACAACAGCAACTTACCTGTCACAGTTCTGGGATCCGGGAAATCCGAAATTAGGGCACAATCAGATGTGGTGTGTGGTGAGAGCTGGCATCTGGCCTATGAGTGACTGTCTTCTCACTGTCCCCATCTAACAGAAAGAGCAAGAGAGCTCCCATGGTGCGTCTTCCACAAGGCAGGAATCCCAAAGATGAGGGCTTCACTCTATGACCTCCAACCTCCGCACTTCCCAAAGGCTCCGCCTCCTAAAACCCTCACCCTGGGACCCGGGGATTTCAACACAGAAATTCTAGGGTGACACAGACCTTCAGCCTGTAACATTAGCAAACCTTGAGCAGGGTGGAAAGGTCTACCGGGAATCCGTGGGCTTTTCTTTCTAGTGCTTAGGTACAACAAACGGATTCTCAGATCCTAGGTTCTGTGTTCAGTTCAGGCTCTTGGGAAATCCAGTTGGTACAGCTTGTAGTAGCTGTCCAGAGAGAGCCCTTGACAAATGGATTCTCAGATCCTAGGTTCTGTGTTCAGTTCAGGCTCTTGGGAAATCCAGTTGGTACAGCTTGTAGTAGCTGTCCAGAGAGAGCCCTTGTTGTCAGGATCTTCTGGGAGAGTGGTTTGGAAAACAGACAGCGTCTAATAAATGGGAGAGGGCTAACCTGGGGACTGGGAAGAAGGGATTGAAAGGGGCTTGTTGAAGCTCACATCCCATGCAGGTTTTTTTTTTTTTTAATTTTAAAGCAGAATTTTAAGATAAAATTAGAATTTGGTTCCTTATAGGTAACTTGGCACAATAATTGATTGGCTACCGAGGAATGAACTGAAGTGATGGTAAAAAGGATGAGAAGATAACTCTATGTAATAATGACTCACTAACATCTTAGTGTGTAGTCCAGGCACAACCTTCTTCCCCTCCCCAGTTAGGCACATTACTACAGAGCTGGTAGACTTTCTCCCCAAGGAGCAAAAGTTACAAAGCTAATTTTCTCCACTGCTTCCAACTCCCAACTATTAGTTAATTAAATTTGCAATTATTAGTCTGGGGAGATGGCTCCGAAAGTAAAGCCTGTGCTGTGTCAGCACGAGGGCTTGAGTTCAGATCCCCAGGACCCATGTGAAGTTGGGTGTAGTAGCACATGTCTATAGTCCCAGTGACCCCAGGTGAGATAGAAGGCAGACACAAGAGAATTCCTGCTCTCACATCAGCTATCTTTGAGCATGTTGCAATGAACAATGAAAAAGAGACCTTGTCTCAAACACGGTAGTTGGTGAGGACCAACACCTGAGATTGTCTTCTGTCATCTACACATGTGCTGTGGCATGTACACACCAGCATTCACACACACACACACACACACACACACAGTTTATAAAGTGCAAAGACAATAGTAGAAAATCAAAGCTGAGATGTAAGTAAGTAAGTAATAAAGTAAGTAATTAACCTTTGGTACCCATTTGGATTTTAACTGTAGAATTGCCAGTGCTCGTGGGCCATCACACAGTTCAGAAGCATGTAAAGGGAGAAGTGAGATCTGCTTTCTAGAGTCTCAACCCCATGCTCCGAGATGGCCAATATAGGCGATTTGGAAATCTGTTTATTGTATATTTCTCAAATGCTAACTGCCACCATACTTTTCCTATCAAAATACCTCCAGTGACTCACATATTGGTCAAAGCCCAAGATCTTTTCAGTGTCCATGATCCTCTTCAAGACCTGGCTCTGGACTTGTCTTCACTGGGGTTCTGGCTTTTGTGGGGCCTGGGCAATTTTGATTTTGTAGGCCTGTTCCTCCACAAAAATATACAAAAATAATTTTACTTTATATCTGCTGGTGTTATTATAAAAATAAGTATATTAGACTGGGGAGGTGGTGAAATGTTTTTCCCATGGCAAGCATATGGACCTAAGTTTGAGTCCCTAGATGTGCATGGTAGCACTCCTCTGTAATCCCAATGTTTGTAAGATGGAAGATGGGGGCAGGAAACTTTGTGGAGGCTTGTGTCCAGATAGCCTAGTATACTCAGTATCTCAAGAGACCCTATGGTGGAAAGCATGGACAGACACCCAAGGTTGTCTTCTGACTTCACACACAAATGCATACACGGACACACATTATACATATCAACACACACCCCCCCATGAATATATTAAATCACTTTCTTTACAAAAAGCTATATTATTATTGCTGTTTTAAAATAATTTAAACATTTGTGTGGATCCGCAAAGTATGTAGAACCCCAGACACCTACAATTCTACTGATGCCTTGTGCTAAGTAAGTCTGGTCTCTGTCCCTGCTTGAGATACACAGAATTCTTTGCAGTAATCTCAGCTGTATACACTGTATGCTTCCACGTCTTTTCATATCTATCTGCTATCGTTCTTTCAGAACTCAATTTAGCTATCTCTACCTTGCTACGGAGGGTGTGGCACCAACTGGGGAAAACCCTGTGGCCTTTCTTCACTGCCCCAAGCACCCTGTTCCTATCACTTTCACAAAACACGATTCACACTTTATTGACAACACTTTTCCCACCTAACTAAAAGACCTTTGGTGGCCAAGAAGTTGATTCCCTGGCATGACATTTATAGCCCAAGCCCAGTGAGGGCTAAACACTGTCATTTTTTCATTTGCTCAATCTCCTAAGCATTTACTGGGTGCTAGCATTATTTGCTAAATTAAGTACTGATCCCAAAGTCTTCGTCTGTATTTCTATTTCTTAAAATTGATGTGATATGTGTATAAACTAAAACGAACAACTCCAGGATATGTTTTCCATTTTTATGCTACTTGAAAACTATTTTTAATTTTAAAACCTTGTTTCTGTCTAGACACATGATCTATAAAATATTAGGATTGGACTCTCCTCACCCCATTTTATTTTTTCATTCAGGAAAGAACTAAACTCACCTATTTTGACTATGGCGATATCATCTGTAGAGAAGGTGAAATGCCACAAGGAATCTTCTTAATTATTTCAGGAATGGCAAGTGTAAGAATGACTAAATTTTCTTTATTTTAAAATGCATTTTGAATATTCAGTTGTAGCTTAGGGGTAAGTTCTGAAGCTAAAAAGTTTGAGATTGTGAGTCTCTTGCACATGAAACCATTTCTGTGGATGGTTAGGGTTAGGGTTAGCTAACTTGAATTAGGGCTCTCCAGCCAGAGGCATGTTAAAATTGATGCAGAGAGGAAGAGGTTAGTCTTCATTGAGGTGCTGAAATATGAAATAAACTATGACTTTTGTGAAAGTCAACTCTTTCCTTCACTCCTGACACACCTTCTTAATCTTTGACTCGCTCTAGGAGAGTTATAATAAAGAGCAGAAGCTTCAGCGTACTCAAAAGAACTGAATGTTCTTATTTCCCCTTTCACATCTCTCCCCCACAGTTGCACAGCTCATCTCCTACCTTTGGGATAGACGCAAGCGAGAGGGCTGACAGACAGTTCAAGACGATGTACACAGAATACTGTACCAGTGGGGACATCCTGGGCGAGCTAAGCTGTTTGCTTAAGCGTGAAATCGAATATACCGCCATCTGTGAAACTACTTTGCAGGTATAAAATAGTTGGTTGTAGGTTATTGGTTAATCCTTATTAAGGATGCTAGTATCTTTTCTTTGGTTGGGATTTGATCAGTTGATGCCAGCAGGATAGAATAGCCCAGAGAAGAGAGACTTAATAATTTCTCATCTATGAGGCTCTGCTGAGCTCTGCCACATCCTGCCTGTGGATCACTTATTTAATCTCCATAAGTCTTTATTTCCTTATAATTTAAGTAGAGAGAATGCCTGTCTTTTAATGTTATAGAGGTTAAAAGATTGTAGGGTTATGCTGTGTAGATTGTCACCATTCTGAAAGCAGCATTCTGAAAAAAAAATGCTTGTTTGTTTTCAAACTTCCTTTCTTTTGTTTACACTTGCCAAGTAATATGCTATTTGTTCAAAAAATAAGTGACCCGGAATCCCATTTGATGTAGACAATCCCAATAAAAAAAGATCTAAAGTTCCCATTACAAACTGTTCTCAGTTTTTGAGGCTGATAGAAGGAACAGAGACTCAGGAGACTGTGGAGCAGCAGAAAGAAATGGAGCCTCATCAAATTATACCATGCTATTTCTGGAAGAGGAAAGAAGGGGTATATTTAGTCCCAGGTTGTCATGACCTCATGACAATTCATTTAGCTTGAATTCTGACAGAGTACAAGAGGTTTGCCTCTGGAAAGGGACACTGTAAATAGGGAGCACCTTGGATTAACTGTTGTGAGAACTCAGGTCCTTAATTAATCTCAGGCTCATGAGCCAAATTTTCAACTATTGAGTGATGAATATCTTGGTATATATTTTTAAAAGTTTTTTTAATCATTAGTTGTATGTAAGTGTGCACGTGTAGGTATGTGTATGTGAGTACAGGTGCTAGTAGAGGTCAGAAGCATTGAATCCCCAGGAGCTGGAGTGGCAGATGGTTGTGAGCCACCTAATGTGGGTGACTGGACCCAAGCCTGGGTCCTTTGGAGGAAATCCAGTGGTTGTAACTGTTGAGCCATCTCTACAGTTCCTCTGCAGCTTCTTTTAAAGTATATACCTTTAACTGGACCACAGATTTTTTTAATCATCTTCTATACCATTTCCACAATGCCAATTATTTTAAAATTAGAGTATCTCATTGGTGCAAGAGTGTCATAGAGATGTTAGTTGGTTGTTTGAAAAGATGGTGACCATCTTGTTTAATGACTGATTATAATTTAGCTGTTGGTGTCCTGGTAACTTGTTATTTCAGGCCTTCTTTATCTCCTTGGAGGATTTATATGAAGGTTTTGATGTCTTCTGGCCATCTCTGGAGTATAAAATATGGCTCAAGATTGCCCTTGGTATTGCAAATCAGTATTTTGAACAAAATATTGCTGGCGAGGTAAGTTACATGAAGAACATGTAAGTAAATTTGTAGGTACTAAAATTTTTAAAATAAAGTACATTGTGTTGATATATTGTATAACTAATAAAGATAGCCTGAAATATCAAAGGACAGATATTATTTGTCCCATTTTGTGTCAAAAATTATAAAAGGCTATAACTCATATAAGAAAAACTATATACAACAATAGGTACAATAGTTATATACAATCAATAATTACATCAGTAATGTCTAGTCCAGGAACAATTGACAAATTTAAAGAAGATATTCTATTATTTGTCCTATTTTGGTGAGTCCAAAGGATTGTTCCTAATTTACTTTTTATTTAACTTGTATTACTTACTGGAAACTATCTTTAGATATCTCACAAACTTATACACTTTAACCTCTAAGTGAGTTTCTCTTCTAAAACTGTCACTAGAAAACTATCACTATAACTATCTCATTTTCAACTCCTTCAGAGATCCAAGAAGGGAATTTAATATTAACTAAGTAAACAGAATGTGAAAGCAAGCAACTTCCAAAGAATGTGAAAAATGAAATAGCTTGTTACCTGGACAGTCACCCAAACTATTGTGCAGTGTTGAAGCATCCATCTTCCTGTATACTCAGAAAGTCTGTGGTCTCATGGAGATGGGACCTTCCCTATTCAGCTTCAAGAGTTGGCTGAGTGAGAATTGCCTTTGGTTTGTTCCCTATCTCTCCGATAGCTCAGCTTTTCTCCAAAATCTGGCTTCCAGTTTTATTATAATACCAAATAGAATTTGTACAATAGTGCATCTAATATTTTTCAGATAAAGATAAAGGAAAGTGGTGTCTGATTCTTTAAAGTGAGCTTTAACTACTCTCTCATCCCTAAATCCCTTTGGGTCATTAACCCTCTTGTCATGGTTAATTTTTTCAGGCCTTTCTGAAAGATCCTTTTAAAGAACAAAATTAGAAGCTATTAAGTAGATAGATCCCCATTCACCCCCAAGCTGAGCATATAATTAATCAGAAGAGGTTAATGAACAACCCTGGATATACATCTCTTAGGTTTGCAAAACCTTTGGTGAGATGACTAAGTCCTGTAGCAATCTTATTTGCATTATCACCCTTGATAAGTCATGCTTATGATTTTTATCTTCTTTATAGTTATTGTTAACTTTTCAGCATTTTAAATTCATTTTACTGTTTTTTTGATAAATACAAAATAAATAAAGAAGAAAAAAATTATGGTTTAGGTCTGTCCCAGGTCAGCATAATTTGAGGTCCTGTATTGTAAATTACAGTATTACTGTGAGTCAGAAGTTGAGGGGGCAGCAGACCCAAAGTTTAACAATTTTCACTAATTGTAAACCTTGGGTTAAAAATAGCATGTCCTCCAAGCCAGTCATTTCCAATATGACAATAATGATTTTCAGAAAATCTTTGTGGAGGAGTCAGACAGCTAAGATTCATTTCTTTTTTATTTCCTCTCCATGGGAAGTAAGATAATTGTTCATCTAGAATGAACCTCCAGAGAGGAGCGTTAAGACCGGGATGTTGGACTTTCTCAATAGCAGGGTGACTGTCCTTTGTAATTATGTTTTGATTCACAAACCATACAAATTCATGTTGTAAATGAAAATGTTCAAATATCAAATGTCAAGAACAATAATGTTTTACCCATAACCCACTTAACTATGCTATTGCTGTGATAAAATACTCTGACAAAAGCTACCCAAGGGTTTGTTTTAGGTCTCAGTTCAAGGGCACAGTCCAGCATGGCATCCAAGTCAAGGATGTCGCTTGAAGCAGCTGTCACATCAGACCCACCATCAGGAAGCATAGAAGGATGGATGCAAATTCAGCCTTCCCTCTGAGAGACTCTGTACCACTTCAGGGTCCTCTGCTCAGGGAATGGTCCTGCCCATGAGTGAAGATGGATCTTTCTATATGAATTAACATATCAAGATAATCCCTCTGGGCACACCCAGTGGACCACCTCCTGGGTGATTCTACTTGCAAATTGACAGCACTAACCTCTCCAGTGTTACTCCTTAGGGAATAGCTATTAGATCCTCTCCCCACCCCACCAGACATATCCAGAATCTAATTTATTCTGCTCAGCCAAAACTTATTTTATTTTTTTCAATAACCCAGTGGTTTGAGGAAGGGAAGAAGAGATGTTCATATACCTTTTCAAACACCAATACCAAACTTCTAGGTTTTTTCCCCCCCCACCAGTTGCAAAATTTTAGATAGAATGTTTGCTAATTTTCCTCTGCTTCTGGTACCCTGGTTATGCTGATGCCCCCAGAAACAAGCCCTTCACTTGCCTGTGAGTGACTGGCAACCAAAGCCTGCCCTGAAAGGGAGGCTAGCTTCTGCCAACAGGCTTCTGGTTCAGGCTTCCTTCCCTTGGGGTTGTACTTGGGTGCCTTTATCTTCACTTAGCATTCTCCCTGTACACAAACAGATTTCCCTCACTCCTACACAGCCTCATCTTACCTAACTGCAGAGGCCCTACTTCCAAACAAAGTCGTATTCTGAGGTGCTAAGGGAAGGGCTTCATCTAAACCTTTGGGGCAGTGGACTCAATTCTACCCATTACAGCTGCTGTTCAAAGTCTATGATTCTGAGTCTTCATGTATGGCTCAGATGCAGTGCTTTGCTTTTCTTGATGTGGGGTTTTAGTTATCATTGATATTCAATTGTCAAATGGGACATTTGCTTGCTGCTAGAAGAAACTCATAAGTCTTCAGCTTGGTTAAGTGTAGAAATTCAGTAGCACATAGCTGACAGCTCTTTCATCAGACAGGGTAACTAAATTCAGGGTCATTTGCAGAAGCCATGCTAAACTCTAAATAAATTCCATTGATTCCAGGATCTGCATGCATTCTGACACCTTAGAAACTCAGACAGTGCATCTGTTTCCTTCTTGATATCATGTATCTGTCTGTTTGGTTTATAGAAAAATGCAATTTCCTTGTAGGATTTAAACTTTCAGAAGTGTGCTATGTCCAATCACGCATACGTGGAGACTCTGTCAAGCTATAATGAGATGACTCTTAACCATGTGACCATGAAACTTGTTATTCTTGTGTACGGCAATGTAATTAATACCAAGACGGAAGAACCACACATCGCACCCAGCATTATTCCTAAGCCCTGTGAGCAGGTAAGGTGCATAGTTTCTAAAAAAACCATTTGCTTTGCATGGTGCTCCATAAGCAGCTTTCAAACTCAGAGGGCATCAGTTAATTGTGCAATTCAAATAGCCAGACATTAAGAGAGCAAAGTATGGAGTCAGGATTTAACAGTGCCTACTGGATACAGGAACCAAGCAAACTGCTCAACTGTTTTGACCTTTGCTTTGCTACTTAGTGTGGTGAGGGTGTTGGTAGTGGCCATGTTGCTGGGTTAGTATGAGGACTAGTTGAGATAACTCAGAATTTAGAAACCTTAGTTTAATCACTGTTCTGCTCCTAGCATTCTGGGAAGCCAGTGGGAAGGCTGGCCTTGAATTGATCTTCATTGTAGGTGTAAAAGTAATCTATGGTTTGACAGCCATTCTCTTCTTTCTAAATGGGGTATTTCAGTACATTTATAAGTAAGGAGTAGATATTTTTGTTCTGGCTTCCATAAATATGCAAAAGGCAATTTTCTAGCCTAAGATTTCTTTGAAACAACGTGAAAGGGAATTTCAAAGTAAAAGGGCAGGGCTTGCCTGGGTTTGTGTTGTGAGTGTCGGAGTCCTAGCAGTTAGGTGGGGAGAGACATCAGTGAGCTGGAGGCCAGCCTGGGCTACATAATGAGGTCCTGTATCAGAACACAAGCAGACTGACAGACAGACAAAAATGATATACACACACATCCACACACACACACACACACACACACACACACATACATCCACACACACATACAAACACACACACACACACAGAGAGACACATGGCTTAGGTTAGAGACCTAGTGCTATGTTTCAGCTTGTTTCTTACATTTTTTACAAAGAAAATTGGGAAGCAGCCACTCGGGATCAATGTGAGCTCTTTTGACTAATTTTTTAAATTTCTTTTGCCTTTAGATCCAGGGAATTTCAGATGTAAGCAAGCTTCTGCTAATCCCGACATCTGAGCCTGTCACAAATGATGCGACCTCCCACGTCATGGGTAAGGGACGATAGCCTTCCAATAGTGAGAAAACTACTGGGAAACATTTAGACAAATGTGAAATTCTTTTAATTCTGACAAGTGATTGGATGTGGTCTCCAGGCCCACACTGACTTCCACGTGCCTTTTGAGAGGTTACCTAACAAAGACACTAAAACCCGAGTGGCTCTTGCCTCTCCTCTGTCCCTCCAGCCGCCATACACCTTGATAACAAACAATAAGCCGTGGTAGGGTGGACCAACGAAGTGCTGTTGGGAGCTGCGTAAACGGAGAGAGGAGAGATTCCCACAGTGGGGTCAAGGGTGGGGAACTGGTCTGTTCCCAGCAACCAAAGGGAAGATGAACCCTGGCCCACCACCTTCTGGTGGTCACAGCCACAAGTCAAAAGGACTCTATCTAATTGCTCTAGTTAAACCTTGACGGTCATTAAGTCACTGAAGTCAGTAAACAGATGCAATTCTCAGTCATGTTGCTGAGCATTGACTGCACAGAGAAACGTAGATAGGAAGACTTTGTTCTGGAGAAAGTATACCCAAGGACTTCTGTCTGTGCACATTGTCCTTGCTTTGCTGGGCACCATGTCAACAACATCCCACCTGTCCCAGCATGGATAGAGTCAGCCTTGAAATGTAACTGTGAGTGTTACAGAGCATGACACCATGCAATCCTTAATGAGCGACTATTTTGAGAATAGAGTTCTCCTCCCTCAGGCCCCTGGGAAAGATACTAGACAAAGGGGACACAGCCATTAGTATTCTCCAGTGGGCTGGGGCACAACTCACACATGGCTTAAGACCAGGTCTCCATCCAGTTCCTTGAGTTTGGACCCTGACACACATTTTGCTTTGAAAAATTGCAGTGAGTTACCATGGAAAAACATAAGAAAATTCCATGTTTACAAATGAAGATTTTTTGAGGTTTTCATGAAAAAAAAAAAAAAAAAAGAGGTATACAGACAGGCTCCATGCCTGTATGTGGCAGCAGTGAATAAGATGGATTGATCTGTGCAGTGGGAGCAGATGCCTTCCTAGGCAGTACACACTGTACCCTCTTGCCTGTATGTTAGAACTTCAGGAGCTTCTCACAAAGCTCTAAGGGAAGAAAGTAAAAAGCTTGTTTGGAAATGGGAAGGGTTACAGAAGACTTATGTGGAGGGCAGCCTGATACTCAAATACGCTTAATTTTTTTTTTCTTCTGTTCACCTTAGTCAGCACTGGTCTTCGAACCACCAAGAAAGAGTATAACTGGAAGAGAAAAGATGAGGTAATAAATCGGGCGCTCGGAATAGATTTTTCTTACTGTGAATATTAATCTGCACAGCTAAAACAAATTGCACAAGTCAGGTGCGGTGGCATGCACCCACTGAAAGGATAAGTATTTGCTCAGGACCCCTAAGATCAAATTCTCTTTACAAAGGAGCCCAGAGGGGCAAATAGGACAGAGATACGGGATGAAGACAGGAGAGAGAGGAAGAGGAAGGAGGAGGAAGGGACAAGGGAAAGGGGTCAGGGTATCTGTCCAGGAGGAACAAAGAACTGCCTCTGGATAGAGGGAGACAGACACGGCACATAGGCAAACGACAGTTTATAAAGAAAAGGGGGACCCCATGTTAGGATGAGGAGTTTAGTTTTGATTGGGCATGTTAATTAGGTGAGCCGAAGGCAGGGTGGGAGGGGCTGATAGCTGGACCATGGTAGTCAGCCTCAGGAGGAGGAAGTGGCCAAATAAGGCATATCCGTCACTGCTGCTCACTGCGGCAGTTCAGAGGACACAATCCAGGTGTAGTTTTGCTTTCACCTTTCTTGATCTCCTTAGCTGCCAGAGCTGATGTGGAGAATTCTGAGCAGTGCTAAAAGCCTTGCCTAGATTGGTGGAGGCAAGGGACTAGATACCCAGGGCCAGACAGAGTAGAGCCCGGGTGGTGGAACTGTGTGCTTGCTCAGGTTGGTAGGGTCTCTGTTCTGTCCCTCAATAGTTCTTTTGAAGCAATGCCTACCTCTGGGTGGGGTGCAAGAGCTGATTGGTAATATGGAGCCACAATCACTGGCTGTAATCCCAGCCATAGATTACAGCTCTAGGCTGAAAGAAAAACAACACAGACATGTAGGCAAGTCACTCAGGCACATAAAATAAATGAATAAATAAACATTATAAACATGTATGTTAATTGTAACTCAGAGCCTTTAGTATGTAAGTTCTTTTAAGGAAAATAGATAATAAAACAGAAACATTCCAGTAATTTTTGATTTGACTTAATTGGTAAAAATCTTTTCCTCAAGTGTTTATAGTCATTATTTTTTTGACCTTCTTTTGCAGCTTGAAGGCGGACATCTCTTTAGAAAGACAAATTAGCGAGACAGCTATGTATGAAGTCAGGTAACGGCGGAGCTGACAGCCCGGCACAAATGTTGATTTAAAAACCGTCAAACTGTTTGATGCTGCGTTAATTTTAGAAGCAATTAATGGATTGCCATAAACACATCAGATTTTAGCAACTGCATTATACTTGAGATACTCAGAATTCTTTAGGACAATATAAAATTCTTGAAAACTGAGGGAAGGAACCCTTCCCTTGGCTTAGCACAGCAGTAAGAGTTAAGTTGGCAAATGAGAATTTCAATTAATGTGGTAGTCTGAAACACAACACTTGTGAAATTGTGATAATTAATGCCTCTCTGACATGTCTCTAATTTAGTATGTGCTGAAAAGTGGGAAAATATTTCAGTCCTGTCTCCTGAAAGCAAAGTTTAGGAGAAGTCAACATTCTTACATTTCATAGTCCTGTTTGATGTAACTTTCTATTTTATTTTTAAAAGTCAAATAAAGTTGAATGTTATGGTCAACAAATAACTTTTTAGAATTTATTATTCCTATCATTTCAACCAGACTGAGAATATGATAGTTCTGGGAAAAATCATAATAGAGGTAAGAATAGACAAAAAGTACAGGAGAAAAAGGTGAGCTTTCAAACTTTCTCAGGGCAGGTCCTCAGATGTGACTGTACAGTACAGAAACCTGACTGCACTTGACCACAGAGGTCTGGTGCTGCCACTGGAGTGTCACAGGCCAGGTCCCTTCTAGTATCCCACTCCCTTACCCTTGGCCTCTCATGTCAACGAAACACCTGTGAGGACCTTCCATTCCAGATGGAAGGCTACTTAGTTTCAGTGGTCAGTTTTCCACAGCTGAGGAATTACCTAGATCAAGTGGGCCTCTGGACATGTCTGTGGTGTTCTGGGAGCCATGTGACTTCTTCCGGAGGACAGGGCCTGAGATTAGCATGAACAAAGGCCCTGCAGACTGAGCCATTTGGCAAGTTCACTGTGTAGTTCTGGGCATGACCCCCCGGAGCGTATGTGCTACCTGTTCTTGCTTTCTTTACACAAACCATGTTGCTGCCGCCTCTAGGTTCACGTTCCCAGAGCTATGGACAGAAGAGCTATTACAAGAGAAAAACTTCCTCCAATGAGTGTCCTCTGGGTGTGCCAGAGGGGATGGTGTCCAAAATCTACAGTGGACCTGATTCAGCTCTTAAAGCCTTTGATGTTTTAAGTGTGACCATGAATTCAGGCTTCTTAAGAACACAATGCTACCTTCCCAACACACCTTGTGACTAGCCTGAAGAGGCACAGTAGTTCATGGTATTACAAATTTGCATAATTGTTCTGGAGAGAATGATTTTAGAATCTAGGAGAAATAGATGCTATCAAGAGCTAATGGGAACAGTCTAGGGACAGGGAACAAAGCAGAATCATAAAAACCCACAGTGCCCTCATTTCTAATAGCTGTGCCAATACTGTAGGAAGTTGAGAAGAAGGAGACATGAGAACAAGGGATAAGCAGAGCCAGCTATTAGCAGTGAGTTTGCAAGTTACGTTGCCTATAGGATAAATGGAAAAGCCGGGTCTATCCCTCCTAAGAGATAGCACAGCATTGACTGTAGAATGAACTGATCCAGCTTTGGCTGTTAAGTTGGTTGTGAGAACTCAGACCCTGCCAGATGTGAATATTAATCACTAGAGACAAAACTATCTCTCTCACTCTTCATGACCCTGTAACTGCAAATGCTGCCAACTGGGCACACTGTTCTACCTCTCGGTGCGCCTAGTCAGACAACTTCCTTTGTTGCTTGTTATACTGCTTATGCTTCTAGCATTACAGCTATGAACCAAAGTGTCGGGTAATGGTGACTCATGGGAACGTGGGGGGCAGTAGGGATGAGGCAAAGGAACAGACTGGCAATTACTGTAGCCATTATTAGAAACTTAAGGAAACAAATTTAATTATAAAACTGTTCATGCAAACTGTATAAATAAAAGCGACCCAGGCCATCTGCTCCCACTTGTTTGAAACAGATGGTCATGGTTTCTTCGATGTGCTGACTTTACACATTCGATCCAGGTCATGGGACCTGTTTGGAGTTAGACTCCCAGCAGGCCTGCAGGGCCCTTGGTACACCTAGGTATCGCACAACTTTAATCCTGGTAGTTGGGAATCTGGGCCACGTCTTCGAGTTCCTATTTCAAGTCAAACAAACAAAAAAGATTTCCCACAGCCATTATTTGGTTTCAAGAAATAAATCTTTTCATGAATAACAAAATTCATTGTAAAATAATTCAGGTGAAAATTTACCCTCCTCGCCCAACAATGCATTTAAAATTGTGTTCAGGATCACTCCTGCCCTTGTTTGTTCTCAGTCTCAAAAGCTGTCTAATGAAAAGTACCAGAATTCAGGTTTTTAAACTGACATCATTAATGTGAGTAGAACAGTCAAAATACCAAGATTTAGAAGCCTGAGTGAGGAGGAGAAACATGTTTAGGGAAATGACAATGAATTTGGCTTTGAATTTGCTAATTCACTGGTAAACATTCCATTCATCCATAAACACAAGACTCAAGTCTGAGTAAATCAATCAACAATGACTCAATTTAGTTTTTGAACTTGGTCATAAAAGTTGATACTACAGGGCATGGTAACATTCTCTTGCAAATCCTGGCACCTGGGAAGCTGTAGCAGCAGGACTGACTCCAGGTCCAGCCTGGGCTACAAAGCAAGACAATACCACACACACACAAAATAAATTATACCACCATCTCAAAGATCTTTTAGGCTTTACTTATTTTATGTATGAGTATCCTATCTGCCTGCATGTATGCCTTTATGCAGAAGGCATCCAATCCCATAGAAGTGGTAGTGAGCCACTAACTGGTTGCTGAGAATTAAACTCAGGACCTCTGGAAGAACATCTCTCTAGGCCCTTGACACTTTTTCTTTAGTCTTGCTATACTACTAGGACATTAGGCTAAGGTTGTAATCTACACACCTACTCAAAAGACTCTAGGAAAGATAGGAAGCAACAAAATAGCCCCATAGTCACATGGGAATCTTTCCCTTTAGTGGCTCCTGTCTCACATGAAATTTTATTCATCCATCTCTGAAGAAAAATACCCACGTCAATCCTGGCAAGAAGAAAGTCTGCTTCGGCCCCTTACGGTAGGGGTTCACGAGGGGACAACACGATTTTCTGATCCAGTTTCAACAAAGGTTTTTATTTGTTGAACTCCAAAAAGAGCAATTCAGAAAATGGCAGCTTACTGGGTAGGACAGTTAAGTGGCAAAATGTTGTCACTGCCTGTCTTTACAAGGTGTGGTCACATGCACATATCATCACAGCACACTGGCAGGAAACGCCAGGAGGGACAAGGGCTCACTGTCTGGGTCACACCCTAGGGTGCACCGTCCTCCATGGCAGGGCAAGGGAAGCCTTTTTGGAGCCTCCATTTGATAGAAACTCACTATAGATTTTTTTTTTTATATAGCAAAATAGAACATTTCCCATGCTGTTCCCAGCTTTTAATAAAAAGTACAGAATTGAAAGTGTCCCCCCTTTATACTGATCTCCAAAACGGGTATCAGAAAATACAATCTGGAAAGGTACAGAAGGTGAGAATCGTTCTGCCATAGAGCCCGGTGAGCCTCCCTTACCACCACCTGACACCCTGGCTTGATGATCTCAAACCCTGCAGAGACTGAGATGGTCAGAGGGGCACAATGCTGGTGAAGGCACAGAGTAAAGAATCCCAAGAAAGTTTTGGTGCCATTTCCATTTAATGAGCTTGTAGTAAAGTGACCTAATGACCTTGGCTATCTATGGAAACCATGCAACGACACAACATGACTGTGAGCTGGGATCCTCAGGTCCACCGTGTCCAAGCAGCTCAATTCCCAACTCCTACACACCTAAGGCTGCGGGGTGTAACGGAGGTATTTCTTGCCAGACGGAAGCTCTTTGGTGAAGACTCCTTTTGGGAAGAGTTGTTTGGCTTCCTCTTCAGGGATGGTGGGAAGGACCATGACGCTATCTCCATCCTGTAGGGAGATGGTGCAATTCAATCTTACGGCAGTGGTAAAAGGTTTGAAGAATTAACTATGGGGTGGTGGTGGTGAATGAAGGTGGGAGACAGCTAAGGTAGGGTTCTTTTCTCTCTTCTCTTTGAGGAACTTACTGTTTTACAAACTGATTTCTGACATGTTTGTTAGCAAAGTATTAAAACCCCGTCATTGGAACTCCAGCCAGCCCGAGTCCGGCAAACGTGGCCCTGCCAGGCCTTGTTCTTTTCCCTTCTTCCCTCTGCCTTCCTAATAAATTGTTGGGTTGGTTAAATTCCTAAAGCGAGTCACTAAAGTCTATTCTCTCTTTTGGCCACTTCCTCCTGAGGCTGACTACCATGGTTCAGCTATCAAAGTATTGAAATCAGTCAATCAGAAATCAAAAGCCCCCTTTGGCTACCTAAACAGGCCCAATTAAGATTAAATGCCTCACCCTGATACGGGGTCCCCCTTTACCTTTATAAACTGCCGTTTTCCTGTGTGCCACCCACACCCGCGTCCTCTCTGTCCCCCCCTTTTCCTTCATCCTGTCCCTGTCTCTTATTCCCTGCCCTTCACTCCTCTGGAGCAAATCTCCAAATCTCTGTGCTGAGAACTTGGTTTGGGGGGTCCTGAGCCAATACCTTTCTTTTTCAGCCATCATACTTTAAAATTTAATTCTAAAGCTACGCCTTGGTTTATTTACAGATTGGGTTGGGCTAGGCTCCCTCTCACCTCCCATCCCCCAGTCTACGTTCTGAAAATGTTCTGAAGATGAAATGAGGATGACTTGCCTGTCAGAAAAATCAAAAACTCAGTACTCAGGTTAGCACACAAATCATGAAGCGACACTAAGATACTCTTGGTGTATTAGCTTGTCCTACTTATTTGCAGAGATCTTTCTTATGAGTTTATAAACAATTTGGGTGTGGTGGTACAGCACACAGAAGCTTGAGGCAGGAGATGAAGAGTATAAAGCCAGCCTGTAATAAACACTGAGATTCTATTTTAAAAGAGGCAGCGGTGGGGATTAATTCACATAGCAGAGTGATTGCCTGGCACAAAGAAAGCCCTGGGCTCAGTCCCCAGGACCATATAAAACTGGGCATGGTGGCACAGGCTTGAGATCCTAGCACTTGAGGAAGAAACAAGAAGACTGGCAACTCGAGGTCTTTCTTGGCAAGGTGGTGGGTGAGCTTTAAGGCTAGCCTAGGCTACAGGAGACCATGAGACTTAAATGCTCACACTCTTTCTGAGCACGTGCTCTCTCTGACTATATATGTTTAAAAGGTTGGGGCATGAAAAAAATGCTGTAGTATCAGTATATCATAAGTTATGGAGCAACCATGACAAACATGAATCAGCCAATTAAGCTTCTTTTCCTTCCTGACTTTTGAGACAGGACCTTGCTAGCCTAGGTTGAGCTTGAAATCATGATGTTCCTCCAGTCACTATCGTTAAAGTGCCAGGATACAGCAAGTTCCACTGTGTCTGGATCCAACAAGGTTTGGCTATAAATATTTTGCTTATCAGGTAATGGTTAAATAGAAGGAATATTTTTTTTTCTTCTTTTTTAGTTTTGTGTATGTTGAGTATTTAAAGAGATCAAATTTGTACATTTTTTGGATATGGAATACGTGCACATACCAGCTGAAAAATCCCTAACCTCCAAAAGTTGAAATGTAATGAAATGCATCAAAACCTTTTGGATTTTGGAGCATTGTGGGTCTGGGATAGACAAAAAAGAGACCATAGTGACTGATGAGGTGGAATTACATGACAGCAAAACCCATAAAGTTTTGTGTTTTATGCACACAGTGTAAATGATCTCTTTAATTCTCCTGGTATAACACACCAGGACAACAGAAACACCCGGGAAACCTGGATCCTGAAGGCATCCATTAGTGATTGTCCTTCTGACCTTTTGGGCAAGGGGGCACCTAACTATTAAACAGCTTTACCTTCCAATCAACTGGGGTAGCGACCCGCTTTGTTGCCGTCAGCTGCAGAGACTTGACTACTCTGAGAATCTCGTCAAAGTTTCTGCCAGTGGTGGCTGGGTAGAGGATAGACAGCTTCAGTTTCTTGTCTGGGCCAAAAACAAACACCTGCGAAACACAGATAGTAAAGTCCCTACTGGGAATGCAAGGCTTCATTTCCCCCTATTCCAAAGGAGCTCGAAAACAGAACTGGCAAAGGAGAATGGATTTCATTACAGGGTAGCCAAAGCCGGGAGATAAAGACCCCTAGTCTGTCCACCCTTCCTCTGATACGCGGTTCTCCACCTTCCCAGTGCCGTGACCCTTTAATACAGTTCCTCATGCTATGGTGACCTCCCAATCATAGAATTATTTCATAGTTACTTCATAACCGTAATTGTACCACTGTTATGAATCATAATATAAATATCTGATATGTAGGATATCTGGTATGGGGTCCTTGTGAGAAGGTTGCTTAACTCCCTAGTGGGGTGGCGACCCACTGGTTGAGAATCGCTACTCTAACAGTTTTGTAATTTAGAAAGAATTTTATTTATTTTGTGTATGGGAGTACACCCATACCAGTGTGATAGTGGATGTCAGAGGTCAGTTTACAGGATCTGGTTCTGGCCGGCACTGCATGGATTCCAGAAATGCAATCAGATCCTCAGGTTTGTCAGCAAGCACCCGCACCTGCCCTGCTTGACACCGTTACAGAAAAGATAATCCAGAAGGCAGAACATACACATTTTCATTTACTCAGTCATCAGAGTTGTGGGAATGTCTTCCTGTGAGGAAGAAGGTTCCTATTTTTGGTGTGGAAGCCTTCACCTTTCCCTTCCAGCCTGGAATTCCTGGAGAAATTTTCATTCTCTGGGTTCATTGTTTTAAGGTTCCAGGAAGCTCTGCAATCATTAAGCATCCAAAGATGCAAAGACATAACTAGGAACAGAACAAAGGAGCGGAGGAGAAGGCCAAGCTCTGCCTGGGGCACGGGCACTTCACTCTCTTCTCTGTTACTCTACAAAGTTTGCTGTTCCGCAAGAAAAAGCTGTAACGTAGATTTTCAGGGGAGAGCCCCAGGTAGCTGTGCTATGTCACCCAGGGATGAGTATCATGAACATATTGCTAGTGTGAGCTCACATGGGCCTCAACCAACTGTGCATCAGGGGTGGTCAGGCTTCTTCCCAAGTGAGCAAACAACGGAACAAGAATGTTTGGATTGTCCTGTCAGAACTTCTAAAGATGGCTGGCAAGGAGATAATACAGGTAGGTATTATCTCTAGAGAGCCTGTATGTTCTCTAGAGAATCGTTTTGGATGAACTACTATTTATGTGTAGATATATCCAATGGCTACGAATTAAACAGACATTTTACCTGAATAGTTCAGCCACTTTATATTAACATACAGATAACTAAGGACAGTCACTGGCACACAGATGTTTCATAATGGTAGATATGCCTCCTCTATTCTCTTGAGTAAGCTCAAACATTTGCACGGCGCTGCTAGGACTCACCACACGGGCTGTCACAGGCATGCCCTTTTCATCCTTCTCTGCTGGATCCAACATGCCCAGAAGGATGGCAAGGTCCCTGTTCTTGTCATCGATGATGGGAAACGGTAACTTGTCTGTGGGCTCATCACCGTTGTAAGCATTGATGTCCTGAAACAGAGGAGAAAAGAGAATCGTAAACCTCACACACTTTTCTGCATTTCATCAGCTAAGAATGATGATCACTTTGCAAGCTGAGGAACCAACATAATGATACTCTCTAAGGGAGTTTAGTTAAGATGCATGAACAGACACTTCTCATCCTCATCATTCACTGACAGGAATATTAGCAGAGGACAACATACATAGGTCAAAGCCCTTTCCACACTGAGCTCTTTACATTTCTAGGCTTGCAGGGTGATACCTGGGCTTTGCAAGACAAGTGAGGCTTTTCACCGGGAAAAGCAAGGTATTTTGGGGACAGCAATATTAAGGGGACACATAGGCAAGCCCATATGTAAACCACTGTAGGAAAGTGAGGAAGTGGATTTAGAAAAAGATGTTTATTATTCATGTGAAGCCCACAGGCAGATCTGAAACCTCTTTTGCATTTCTTCAGAGATGAGAAGAGATCAAAGTGACATCAAAACTCTGAAATGGACAGCAACAGATTTGAACATATTTGTTAATTTTATTACCTGAAGTTGCCTTTGTCTGTTGGTCACTGGCTGCCTATTGTGTAGTCAACAGCTAAATAATAACTGGTATGCTTTCCTGCCTGCACATCTGGAGCTTGTCTATGTAATCTGATACATGCCAAAGCCGGAACTGCTTTTGGAAGTTTAGATTTATTTTCTAATCCAGATAATCACAATTTTGGAAACTTCTAAGGCAGATAAATGAACCAGGATATGTTCCTGTACATGAGAGAGGCATGGTGTGACGATGAACTATGGACTCATCTGTGATTTAAAATTGATATTCATTGATTCTTGACCTCGTCACTTGTTTAACTGACAATACATTACACTCACTCACAGACACCAAAGAACCACATTATTTGGTCTTTGTTTTATCCCTAAATCAGGACAATTTTACTCTTTACGATCCAGCACTCAAAGAACATTGTCTGGGGTTCAGATCACACACACTGGCATCCTCCAGTGAGCTTGAGCAAGTCACTCCAATACTTATTTACAAAAACGGCATATGGTAAAGGGGTTTGCTGTGGAAATGCCAGTCACCATTCACTGCCCAGGTATGAAGAATGAAAAAAAAAAATCTACCTCGGACAATGACAACCCTCCTTATCACCTTATCCTTCCTACCTTCTGATCCTAGTCATTTGGGATTAATTGGTGTGAAAATGGCAATGGATATAGCCTAACTGGCACATCAAAATGCCATCTTTTATTCAGTTGCATGTGACTGGCAGTGTCCATCATACATACACGGCATTACATGTATAGACATTACATGGTATATTGCAGCAGAGTTGATTAAATATCCTGTCCAAATATGTGTAAATACTTCTTCTAAAGCAGACAATTTCAATCATCCATTCAACAAATACTGACTCTTATCTATAACAAGTACTTTTGTAGCAGTGAACCAGGGTCTCCTGGGGCTGGGCCCTACACTCACAAGTTGGAAAAACAGTGACTAGATGATAAACAACATGCAGAGATTAGGGCTTAGTAGGTGACATCAGGCGTCATAATTTTAGATAAGGACAAAAAGAGTTTTAATGAGGTAAAACACCAAAGCAGTGTAGGCAAGGCAGATGGATGTATCCAGCACAGTGCTTCTGAGTGTGTGCATAAACCAGATATGGGATGTGAAAACACAAGGCGTTAAGAATGGCTCTGGAGTTTCAGCTTAGCAACACCAAAAAATGTAGTTGCTATTAGCGGAGACCAAAACAGTCTTGGAATGAATAATGGGGTTCAATTTTAGATATTCTAAGTTCAGAGTATCTAGAGATACAAGGGAGATGCTGAAAGGTTGGTCCTACTAACCTGAAGGTCAGGAGAGTCCTGACTGAGATAGGACCCTGAGAAGCAATTTGTGGATGTTATGTGAAAATGTGAGTGTAAGAGCTCACCAAGAGAGGAAGTACAGATAGAAAAAAGAAGTGGTCCATGAAATAAGCTCGGGCCAACTTTAATACAAATTAGGAACTGGGAGACAATGAAGACTAATGCTAAGCATGAACAGCTGGAGGCAGCATCCATGGACGCCAGGGAAACAGAGATAGGGTTTAGACAGATCAGTTGAGCTCTATGCTACTGGTAAGCAAGGAAATATGGTGACTGAGAATCCATCATTGAACATAGCAACACAGAGAGAGATCACTATGAAGTTCAAGTCTGACTTTCAATTAACCAGTGAACTCTGAACTCCGGGATTATGTACAACTTTATCTCAGAAACCAAGTTACATGTAACTAAGTTCTATGTAACTAAGATATAATAACCCCAGAATCAAAGCACATACTAATTGATACTTCTGATACAGAGGGGGAGAAAACAAAGTGTCTATTCTCTTAATAAGGAAAATAAAGATTTCTGTGACATCATTGATGGTCACCAAGAAGTGCAACAGGAACGGAGGAGTATATATACCTCAAATCATAGATAGAACCATACCTTGCTCCAGGCAAGATGGTCCTCAACACTGTCTATGGAAAGTGCAATCAACTTAATATTCCTCTTGGCAAACTCTGGGGCCAGCTTTGCAGCTCTGCCGAGCTCTGTGGTGCACACTGGGGTAAAGTCCCGTGGGTGGGAAAAGAGAATGCCCCATCTGGAATGAAGAAGAAGGTCACATCGAAATGGACAGTTATCAATATCATGCAGAATGAAAGCACTCAATATCTGCATTTAAAACAGCTTTCTTTCTTCAAGTGTCTGCTTAATGAGGAAATCTAAACTTTTCAGTTCCAACCTTGCCCCCAGAGAAGCCCAAGTTGACAGCAAGTATCTATTAATAAATACAATTTTACATATCAAATGTATAAAAATCAAGATAAATGGTTCAGAAGGACTCATTTTAAAATGTACTGTTTTTTGTTTGTTTGCTTGTTTGTTTTTGAGACAGGGTTTCGGTGTAGCCCTGGCTGTCCTGGAACTTGATCTGTAGACCGGGTTGGTCTTGAACTCAGAGTAGGCCAGCCTCTGCCTTTTGAGTGCTGGGATTAAGGGCATGTGTCACCACATCTGCTTGTCACTCCTTTCTTAACTATGGAGTTACCATGACTCCTTTTCAGTGAATAAAATGCATGCTATTCAAGCCAAGCACCCATTGAAATATTTCTTAGGTCTTTTGTTTGTTTTCTAGCACAAACTTTGATATTCAGTGTCTACCATGCCCCAAATTCAAACAGATGCCTGGTTACAATAATCAACAGATTATGTAACCCAGAACAGACAGGGCTCTAGCCTCAATTTGTAGGTAAAATTTAGGTTGGTGCCCGGCTTTCTGGAAGTGCCTAGATATAAAAGCTTTCATAAAGCCTCATGACTCATCTAACCTGTTCAACAAGGCACCCACATTCACCACACCAATACTTTAACAGTTTTACTTTAGACCAAGCAAGTAGAAAATACAGATACCCTACAATGTAGATTTCCACACCTACAATTCTTAGGTTAAGATCACAAATCAATGGTTAAGTTGTATAGATCCTAAGGAAGACTCAAGCTCCCAAGTAACTTGAGAGTATTATCTCCTTCCCTTGGCAACAGCAACCATTCTTTCAAATGAAAAGGAAAACTGAGTGCACAGTTCTGTACACTCCCACCGCTTGAGCCATCCAGGACAAGGTCTCAGACTAGCAAATTACTCAATCTGGCCTTTGTCCTGAGGGTTTGGCAACTTTCCCTGAGCAGGAAGAACAAGGCAGACAGAATTACTGCCTTCCAGTAAAGCTACCCTAACCCTAACCCTAACCCAGGGCAAGGTGAGGCCTTCTTAAAATTACAGAAGGCCCTAACGATGAGCTAGGTATACTTGGAACACTGTGGCATTTGGTGGTTAGTTCCTAATATGGGGCGATGTCTTTCAAGATTTAATGTAGCGGTGACATTTAGGCCTTAGGTTCTACGGAAAAGAACCAATGTGAGATTCAAATGAAACTTACAGACGGGCTCTAAAAGACGCAGAAAAAAAATGAACAGGGTATTTTTTTATGTATTGTTTAGGAGTGTTGAATTATAAGTTTTTTTTTTTTTTAATTGTGAGGTAAATGTGTTTTGCTGAGTCATGCTAGGGTACTGGTTTTATGCCACTTTACATACTCCAGTGTATCTCAGGGTATTCCAAGAATGTCTTGACCTGCACTATTCTTTGGAGAAATTCAATTACATCATCCCATTTCTTGCTCACTTTCAAAGGACATAAGGTTTTTTCCCCCCTAAGAGAATGATCTCTATTTCTACCAGAAAAACCTCTGCTACAGGTGGTTTGATTACTGAGGAACCCTGAGACATACTATGGAGATACTCTCCCACATCCAGAGGCCATACAAAGCTAAGCAAACCTACTGGGCACCCAAATCCTTGCTTCCAATTGTCAGAGGCAGAACAAACACCTGTAATGTTTAAAGTTCTTCTTCTTTTTTTTCTCCAAAGTATATGAGTCCATATACTGTCCATTGACTGGCGTTTGGAAAAAACAGGCAAATTCCATGCATTGTAATGATATGTAGAGTGAAAAAGTCTTTCTCGGGCATGCCTGGAGTACCATGCTTCACCCTAAGCCCACTTCACCTCATCGTATCTTAAGAAGATGGCATTTCATTTAGTTGTTTAGTTTGTTTTGGTTTTTGAGACAGGGCTTCTCTGTGTATCAGTCCTGGCTGTCCTGGAACTGTGCTGGGATTAAACGCATGTGCCACCACCTGCTCATCTACTTACTGAGGTCTTAGAGACAGGGCCTCAATGAGTTGACCAGGTTGGTCTTGAATTTAGAATCTTCCTGCCTCTGTCTCCCAAGTAGCTGGAATAACAAGCCTACATATCGAGATGCAACTGAGAAATTTGACATTTTAAATAAAATCTAGATAAATAATCACAAGGGACCCCTCTCCCCACGGTGTGGTTATCTTCATCGTGCTTTCGCGTCAGATTCATATTTATCTGTAATCCATACAGATGAGTTCCAGTGAGACCTCACATTTCACGGGGGCGTGTGCTGCTGGCAGGGACAGGAAGGAACACCGTGTAAACCCTCTGCAGGCTTGGATAAATATTAACACCTAGGTTCTGAGTATGAGACTGCCTGGGATGCTTATCTCCAGTCTTCTCCTGCAGGGTCTGAGAGTTCCATTTGCTACTTTTTCTAGTTTGCCCTTCTCCTTGAAAAAACGTCAGTTTTCCCACAGACAGCAGGTGGAAAGCCGATGCCACACAAGAATCCTCACCTGGTCATCGATTGCTGAATTCACCACCTGATCACCGATTAGTTTTATAAACTGCTCTGTACCCCACCCCTTCACCTGAATACTGGATTTAAAAAGGGGCATAAACCCATGAGTTTGTTTATACAATGTAGCAGAAACTCCACAACCTCAATGTAACCTGACACGTATGCAAAAAGCTGACTGAAACTAAAGCATCTTTCAATTTGTGCATTCGGGAGCTTAAAACTAAGGCCACACTGTGTACTCGCCATTAATGGCCATCAGCAGCTATCAGGCGCATGGCTATCAGTACAAAGGCCGGAGCTGGATGCACGGCAGAGGGGGAGGGGACCACTGGGGAACAAAAGAGTTTCAAATTGGAGAGGTACACGTGTTCTAACCTTGGAATGGCCTACGGTGGCAAAATGGTCACAGGAGCTGAACACCACCTCCCTCAAACTGTTGCTTTTCTGGATGATGGCCACACCCACACAAAGTGTTTCTGGTTCCTCCCAAAGCTGTTACACAAAATCTCATTTTGACTACAGACAAAGGCTCAGGACAAAGTCTTCGGGCTACTTAACTTGGCACATGGTAGTATGGTAGGTTTTTTTTTAAAAAAATTCCTAAGTCCGAACTACCACTCCCGAAGTTAAGCAGGACTTTAGATAACGCCAGACCAACCCCCTAATTTGTGGATATGCACTCTGACTATGGCCTTCGGCACCTATCTCCCGCCGGGTGCAAAATTCTAGAGCGGCAGGAGGGCGGCCAGTGCGACCCTGGGCAAGCGTCCCGGGAAGTGACCTCCAACAGCCCTGCACCAGCAGCAGCTCCCCTGGGCTTTCGGTCCGACCGCGTTACAAGTGAGCATTGTTTACAAAGCCAGGTTAAAAGGACCACAAACGGTCTGTAGCAAGGGCCCCCTCCCCCATGCAGGCCCAGCCATGTAGGCTCAGGGAAGCTTCGATCCGAGGATCAGCACAAGGCCGGCCAGAGGTCGTAGGTCCCCAGCAACGCCTGGTGATGCTCGGCAGGACCCCGGCACGTGCAGGAACCGGTGAGGGGCTAAGCTGGTGGCGTGCTGGGGCCAAGCGCAGCGTGGAAAACCTAAGTGGGGAAGGCACTTCTGCGAACCTGGCAGGGCGGCGCGGTGGCCACTTACGAGTCTCCTAGGAAATCGTGAAAGCGGATGCGGCCGATGGTGGTATTGGCCTCAAAGTTGGGGGCTTCGTCCCCGAGAAGCAGCCCTCCGGGCATGGCGGCAGCGGTGACACGGGGAAACCGGGAGGCGCAGCCGCAGCAGTGAGCAGCGGGAGGGCTTCGGTGAAGCCTAGATCAGTGCTGGCCGAATGGGCGGGCCCGGGGCGGGGCGATCGAGAGTCTAGCCGCTGTGGTCTTTCACGTGGAACTTGCAGAGCGAGTAGGATTCTGGGGCTAAAGGAGTCCACGTGCAATAGGAAGGAAGCATCAAGCTGAGAATTGTGGGGGCCTATAGGGTCTGGTGGTTCTGCAAAGCTGCTCCAGACCATCAGCGGAGAGCCTCCCGCACCTCACTCCCGTCAGACTTCCAACTGAGGGGTCTAGTGGTACACCCCTGTGAGCATCTAGCCCTTGACTACTCAGCCAACCTGGGCTTCAGAGGTTTCTCAGGATGTGGCAAGACCCAGATGTGTGTGTGGATGAAAGTCAGAGGAAGTGGCTTTCTTATTGCAACAAAAATTCTGTACCAATGTCAGTAAGAGGGCAATGGAAACAAGCGTTTTTTATTATGTCTACCCATCCCAGGTGTTCCTCATTGAACTATAAAAATATTCAACACATTAATCCTAAAGTTTAAATACAAGTTCCCTAAATTACTTCCTAAGATTGAATGTTATGCAAGTCAATTTTCACCTGGGAGAAGTGGAAGGTTTTGATCCATCTACTTCCTATTTCCCAAGCACAAAGTAGAGAGGATGCTTGCTTTACTAGAAGCAGATGGCAGACATTCTGCAGAGAAATCATTATTAGCCTGGCTGTGGTAAGCTTGAAATCCCGGCTACTCTGGAGAAGGCACGGTTGTTAAGTTCTGAGCTATAGACAGAAGTTCAAGGCCAACCTTAGAATCTGTCTCAAAAAAAAAAAAAAAAAAAAAAAAAAAAAAGTGAAGAGGGGGTGTTGGGGAAGCAGCAGCTCTGTGGGAGAATGCTTGCCTAGAATATGGGAAGTTCCAGGCCAAGAGTTCTCAATCTATGGGTTGCGACCCCTTTGGGTCACACACTGAATAATTTATATTATGATTCACAATAGTAGCAAAATTGTAGTTGTGAAGTAGCAACGGAATAATTTTATAGTTGGAGATCACCATATCATGAGGAATTGTGTTAAAGAGTAGAAAGACCTTAGGAAGGGTGAAAGAACCTTGCCCTAGCACTAGGGTGGGGTAGGGAAGAATATATTAGAAAGTCCTAAGCCCTAGTTGGAGAAACAAAAGTAAAGTTGCATAACTTAAGTGAAGAGGACTGGAGTTGGCTTCAGATCACATGCTCCAGTCTGGGAAAGCCTGCAGGTTACATAATATACAATGGGTAAACTGCTCAGCAAGTGCCCAGGTAGTGGTAGCTATTATTTAGAGGACAATAATGATGCATACAATAATTCTTTCCTTATTGCTAGCTAGATCCTGTGCTAGGCCTGATATGAGAGATTGTCTCAGCTCTTACAGAAAAAGTGAATTACATGCAATTATGCTATAAAGTAAGGTAATTGATAGGGAAGCTGCAAAGGTTGAGATTCAGTGTGAGGAATTCTCTGGAACAGATTTAGCAGATTTGAATGAACTCTGTGGCAGTGCTGGATGTAGTGACTCACTATGACCTGGGCTTTCATCATAGTATGTGCTTTGCCTTTGTGTCTACGTGCATGCTGATCATGCTTACTGACTTACAAAGAGATTACTGGCAAAAAATTTTAAAGTTAAGATTACTTAATCTCGCAGTGGGGAGGGGCTTGGTCCTGCCTTAATTTGATATGCCAGGCTTTGTTGACGCTTCATGGGGGGGGGAAGTTCTTATTTTCCTTGAGGATTGGATGTGGAGTGAGTGGGTTGGGAGGAAGTTAGAGAGTGAGTGGGGGGAGGGGAGGGGAACTGTGGCTGGTATGTAAAAATAAATTTCAAATAAAAAGAGTCAAAGAA
This sequence comes from Sigmodon hispidus, assembly GCA_004025045.1. Classification (NCBI taxonomy): domain Eukaryota; kingdom Metazoa; phylum Chordata; class Mammalia; order Rodentia; family Cricetidae; genus Sigmodon; species Sigmodon hispidus. The sequence goes on along the minus strand of PVIH01001013.1, from coordinate 36,105 downwards.
AGAAAGAAAAGAAATGAAAAAAAAAAGATTACCTAATCTCTAGCTTGACTCCACCCTTCTGTTTTGAAAGCACATATCTTAACTTTCTTATTTTTGTAGTATGGGAAGCAAAGTAGCTTGACTTTGGGGCACTCTGGGCAACATGTTGCAAAGGTAGGCTGAGAACCAAATATACCATAATACAGAGAATGGATTCAGTGTAAGGCATCATGAGCAACATGTTGCAGAAATGGGCTAAAAATCAGATACACCCCAACACAGGGAATGGGTGCAGAACAAATGAGTGTTTGGAATCAAGGGCACAATTACATAGCCACCAAGTGTGAATTAAGCAAATACAATAAGATAAACACCTGTTCCAGTTTGCAGTGCCCACAAGTACCATGCTGGTGTTGAGTCAGCAAGCTGCTTTAGTCTTGACAAAGACTGAAATTCATTAGAGGTAGAGGTTAACATTTTTAACAACATAATTTTTTTTTTTTTTTCTTCACAAAACACTGGAGTTTCTGTCTTCGGATGAGTCAGAAGATCTAGCAACAACAGGCCATGGTCCATTTGGAAACTGGCTAGAAAGTAGCTTTCTTTTCTCTTCATGATCATCTTTTTCTTCATTTTTTTTCTTCTTTTTGTTTGTCATATTGTGAACATAAAAGATGAAGGCTATTTTATTTAAGACAAAAATCTGATATCGTATTTTTTTAGTTAGAGCAAAGGATGTTCTCATGTATTTGGTATGTGAAGAAGGTTGAAAGAACACTGTGTTGCTTGGTTCTTGTAAGTAAATGAGTTTGATCTTGCCTATAGCTGTGGAACAAGAAAGTCCCAGGAAGGCATTTAATATCATTTTCCTCAGGGCTAGTGAAAGGTATAGTGGGAAATGAAGGGCTGTGGGAGAGGCCAGAATGAGAAAAAGGGAAAAATCAGGCTATGGGAAGCATTTGAAGGGCAGAAGGTTCCAGTATCAGAGGAAAAATGCTTTTAAATAACTTAATGGTTGAAGAGAATACTGAGGTCCTTAGAATTATCTTCCGAGGTCTGAGGAGGAGGTGTAAGGCTTTCCAGTGGGATATTGTCTGATCCACCTGCTCTAGCCTGTTCTCTTTGCTTCAGAAAGATTCAAGAATAGGTTGATAATGGCTGTATCCCCCCTCGTTCCCAGCCTCCCTCCTTCCCTCTCTCTCACTCCCTCCCTTCCTCCTTCTCCCCCCCCCCATATCTATGCACATGAAAGCAGAAAGGGCCTCCATGGAAGAGGAAACAGGAAATCTGGATCCAGGATGGGGAATAGAAAAGGACCGCAGGGGAGAAGATTAAGAAGAGCACAGTGTGTAAAGAAACCCAACACCTGGCATGCTAATGAAAGAAGACTCAAAAATGTTGGTTTAAAGTGTATGTTTACCAAAAGATTATACTAGAACATACCTAAGAGCAATGTCATAGGAACCAAATAGCCGTTCACATCACCCATTTATGTTATAAAGGACACAGATTGTGGTTAGGCACGCAGTGAACTATAATGGAACCTAGGCAACTCCACCCAGCCATGTGCTTGACTCTCACAGCATTGAAGAAAAGGATGTGTGTTTGTCCTGTTAGATGAGGTTCAGAGGGAGCCAGAGAGAATGTGGTTAGAAGTCGGAGTGTGGATGTGTATCCTGGGTACAGTGAGAAGGGCAGAAGGGACCGAACATATGGATGGAGCGGTTTGCATTCTGAGGGATCAGCTGCCACCTGGAAACAACTCTTTTCTTTGTTTCTTTTTTTAATCTTTAAAGAGTTCTTTCTGGTCTTAGCTTTTCTTCCTGCTCTCTCTTTCATACCGTGGAACACATCTTGTTAACTCCAATGGATGCTTTTCCTCCTCTTGCTGTACCTTAGATGGGGTTGTTACAGTGTTATTATTATCAGAACCACTTCTTTTTTTTTTTAAACTTTATTTATTTATTTATTTATTTGCCTTGGTGTTTGCCTTGAACTGGAACTACAGACAGTTGTTAGCTGCCATGTGGGTGCTGGGAATCGAACCCGGGTCCTCTGGAAGAGCAGCCGGTGCTCTTAACCTCTGAGCCATCTCTCCAGCCCCCAGAACCACTTCTTTCTGGCTTCCACAGCACCAAACTCTCCTGCTTTCCCTTCTTACTGGCTGTTCTTTCTCTTCTTTTTCTTTCAAGTGTTGGCTCTTCCCAGAGCACATTTTTTTTTTTTTAAAGTGTGTATAGTTTTTCTATAGATGATATATCTAGTCCTGTGGCTTTAAAACATCTATATGCTGAAAATGTCCATTTTTATCTTGAGAAAAATCTCAATATGTATATGTATATATATCTGCTCATTTGACATATGTCCAGTATGTAATTTTTAGTCTTTGCTGGCCCCTGCCACAAACTTATTTGACATACTCTGTCTCAGCGGTGACTCCTTTTTCTGAGTGACACTTGCTACAACGCTTGACCTATGTCTTACTCTTAGCCTCCTTACTGAGACACACTCTTACTCCATCTTAGCTGCACACTTGCCTTTCATTGCCCTTGTTGTGGGGTTGGAACTGTGCAAATCACATCCCTCCTCTGGCAGATGGTCCAGGTCTGTCCACTGGAGCACAGGGTGCACTGAAAGAGTTTATCAAGCCTGGAGAAAGAAGGGCCTTATCTTTTTCCTGTTCTGTTTTTTCCCTTCACATGGCAGGGAGCAGATCAGCCCACAGCTGGCCTTGGTGAGACAGCCCACAGCTGGCCTTGGTGAGACAGATCATGAGGTCTCAGTTTTTCCCAAGGGTCATTTGACTGGGAGTTAAACACTGTTAACTATTGTTCAGAGGGTTAATATCACAGTAGTCTTTATTGCTAGCAGTTCTTGAGTGCGCTGTCAGGAGTGAGTCGTTTGACTTTTTGGTTCATCTTTGTCAAATATTTCCCTTACGTCCAGCTTCCTTAAGTGATAGTCTGTCAATCAAGAAGACCTTTTTATTTGACAACCATCCAGATGGTCATCACGGTTGCATAAAACTCCTCATGCATTCCCCGAGAAAAATCCATGCAAACCATGAAAACCAGTGCCGTCCGAAGCTACCACAACTGCTTGAGAACCTACCACACACGGCTTGCTCCAGTCAGAGCTGCTGAAAACAACATCTAACAACTTCTCGAGATTCTCTTTACCCATGATTATTGCAGTTGTTTTGAATAGCCCCAGCCATCTTTCAACTGTTCTTAGTTAGGCCAGTGAAAGAAAATAGTTCCCTGAGCAGCAAAAAGGCTGTGACTGGTAGACTGGAAACTGTATATTAAAAGCTTGAAGTTGGTGGAATTGGAAGCTGAATAGAAGCATATCATATTTCCTTTCCTGGCCACATAAGCACCCTGCTTCTCTCTCAGAACAGTTTTGGAGGCTTCTCTCCTTATGCATGCTATCATTCATAACAGAAGGCCCCAACAAAAGCTCTCTGAATAGCTCTTTATTGCTGGTTTGTCTTCATGACAGGTAGCTGAGCTGGTTGTACTTAAAGTAGACAGAAATTAAAATTTCTTTCTTAGCAGTGAGCTACCCTTTTACAAGGTTAACAGTTCCTGATAGTAGCAATTTTGTAATTTTAATAAGTGTGTGGTTCTGTCTGTTGCCTGGATCCTCCTGATTAACAAAATTCATACTAGGATTAGTCCTAGGAGAGACACTCTAATACATACATGTTTATTAGTTAGGCCTGAACCCATTGTTAATGGGAAAACATAATCCATGGCACTCAATGGCATCAAAATCAAATGATCACAAATGGCTGATTGTAATGAAATGCAACCAAGGCATGTGCTTGGGAGTCAAAGCAGCTGATGACCTTGACTCTGAAGGCAGCAACGGTCATGGTAAGGACTGTGGTATGAGATGGGACATTTCTGAGTGGAATGGAATGTTTACTCACCAAATGAAAAGCTAAGGTGTTTAAACTCTTGGCTCAGTTCTTGGCCTAACAATGAGAGAGCTTCCATGGGAGCCTTTACATAGTCCTCATGTGCTTTTTCTCCCCCACACAGATGTGATACTATTAAAGGTCATAGTTAAATTGTCTAAATGCCAGATCACAACATCATTGGAAATCACTGCTTGGCCAGTTTTCTCATAAGAAAGTTAAGCCTTTGATCCTGGAAAAACTCAAACTTAAAAAGGGGCTGAGCTGATAACCTTGAGTTCCTGAGTCTCCCCGACAATGGAGGGAACTTATTTTTTTTTTCCTCAGGAGCCTGGAGCAGATACCTCACAAGGTGAGGTTGCATACTTTTCTCCAAAGCAATCCTCAGCCTTCTTGTTTTCACTACAGACACCATGAGGCTCAAGTTCCCTTGCTCTTGATTTCCAGTGTGTCCTCTTCGGGAGTTACTTGTCTTCCCTGCAGGGGAGTGCGGGCCAAGACAACCTAACCAAACAGCAGACGCCAGATACTTAAACCCAATGATTTCAGTTTAAAAATGTACTTAAGTTTGTCCTGTGCTTAATTTTGACAGGCAATGTTAAGACTTTTAGATAGAACAATTTATTTTTAATGGAACATATCCATGGTGACTGATGTCTAGCATAGGACTTGTCAGCAGTGTTTCCTTGTCCTGCCGATAGCACGTTAAACACTTGTAGCTTTCTGGGTGCATTATTGGTACTTCAGTGTCTTAAAGGTCTTGGATGGAAGAAACAGGGCGTTTGGCACAGGCAGCCTCTTTATCTCTGAGATTTGCTCTCTGTGTTCTCAGTGCTGAGGCATCTTTACCAAAGGCCTGGAATCAGGTTATTGTTCTGAGCCAGAGTGTGGGTTTGTTCTAGGTTTTAACTACTGAACTTAAGTACTACAAACATAAACTTTCTTATTTTATGGAGGGGTAAACAATTAGAGTTGTGTAAGCAGAGTGTTAACATTTGCTACCCATCAACAGTGCTCTATCCAAGATCTTCTGGATAGGTGGAGTGATTTCACAATTAACTATATATATATATATATATATATATAGTTGTATAAACTATATATATATATATTTTTTTTTGCAAGAATCTGACTGGTGGATCGAAAGCTCAGAATGTATTTTTTCTTCTTGTTGGGTTCTACTTTTGTGCACCTAAGTGTGCAGTCTGCTCTCGTTGGTAGACATCCAGTCTTTATTTGCATCTCATTTTAGTTGAGAGAAAAACCCTGGGTCTGAAAACCAAAGGCGCAGGCCTCATGCGCCCTTGTGAGATTTGTCCTGATGTATGACAGGCTCACCTCTGTTATCAGTGTTCTTGCAGAAAGGTAACTGAGTAGGATAGGTGTCTGGTTCTAGTGAGGATAGACATTCATACACTTTATTTACCAATTCATCTGTGCATCTATCCATGAACCAGTTTGCCCAAGTATACAAAACATTGGTATGAGGTTTCACCAAATCTTTAGCTAAATGCTTTTTTCTTTTTACTCCATTATATCTTTCCATTCTTTTGTCTTTCCTCCCCTTTAAAGCCTCCCTCCCTCCCTCCCTCCCTCCTTCTGTCCTCTCCCCCTTCTTTTCATATCCAAGTATTTGTCTATTAAGTTTAGATGACCCAAATCAGGAAGGTTGAGGTTTTGAGTGGTCTCTATGGCAAAGACAGGGCATGCGCCCGCCCCTCACTTTTGTCACTGACACACCTACTAGGCTGGTGTGTCAGCAGTAAGGTGGACTTCTGCAGTCTGGGACAGCTGTAGGTATAGGAATAACACAAGCAATGCTGGGTTTCCTACTCAGATTAATTCCATAGTGTTGGACTCAAAGTTCTCACGATGTGCTCTTTCAAAGTCTGCTTTTATCTTCTTTCAGAATAAGTAAAAGCCCCGCTCTCGCCTGAAACAACCTTAGTTTTAGGGATTGTCACTCTCCAGCTACCATTCCTACCCAGTGCCTGAGAAGTCTGCTTACATGGAGTCATGTCATCCAGCAGAAAGGCTGACCTGTGAAAATGCAAAGCTGTGTGATTATTACTAAGCTAGAACAGACCTTTGAATAATGGAGGACTTGGGCTTTGTGGGTCTCATAGCTACCTATTGCATGATCTCATCTCTTTTATTTGTTCAACATGATCTGTTGTGCTCTCCTAATATTTTCTGATACTTGAGGGAAACTCAAGAAGCTAGGCTGGGTATTTAAGTGGTCAGGTGGGCATACTCTGCATGAACAAATAATATTGACTTTTCTAGATTTTTTTTTCCAAACTATAGTTTTTGTATGTCAGCCTTTGGTGCTGAATGGGAGACAGGAACTGTGGATCAAAGGAGGAAGCAACCATAGAGAAGGACACAGAAAAGACACCTCAGATTGCTTCATAGGAGGAATTTGGGAAAGATAAAAGCTTTTGGTTGTTTTGGACCACATTTCCTCTTCAGAGCAAGTAGAGGTTCCCTGGGATAAGAGATACATTTGGAAACCTGAGTTATATCCGAGGACTCCTGGACACTTCCATCCATGGGAATACACTGAACCTTCACCCTATTTAGTTACAGGTCAAGTGGCAATAAGAAGTGTGTGAAGTGGCTTGAAAGTTTATATATAAGCGATGTGTCTCAATATTTTGCCTGCATGTATGTTTGTACACTGTGTATGTGTGTGTGTGTGTGTGTTGCTCACAGAGCCTTGAAGAGGCTCCCAATTCCTTCAAAATGACTGGAGCTACTAACAGATGTGAGCTACCAGGTGGGTGCTGGAAATTGAACCTGAGTCCTATAGAGGTGCAGTCAATCCTCTTAACCACCGGGCCACCTCTCCAGCACCACTGCCTCTTGAAATTGTACGTTTATTTATTTATTTATTTTATGAGTTTCTGTGAATGTCTGCATGTATGTTATGTGGAATAAAGGTGTGGGTCGCCCCTCTCTGATGCTGCTTGGCTCTGTGATTGACTCTGATAGTTCAGATTAATTCAATTAAATATATGTCACCACAGGCAGAAAGACTGCTGGGGAGATAAAAGGGGTGTCTGAGGAAATACTATGCAACACACAGTGATCAGGATGGGAAGTACAAACATGAGGCAAAGGAGCCTCTGGGCAGCACATAGATGAATAGATATGGGTTAATTTAAGTTGTAAGAGCTAGCTAAAAATGAATATAAGCTATTGGTCAAGCATTTATAATTAATGATAAGTCTCTGTGTGGTTATTTGGGAGTGGCTGCCAGAACCCAAAGAAACTCAACCTATATGTATGTTTGTGCAAGGGTGCCTGGTACCTGCCATTTATAGACAGTTATGAGCTATATGTATGTTCTGGAAATTGAACTTTGGAAGTCTAGAAGAACAGCCAGTGTTCTTAACCTTTAAGCCATATGTAGTGTTTCCAAAACTTAGATATGCTTTCAGAATTCCTTTTCTTTTTATTTGCTTGTTTCTCTATCCCTCTCCCAGTTCCACACCACTAACAGAGCTTGAAGTTTGGTGTCTAAAAGGAAATGGTGTACTTTTCTAAAAATGATTACTTGCTTCCCTAGTCTCCCATATGATTTATTCATTCCACATATCTTTGCTATTAACTACAGTGTAGTCAGAAGTTTCTTTGTCCTGTAGCTGTTTAGTCCCAAATAACCACACACAGGCTTATATTAATTACAAACTGTTTGGCCTATGGCTCAGGCTTATTACTTGCTCACTCTCACTCTTAAACTAACTGATGATTCTTATCCATGTTTAGGGTTAGGGTTAGGGTAAGGGTTAGGTACCTTTTCTCAGTGCAACATTCTCATCTTCCTTCCTCTGTCTGGCTGGCATCTTCTCTCCTCTTCCCAGAATTCTCCTTGTCTGGTTGCCCCACTTATACTTCCTGTCTGCCTAGCTTCTGGCCAATCAGCATTTTATTAAATCAATATTTACAGTGACAGATATTTACAGTATGCAAGAGTCCCACAGTATCACAGAACCAATTTGCTAGTTTTAAACAACCAAAAACCAAATTTACTGGATTAATATCAGTGCTATATTGAGTTTATCATTAATTTGAAAGGAGGCTTAAGATATTTTAAACAGTAAACCTTTAGAGACTGGACAGGTCTTTTAGTTTTTTCAGACTACTATCACATTTTTAGACATAAAACATGTGTGTACAAGAACTGCGTGTTTTATAATTTATGGTTGCTTTCTTTTTAAAGTTACTTTTATGAAAACGGCGTGTTCTCATTGTATTTTCAACTGGATATTCCTCTTTTATCAGAATCCATTTATTTGTATGTACTTGGCTAGCACTGTAAAATCTCTGTTTTGTCCTACAGGCTGGCTTCAAACTCACTGTATAGGTGAAGATGACTTTGAACTGACTGATTTTTCTGCCTCTTCCTCTCTGTGCTAAAATTATACCATGTGCCGGCCTGTTCGGTTTTTTGTTTTGTTTTTTAATGTGGTGATAGGGATTGAACTCAGTGTGTCCACCTCCATTTCCTGCTCATTCATGTCTTCCTGTCAATGTTACAGTAAACCTTCCCCTGGTGCTTCCCCCTAGACCCTTCTGAGCCCTGTCTGATCCTAGCATCTCCTCTCATGTTCCTGCATGGCACAACACACTCTCTTTTCTTGAGAACTGTTCTCAAGTACCCTCTCCTTGCCAATCACTTCCGGCTTGTTGTTTCACTTTAACTGAATAAAAATAAAATCCCAGGTGCGTTAAAAGATACGTTTAGTTGGTGCTTTGGTGCGAAGTATAAGGCAGATGGAGGAGCTCTGAGTGAGGGAGATGCTGGATAGGATCTGAGAAGCTTAGTAGTTAGTACAAACAAAGGGACAAACACTGGACAGAAATCAGCTTTGGCATAATCCTTTCCTTTTTTTGTGATCAGTGGAGAAACTGATAATTAGCTCCGAATGAAGCTAGGAATACAAGCCACCAAGACCTTTGTCACATTTCTCAGAGAAGAGACAACATCTTTTATGTCAGAAGGTGTTCACTGAGCAGTTATTGTGTAAGCTGGAGATAGAGGTGGGTGGTGATAAACAACTAACAGAGGCTGTAGATCCCTGTTACATTTGGTTCTCCAAGTCTACCCCTCCCACTTCCCAAAGGCCTGTCTGTGTGTTAAACCTTGGTCCCCAGGATGGCATTTTTGGGAGGTGTTTAAATCTTACAAAGAACAGGACATAATGGGATGTTTTCAGGTCAGGGGGTGGGGCGGTGCTCCCAAAGGAGGCACTGATACTGTAAATGAGTAGTTTTGCTTCTCTGCTCACTCATGCTATAATGTGTTTCCTCACCACAGACGCCCAAACAACAGCCATCATGGACCAGAACCTTCAAAACTGTGAACCAAACGAACTATTCTCTTTATAATTTTTTATACATACAGTAAACTATTGTACTCCATCACAAATAAAACAACAATTTGGTAGGAAAAAACATATATTTGGCATGTACAGACAATGCAGATTAACATCCATATACCTAATTTTAGCCTGGGAAAGCTTGATCCTGAGGCTAGAAAAGTGCCCTCAGTGGAGGGTTCAGGGAAGAAATAAGATTGAAGGGAGCTTCTGAAGCAGGGAAGAGGGGAAGGCAGATGGCTGTCTCTGTAGGGAACAGCAGCTTGAACAAATGAAGAGAAGGTGGATTACACCTGGGAACAAGGCTTGAGTCAGTCTGGATGAAGCAAGGTGTTGGCTCTGTCAAAAGTGATAGCCCAGGGGGTAAAGGGTTGTATATGTGGTCTTCAGTGTGTCACAGACACCAAAAAAAATCTTTTTCTGGATGCAAAGGTGCCATCTTTGTACATAAATTTAGTTCAAGCAGGTTTCAGATAGTTTGGCCAAAGTATTTTTTCTTTTGTAGTCTGTTAGCCTCCAGGAGACCATCATGAATAATGTAGGCACCAACACATAGTTCTGTATGTCCACACCCATGTACTTTTTATTTGTTGCTTGTATTTTGAGACAGGGTCTGCCTACATAGCCCTGGCTGTGTAGAACTCACTATGTAAACCAGACTGGCCTCAAACTCATAGAGATCCACCTGTCTCTGCCTCCCAAGTTGTGGAGTTAATGATGTGCACCATCTCCCCTGGATCCATGTACTTTTCATTAGAGAGAAAAAAACAGAAAATATTCAAAGCACCCACACTTAAAATGAAAGCTTAAGGTTCTCAAAGCAGCTAATAGCAATTTATCTTTGGACATGGTTTTATAGCCTTTTTTAATGCTAGGGAGGAAGGCACAAAGCAGTAGAGAGAATGAGGTAGAGGTGAAGAATGAAGAAAGACGGAGAGGAAAGGGGGTGGAAAAAGAGGGAAAGGATTAGAAATAAAGGAAACATCCAAGGGAACAAAAAAGATCTGCAATGTAGAATGAGCAGTGAGGAGCCTGCTGGGGACAGGGGTGATACAGGGGCTGGAATTCCTCTGGGTTTTCTTGGGCAAAGGGCAGGAGTGGATGTAGCGATCAATCCACATGAGTCTGTTCAGTGGATAATAGGAATTTATTAGGATATAACTGGGGAGATACACTTATGAGAAACAGAACCGAACGAACAGTTGAAGTCATCCTTCGTTCAATCCGAGAGTGCAAGCTCCTGTCTGGCTGGTGTCCAACCGTGCTAATAAAGACAGGACATGACCCTTCTCTCTTTCCTTATGAGTTCACGTGTGCAGGTCAGAGGTCATATATGTAGGCAAGAAGCACAGCCTGGCTAGCCCAAAGTCATGGGTGGAGCAAATACCAGTGCAGGAGGGGGTTACCTCTGCTCTAGTCGGCGCTCCAGGTAATTGGCAGTTCTGAGTAGAACCTTTTAGTTTTCTATTTTTCATCTTTCTTGTTTGTTTTGGTAATCAGTGAGTTTTCTCAGGGGATCATGAACATCTTCACCTTTGACACAATTACTTATACTTGAATATTTAGTAATTTATATTTGGTTATATAAATAGAGCCTGTATATTGCTTTGGTAGACTAAAAACCTGATCTATTTTTTATTGTTATCTCAAGCTAAGATTAGCATCGATCTTGATATATAGCCACGGATGACTTTGGGTATGTGATCTTCCCACCTCTGCCTTCTGAAGGCTGGCATTACTGTCATGGGGGACAAGGCATTCCCCACCTCCCCAGCATTGAGGACCAAACCCAGGGCTTTGCTTATGCTAGGCAAACACTCTACCAATTAACCTATCTTCCTAGCTTGTGTTAATTATTTCAAAAACCCACTTGAGAATGCTACATTTCACAATGTTTATGGAAAGGTGTGCTTGTTTTCAGTCTCTTTAGGACTTGATATGAAAAACACAAGAAAGACATAAGCAGATACAGTGAGAAGTTTCATTTCAGCAGGAAATATGGGTGTATTGTTTATTAAAGAACTCTAAATAAACTCTTATTTGCAGGAGGAAGGGCCCAGGGCCCAGTGGTCTATGAGGAAGACTTCGGTTTGAAGTCTGTTTGAGCCTTCTGTTTGAAGATTTTGCTGTTGGACAGTGTTGTGACATATAGTCCTGAAGGATACTATCATCTTCAAGCAAGATGGAAACAAGAACAGACATCCTGTCTTCCTTACCCAGGAAGAGGGCTAATTTCATGGTTTGCAAGTTACACATTTGATGGGCTGAGGCAGGCTCAAATTGTTTTGGGGGTGTACTTGTCTGTGTTAGGTTAAGGATTATGTTTTAGATTTCCTTTTAAACCCTTATTTGTCTGTACAAAACCACATGCTAAGTAGGTCATTTGTAATGGGCTTTATTTTCTCGCAGCACTGAGAACAGAACTAGAGTCCTTGCACATGTTTACATAGTAAATGGAACGACACAGTGCATAGAGCTGTGAACTTGGGGGCACGTGACCTAGACTTTGATTTCAGTTAAACCCATGAATTTGAACAAAATCCTGACCTTTCAGCTTCTTTATATCCACCCAGACAATAGTAAGTAATCTCTTCTCTTTATTGGATCAATTTAAGAATTCATAGAGAATGTAAACCATCTTCTGTGAGCTGTAACTGCTATAGAAATGTAATACATTAAACCTCAAGATGTTTATGCACTTCCCACATGGACAATGAACTTCCTCATTCTTTAGCTGGGTCAGACTTGAGATCAGGGAGAGCCCAAGCAGTGTGACTAGGGACCAAGCCTGGACCTGCCTCTGCTTCTGTCCCTATTCTGTTCTAAACAGGAGCTGCATGTAGAGTCTTGCTTGTTTTTCTCAGAGTTTTATGACAGACCGTTAGAGATCTCTACTGCAGAGGCCACTCTTGCTAGCTACTTCTTTTTTATATTTTTTTCCAGCAATTATGTTAGGGAATCAGAGATTATTATTATTATTATTTTTAAAAGCTTCCGTCTGCTTAAGGAGATATACCACAAAGTAAGAAGGCTGATTGTAAGTTGTGATAAGTGTTAGGATGGGCGCAGGCCACCTGTTGTGGGAGAGGAAGCAGCTAGGAGACCTACTTTGGGCAGTTTGAGGCTTCCAATAGCACAACCTGAGGGAGAATGCCAGCCATGCAGAGATCTGAGATAAGACCTTTCTAGGCATAGAGAACTTTGTGTGGGAAGGCTCTGGGGCTCAAGGAGTCTTCTAATAGAAAACAGAAAGGTGGTTAAGGTGAAGAGAACAATGGTCCAGGTGAGCTGGGGCGGGGGAGAGAGGGTGGCCTGAGCCAAGGCTGAAAGCTGTGGAGTTCAGAATTTCAAGATCACTTCACTGTCTCTGTCTCAAAGTTAAAATATTACCTCAAAATATTTGACTTTCTCATAAAAAAAATAGGAGCGATAGCTTTCTCCTGTCTACCTAAATACTGGACTTCATATCCAGCCAACAGAACCTACTGGTACTATTTTCAAATATCTTTTTAAATCCATTCACTCATCTTAACTTCATAGTTTGACCCTAGATCAAACCATTGCCCCCCCCCCCAATACTGTAAAAACTGTCTATGTAGAAGTGTGATGGTAAAAACCTTATGGCCTGAAAGTTTCCTTGGTATCAATATGCACACTATCTGTCACTAACGCGGTGTTCCTAAACACGGCCTTGCATCCTAGCCTATCTGTCCACCCTAGAAAAATTTACAAGTTGACCTTCTGATAACCTAACAAGCTGGTGACAATATGCCACCACCTAGGTGTGTCTGCTTCTTCTTCTAGTACACACCCAGAATAATCCTTTTTTTTAAGAGCTGCATTCTGGTTATTCATCCCCAATGCCATCTATACACTGTGCTTTGACCTTTGACTTGCTCATGAAATGGGTGCAGACATCTTGAAATGTCAGGTTAGCTTTAGTCTTATGTAATCATTGAGAATTTTGGACAAACACCTGAATCAACAACCAAATCTTTGCCTCAAGTCTTTGAGCCACTCTTAGGAGGGTAAATTGGCTCCTTTGCAACAATGGGTTGTCTACCAGCTTCCCATTACTGTCACATATACCCAACACTATCAACTTGTAGAGAAAAAGGGTTTTGGCTCACAGTTTTGGAGGTTTGACTCCATGATCAGGCCAGTCCACTAATTTCAGGCATCTTGGCCATGACAGATGGTAATGCCAAAAAGCTCCTGGCAGAGCCAAACTGCTCACTTCATGGCTGAGAAGCAAGAGACAAAGAGACATGAGAAACTGGTTCCCACAATTCTCTTTGACAATATGCTACCAATAACACACTCAGCTTCCACTCAGCTTCCCCAAGAGTGGTTCCATCACTTTCAGGAAGCAACCAAAGTGGGACTGAATCCTTTAACAAGTAGGCATTTGGAGGATACTGAGGAGCAGTTTGGTGGCATATTGTCACCAGCTTGTTAGGTTATCAGAAGGTCAACTTGTAAGTTTTTCTAGGATGGACAGATAGGCTAGGATGCGAGGCCGTGTTTAGGAACACCGCGTTAGTGACAGATAGTGTGCATATGGATACCAAGGAAACTTTCAAGTGCTACCATTGAGGCCATAAGGTTTTTACGCCATCACACTTCTACATAGACAGTTTTACAGTATTGGGGGGACAATGGTTTGATCTAGGGTGAAACTATGAAGTTAAGATGAGTGAATGGATTTAAAAAGATATTTAAAAATAGAACCAGTAGGTTCTGTTGGCTGGATACAATGTAGGGATGAGGAAGAGGCATTTTAACTGTTGCTGTTTACATTTTGTACTAAATTAGAAAGAAGTGTGTTTTGTTAATTATTGGTGAAGTAAAATTTTTCTTTTTAATCATATTGAGTTGTGATTTTTAATTTAAAATGTTTTCCAAGTATTTCATTTTACACACAGTTTTAATTTGAACTATACACAAATGTTCATTTTATAGGTGATAGTTAAATTTAAGGTAACCTGATGGGTGTATTTATCTTCTACTTATATTTTAATTTTAGAATTCTTTTTTAGGTTAGCATATGAAGTCTTGGGTTTTGCGTGAGATCTTTATGCATTTGTTACTGTACCCAGTTCTCCCTTCCCATAATCCATTGCTCTATTTCCTATCTTCTTGAGACCTTTGCTTTCCCATGATATGTTCTATTTTTTAAATATTTATTTACTTATTACGTATACAGTGTACAGAAGAGGGTATCAGATGTCATCATAGATGGTTGTGAGCCACCATGTGGTTGCTGGGAATTGAACTCAGGACCTCTGGAAGAACAGTCAGTGTCAGTGTCTATTTTTATGTCTTTTCTTTTATGCTTACTTGCGTGCATGTGTGTGTGAATACGCTAATGTACATGAGGGCACATGTATATCATACTGTGCACACAGAGGTCAGAGAAGAATCTGCCAGAGTCAGTAATCTCCTACCATGTCCTGGGGAGTCTTGGGGGGTTGAGCTAAAGTCATCAGTTTTGCCAGCAAGTATCTTTACCTGGTAAGCTATCTTGATGGCCCTGATTTCTAGATTTTCAGGACTTTCTCAAGTGAATTGATAGTTTCTTGCTTTTTAGGCTGCCTATTAGGATACCCTATCTGGAATTAGAGGGGATTAAAAGTTCCCAACAGGGAGGAATTTTGAGTTCTCCACCCATAATTTACTTTGTCTATTTCACCTTGGTGATCTTTTATATTGCATAATTTTTTTGAGGTTATTGGTTGAAAGCCAAGTAAAAGTTATTATCTTTAATTTTTAATAGTAGTGTCTCCTTTCAAAATTAGTTAACCATTAAGACATATCATTGTCTCTGGGAAATGCTATTCTATTCTGAATTCTGTTTTGTTTAAGATTAATATGGACTTTTCAGATTGTGGAGTACTTTAATTTTTCTTGTTTGTGTGCATGCATGTATGTGTGTACACACATACAAGTGTTGGATATATTCCTCAATTATACTCAACTTTCTGAGAAAGAGTCTCCTACTGAACTTTTCATTAGCTAGCTCATTGTTTTGTTAAACTCACTGGCTCATTAGACCTATGGATACTTTAAATTTGACTTCCTAGCATATGGATTACAGATCAAAGCTGACAATATATACCTTTTCACCTAAGTTCAAGAAATCTGATTTTACTTTTTTATGTTTGAAAGGAAACATGTTACCAAATGAGCTATCTCCCCACTATGTAAAAAGTTTTATGAACAGCTTACCTCTTTTTATTTAATCTGAGTATCTAGGTGGTTTACTCATGGGCAATATAAGTTTAATTGATATCCATTATGATAATTTGTTTAAAGTTTATATATCATTCACATTTAAAGTAATTGTAGATATTTATGGATAGCTATATACTGTCCTTGGAATATTTAAAAATGCATTGTACCTGTTCATTTTAATGTTTTATAATTTTTTTTGCAAATAAAATAATGACACATGAGAAAAAAAGAAAGTTCCCAACAGAAATAATAAGTGTTTAAAAATATTAAAATGTTAATGACTCAGATTTGATCATTATGATGTATACAAGTGTATTGAGTTATCATACTATATCCTCTGAAAATATAGACAATTATTATGCATCAGTTTAAGAAACAATCTGTGGAGATATAAATCTGTTTGGATTTAAATGCTAGAGAGGATAAGCCTGACAAAAATGAAGGAGGGATGAAAAGGCATCCCAGGAGAATGAGGAGAGACTGACTACATATTTTTTGTCATCTAAAGAATGGGAACATCTGATAGATTGCACAAACAGACCTTTGACTCACTCGGTGAAACCTTTGAATCATTATGCAAGGCTTCCATTGACTTCACTCTGTTACATGCAACATCCTACCCCACCCCTGGCTTAACTCTGCCCAAGGATAGAAATGCAGTTAACATCCACATTTTGCTGGTCTCTGCTGAAAGCTGATTTATCACAGACTCCATGATTATAGGATAAGCAGATTATAAAAAAGTGACAAGGCCTGTCCACACTCATCTCTATCAAGTATCATAAACTTTCAGTATGTGATACACGGTGGCTTGAATGGTGTCACACCCCTCCCAAGTCAATATTTTATCCTTCTTTTTAAATAGATTTAACTGTGTGTGTGTGTGTGTGTGTGTGTGTGTGTGAGAGAGAGAGAGAGAGAGAGAGAGAGAGAGAGAGAAAGAGAGAGAGAGAGAGGAGAAAGAGAGAGAGAGAGAGTCAGTCCTGATAGTGTCTGTCTAGGCAAGACAGATAGATGGTACCAAGTTTCCTTCTGAACAAGGGAAGTGGACTATTATGTTTAAATTTTCTGTATTTTTTCTTATTCTTTATAAAATAAAGTCTTTTTTATCTATATATCCCCTTACTTCCCCACTTCCCCCAGAATATTATGTTTTACACACACACACACACACACACACACACACACACACACACACACACAGAGGGAGAGCAGAATATTATGTTACACACACAGTATATTACTATACACATGCACACTTGAACACCTAATTAATATAATGTTATATAGTATTCATATACTATTATATTACACACAAACACACAGAGAATAGAATATTATGTTACACATGCACACACAGACACCTAATTAATTGCTACCAGTATCTGAATCGTGCTTCATAGCTTCTATAGTATATTTATGCAGATTTCTTCTCTCACGTCTTACAACAGTCCTATTAAATCATCCACTGTGTAAGAAAGGTAACTAAAAGTCATGAAATGATTTGGCTAAAGTCAAACTTTGGTGATGGAGCAAGGACATCAGTGTGCTTTATACACAGGCAATGCTGGAGCCATCTCTCCTGCTCCTTATATTTGCCACATGTCCAACCCTGAGCTGGAAACCTTGCATCAGGTCTGCCAAACACTTTGGAATCTTCAAAATTTCATATTTCTCTCAGCTTGAGCAACTTTCCGGTAAGAATGTGAAACTCATGACTTTGTACTTTGGGGGAATTTATCCATCTACATAGATTGTAACAGCATACTTTTACAGTGGTGCTGGGTAAAAGAACATGCTTAACTCTCCTTAGACTGTTGAAGACTCCCAAACAACGTTAGAAGACTGATGTGTTTATTATGCTTTCAACTGTGTTTTGTCTGATATACTATGTGTGCTGACCTCTTAAAGGAACAGTTTTGGTCTTGGAGAATTCAGTCTATAATCAACTGACCATGTAGATTTTGGTATATGGTGAAGCAACATATCACTGCAGATATGTGTTGAATAAACAAGTCAGTCACCTATCTGGGTATGAAAGAGAGAGAAAGGAAAAGGGCAGCATCCTTTGAGAGCATGTTTTCATGGGCCAAAAATTTCTTGTTAGACCTTACTTCTTAAAGATTTCATTTCTCTCAGTAGTGTCAAGCTGGTGAATAAGTCTTACCACATGGGGCTTTAAAGGACATTCCAGATCTGAACTATAGCAACTCAACTGGTAAGAGGTCTTCAGCTGCAATTACTTAAAGTTCTTTCCGAATGAGAACATTCTGCTACTCTACTGGATAGTATGTGCCAAGAAGATGCTTAGCAAACCAAGAGGTCTTGGCATGGAAACGACTCCAAATGGGTGGCCAGGGTTCAACGGAGGGACAGATCAGACAATCTTTAACATTCAAAACAAACCCAGGGCTTTAGACAACAAACCCCACAGGGATTAGGAAATTAAAATTAAGTGTGAGATAGGAATCAAGTAGAAGACAGATCAATAGTGGCAAGAGCATTTGAATATTCTATCATATTTGAATTGGTAGCCTTTTCTAAGTACAAATATCATTAAAGAAACCATGGTGAACAGATTTGAAAGTGTGGGAAAAAAATTAAAATCTGTATATCAGAAAACATAAATAAAATTAAGATACAAATAAAATATGCAGTAAAATATGTCTACAGTAAAATGTTAATCTTTTTATCTTGGACAGGGTCTCAATGTGAAGCCTTAGGTGACCTGGAATATACCAGGCTGGCCTCAGACTTACAGAGATCCACGTCTTTCTGCTCCCAAGGGCCACCATTAGAGGTGTGTATTACCATACTGAAGCCATGTGATTATGTTTTCAATATGTATTGTATTTATGTGTGCATGTCTACATGAGTATATGTGCACCCATGGGTGTTCATGCATGCATACACACACACATGTGACTGTGCACACAGAAATCAGAAAAGGACATCTGATTTTCTGGAGCTGAGTTATATGTGTTTGTGAAATAGCTGGGTTGCTATGTGGGTGCTGGAATTCAAACTCTGGTCCTTAAGATTGTGCAGCATGCACTCTTAATCACTCAGCCTCAGCTGTGACATGTTACTCTTAACACAAAAAAAATATGCAAAAGGTCCATTCACAAAGAAAGGGATGCACATGGAAGTATTCGTCACCCAAAGTCAAAGACGTGCATCTAAAAGTCACAGAGGTATTTTTTCACCTGCTCAGATTAGTTGTATGTGTGTGTGGAATACTTACTGCTCTATGATGCTGGCAGAAGTGAAAGCGGGGTGGGAGGGGGTAAACATTTGCTTATTTCCTTGAGTTTAGCTGAACCTATATGAAGAATATCAACTTTCAAACGGTTTGTTTTGCTTCTTAGGCTGGGGACATACCATGTTCCTGCTTTGGAAATTTGGTTTTAAACAAATTTATTTTAAGCAAAATTTCCCCAAATTAATTTTTGTTTAATGTAACTTCAAGTACACTGACAAAGTGGTTTAAACTTCCCTTTTATGTTCTGAGTTATGTGTTTTCTTGGGTTGCATGGAATTTTATGATGGGAGAGATAGGAATAAAGTCCAGAAGTTCCAAATAGAAGTAACAAGTAAGAAAGCTGTATGCACTGGAATGTTAATTTGTATGATAAAGACACATGAGTAAGGTTCTGGATGGAGTATGCAAATGGGACAGAGTGAAACTTAGCATATGTGAGAATCTAGCATACGTTTGAAATGAAGGAAAAAAAAATGAAAGATACTAGATTGATTGACAACTTGGGAAATAGTAAGAAGAGTTAAAAAATCTAATTAGCATTTAATAAAACTAGTCTCATATGGAATAAATTAAATGTGAAGACACATCAGCAGAACCAATCATATTATTACTTAATACTACTACAAATAATATCTATCTATCTATCTATCTATCTATCTATCTATCTAATCTATCATCATCTATCTATATCTAAAGCTGTATATTTAGGTCTCTCAAAGCAATTTTCTTCCCTTCAGTCACGTCAGGGGAAAATCAGGCTGAATAGTGCTGTGGGATGATGCTCTTGTGCACCGTAAAGATTTGTCACTCATATTGGTTTAATAAAATGTTAATTGGTCAGTAGCCAGTCAGGAAGTATAGGCAGGGTGACAGTGTAGGAGAATTCTGGGAAGAGGAAGGGTGGAGAAACAGTCACCAGTCAGACAGAGAGGAAGCAAGATGAGAATGCTGGACTGAGCAAAGGTACCAAGCCACGTGCCTAACACAGATAAGAATTATCAGTTAATTTAAGTGCAAGAGCTAGACAATAATATGCTTGAGCTACTGGCCCAGCAGTTACTATAATATTAAGCCTCTGAGTCAGTTATTTGAGAAGCAGGCTGCTGGGTATTTGAGAGTTTCTGGTGAGGAGGCAGAAACTTCCGAGTACAGAGTAGGAAATTCCAAATAGGAGGTAAACTCATCACAGCACATGAATGTAGGCTCAGAAAGCATTGCTTCTTCCGGGGGTGGGTGAGTTGGGGGACGGCTCTTCTTCCAGGCAATGCTACCACAAGCTGCTCCAGCAAGCTCAAAGCACAGGCCGCTGCCCAGCTACTTATTAAAGAATGCGTGTACAAACCCAGAAGGATAAGCCGGGATGTACTCACTCATTAGTGGTCTTTAAGCAAAACATTCTTTCTTTCATTGAAAAATGATGGGTGAATAAAGTGATTTAAAAGACACACACACACACATACACACACACACACACACACACACACACACACACTCAAACTTCTGGTTTGTCTGTAGAAGGGTTGCTTAGCAGAAATTTGTGGTGGCGATAGTGCATCTGTGGGCATTAGCTGTGACCTACTGTGCTTTCTTTATCTGTAGCTGAGCCTAACCTGGCTCTAGAAGCTTTAGATTTTATTTTTTATGTTTCATGTATTTTAGAGAAAAGAGAAGTTTTATTACTGTATGGGTTTTTTTGTTATCTACTCTGAATGTTTTGCTTTTTTATGTAATATTTGATATTGATTTTCAAAAAATAATAAAATATACAGAGACTGTAAAAAAGATTGGGTGGCAAAGGCTTTTAAAATCTTCTTCTTGAAAGAAACATCAGTATTTTCAAATTTCAAAACCAACCTGATGGTTATTATTTAAAGAAAAGGACACATTTTTTTTTTAAAAGATATGATTGCCTTGGAGGATATTCACAATGTAAGAGTATTTTTCAACTAGAACTAGAGAGTTAATTACATTGGTTCACTTATTTTGTTTTAAAAAACAAAATGTTAATTTAGAAAAAGAAAAAAATGTACACTCATCTTTTTGAAAGGCTCATATGAGGAAAATTTGTTTCTGTTAATTATGGAACACTGTCTGTGGATGGTCTCCCAAGTGGTAGCTATATGCTAGGAAAAGAAGGGTCTGATGAAAGGGGCTCAAGAGTGAAAACCATGTCACAAAAGGGACTGAAATATCAGATTTAGGGGTTAGAAAACACATGAGTAGTAGGAAGACCTGACTCAGAATTCCATCCCAGGCATGGATGAAGATGTGTTCCCATTCTGTTTGGGGACAGAGGGTATGTCCAGACATGATGAGTGAAGAGGTCTGTCCATTGGCCTGGGGCTATGACTAGCCCTTGAGATTTGGCTATGTCAAGTCCCCCTTAGAATCTCAGCATATAACTCTTGGATTAACAGTATAAACTCCTGCCCTGGTTCCCCATATTATCTTAGGGGTGGATCTCTTTGTTTAGTTGTATAAGACTGAGTTACCTTGTCTTTTGGGCCCCTTCCCTACACTTTCTCACCCATGCTAAATGTGATTGGAGATTTCTTGGCTGGCAAGGAGGGTCTGGACATTGGAGGACAAACAGTTGTTTCTGATTCCTGCTTCCTCATTCTCAGCCAGTTATAGCAGCCATGAGTGTGCTCAAATCCCAGATCAGCCTCCATAGATGTAATGAGGGTCTATGGGAAGGGCTAGCTGTCTGGAGGTTTGGGTTGTTTCCAATGGCAAACAAATAATTGGACACCTAGGATAGCTGGACAAGTGAGAGCTCATAGTAGGTGAAAATGGGTATTTAGTGAAGCAATCAGAAAGCACCCCTCAGGATGGATGGGGTCTTCAGATTGGGTTGACTGCCAAGTGGTCTCTTGGCTGGACATATTGAACTCCTATGCCCTCCTCTCTTTTGATTTTCCTTTCTTCTTCTTCTTCTTCTTCTTCTTCTTCTTCTTCTTCTTCTTCTTCTTCTTCATCTCCTCCTCCTCTTCCCCCTCCTCATCTTCCTCCTCCTCCTTCTGTTCCTTCTTCCCCTCTTCACTACTTCATTTTCTCTGCCCCAATGATCCTTGGATAAGCAAACAAAGGCCAATATCTGTATTTGGCTACATTCTATATTTGGCTGCATTTGGCAAGTGGAGATTTATCTCTTTCCCTCCTACATCTTGTCTAACTATTCCTGGCTAGTTAAATGCCTTCCACTAACACAATTATGTGTGCATACAGAGTAAGACTTTTTCTTGCAATGAACAACTCCATAGTCTCTTTACTCTAAGCACATCCATTAAAATAGGATCTTACTTTCTATGTACACACAAAAGGTTTGGTTAGGGGATGGAAACATCAAGTTAATTCTTCTAACAAGCGTAAGGAGGAGAGCACAAGGCAAAGGAAGAAGTCGAGATACAGTTGTTACGGTAGTCCTGCCTCACCTTTGCTAAAATCTGTCATGACCCCTCTTAACCTATAAGGCTATTCCTCACATTCCTCACAGCTAGGTTAACAAGTTTGTAGTATCCACATTTCCTACAGAGAAAGTGGAAGATTTTATAACAGTTATTTACACTAAATGCCAAGACTTAAGAAAAAAATTGATGAGCCACCAGATCCAGCTTTGAATTCTGCAACTCATTATATACACAAATTTGGATCTGTTGGGATAAATACAGATCACTGAAACACTGCATGGTTGTTCTTTCTTTATGCCACATGTTAGGTTCCCTGGCAACAACCTTCTTCAATGAGAAGTTTTTCTTCTTTGAGAAAAATATAAGGAAGATTAAAAGATAATAGAAAAATTCTTTAAAAAGTTGTATTTCATCTATGGCAATAAAAAATGAAATCTCAGAGTCCAGTCCCTCCTTCTGTTCTCAGATATTTATGTTATACTAAGTGCCAGGCACGGTGTAAGGTGCTGGATGCCCAGGTGAAGGCACGGTTGGTCTTCCCCATCGCTGCTGGATGTGGTACCTCTGCTTAGTACTGGATTCAAATCTTTTGAGGATGTTTCTCTTTGGAGTCTTGACCCTAAGAGTCAGGGGGATGCAGCAGAGCATGTATAAGTTGCAGGGTTAGGATGTGGTATCTTTGGTCTTTTAAGTATTCTGCCTACCATACTCACATAAGTAAAAGAGTGTGGGAACTGAATCAAGTGATTCACAGACCGATTTAACAGGAGAGTGTACAGTGTGGGCCTGTACATTCCCTTCCTCTTTAGAAATCTCCATTCAGGCAAAATCAGGATTCTTGTCCTCACCATTTAACTAACCAGCCAAGCAAGCAAACAAGCAACCAAATAAATAAAAGGATGTCAGGTTTGAGCCAGTATGAAGCAGTATAGGAGCTTGTTAAAGGACATACAGGCGATGTGGATTTATAAGGGTGTGCTTTAGGTGTGGGTGTCAGAGAGAAACGCCACATGCAGGGTGATGAATCGTTTGCTCCCAAGTGAGCACAGTTTATTGTCTTTAACATTTTTCCTTGAGGTATCTTTAGGGATACACACAGTCTACGTAGGCAATTTTGACTTTATTAGTGATGTCTGCAGGCACACCAGAGCCCTGGGTAATCCTGGGCTTCCTTTCCTTCTCAGTCCCTTTACGTTTTCATCTTTCAATCGTACTTAGTTCACAGTGCTTGGACTTGCCCTCCTGGGGACCCAAGGCTGTGTGTGCACTCAGTTCTCATTTCTCTCTTGAATGATTGACATTATAACCGCCTGGTGTCTTTCTGTTTGTGCCTCATTTCTCTTCAAGCCCAGAGTGACCCAGATGGAACCATCGCTTCCCAGTCACCTTCCTAGAGGTGGAGTTCAGCTCGCCTCTTCCTTCCTTCATAGCAGTGATGTGCTCTGGCCCGGGAGCCCATCTCCATGCACACTTTAAGAACCTATCCTTTCTTCCCGGTTCCCAGAACTATTCTTTTATCTCTGAACCTTAACCAACCTTTGCTTGGATTATGGAATAGTCCTCCCAAATTACCTCTGCTCAGCCTCAATGGCTCCAATGTCAGTAGTAATATAGTAATGTAAACAGACTGGTCTGCACATGTAATCCTTGTAACCATTCTGAGATTAGCTAATTCAAGGGGCAGGCCAGAAGCCAGAAATTTAATGTCACAGCGTATAGGTGAAACAAGACACAATTAGTAATGAGATTTAACATAAATCCCCATTGAAGGGTCTGTGCCAAGTGCAAAGAAAGGGATGTGCTCAGATTACTAGATTAACTTCAGGATAATGTTCCTTTGGGTGGATGAAATGGTGTGAGAACGCCTGGGAATTGCTGCTACCCAAGGGACACTCACCTTTTCCTTCTTTCAAAACTGTTGAATAACTACTTGGGTATCTGACTGAAGGGATACCACTTTATGTGTACCAGAAGATCGACTGTGTGGTCTTATGCTTCAGCTGAGGCAACTGAGGCTCTGAGGCTCAGGGTTGAGGAAATCATCTAAAGTCCCAGAGAAAGTCAGTGACAGAATCAGACTTATGTTTTAGGAACCCAGAGTTCTATGTTCTTTCCACAGGGTAGTTTATCCTCACCCATGTTAAAAACTTAATTTTCAACCTTTTTCTTTATATATCAATGTTAAAATAAGACCTAACTCACCACTCTTCACTGGACCACTTTCCCAAAATGTGTCTTTTATATGGTTCTTACTACCTGGAATGGCCTGGAATCCATCTTGATCCTTGAGAACCTCATCCTAGGAAGCCTAGAAACAGTACCATAGCTCCAAGGAATCTGTCATGGATTCACACTGTATTTGTCTAGTGGCTTCTAGGAGCACTTCATACACTGTTCATGGATGTTTCCACGTCATGCCTTTTCTTCTTAACACTTGTGTATGTTTCTCCTCTCCTACGAGTGTATGAACTTCTTCCCATTCTTTGCTGTGCCTCCCAAATAGCCTTGATAATGTGCAGTATAAAATACAAGTAACAATTTGTTTCCTCAAATTTTTATGTTTAAATTTAGTCACCAGTGTTAGGAAGTAGGCAATTACCATACCACCTTAAATCTTACTTTATTACGTGATATAAACCTGCTTAGTACTTAGTGGAGGTGATCACACCATAAGTTTGGAGTTCTCACAGATTGGATTAAGGACTAGATAAGGACTTGTGGGAGTGAGTTTATTCTATTCTTTTTTTTTTTCTTTCTTATAAAACATAGCAGACATCATATCCACTAGTGTCTGGATTGTGGGTCTTCATTAGTCCCCCAAAATGTAAGAAATCAATTTCTAGTGTTTGTAGATGACCTATTTTAATATATTTTTGCTATAATGGCAAAAAGAGCATTTGCTGTAATGCTCTTACCACACATCATGTATCAGTGTTTTTGTCAGTGCCACACACACCGAAATTGTTCCATAAGATTATAGTGGTGCTGAAAAGCCTCTATCCTTCAATAGCAGCTGTCATAACATCAGAGCTGAAGTTCATTGGTCATGTGTCTGTGAAAACTGTAGTTTAAACAACCTATTGAGCTGACAGGTAAAAGTATTGCAATATAACTATGTGTAGTGTATAATACTTCATAATGATGTCAAATCTTGTTACTGTGTTATATGCTTACTATTCTATACTTTTATCCTAATTTTAAAGCATACTCCTACCTATAAAGGCAGGTTTATTATGAGCAATGTGTGTGTCACAATGTCAGCAGCCTTGTATATCCCGTGTTTACCACTTCTCAGAGGTTGTCAGTGGGAGCGAGATTCATATCATCTAGGCTTAAGAAAGTACAGCATGTGATGTTTGCACAAGAGAATTGCCCAGTAATAAAGTTCTCAGAGTATATCCTGTCATTCAGTGACACATACCTGATTTAATGCTGAAGACACGGAGGAGAAGTGACCAGGCCTATGCCCAAATTGTTTCTTTGCCACCATGCACAAAATAGTTTTCTTTCCTAATCCGTGTTCCCATCAGTTAAGGGCTGCTGATTTCTTCACGACCTGCATCAGTGTCCAGTCTTTCCTAGAGGTCTTCCTTATGGGTCTAGATTGCTGTGATTCCTTTATGCTGTGGACACAGTTGTCCACTCAGGTTGATAGCTAATTGTGATTACCTATTGTCATGGTGCCACTGAGTGCCTGGTAGATCAAAGACTCCATATACCTGTGCTGTGGGGCAGGCTTGGAAAAGATTTGCAGAAGTATAAAATTCAGAACATAATAAAAAATGAGATAAAAGGTTTGTTTTGATTAAAGAGGCAGAAAAAAAGGAAGATAAAATTACTCGTGACAAAAATGTTGATTCTTATGTTTCTTGTTACTGGACATGACATCTTGAGAAAAAACATTGGATTGCTTTGCAATTAGTCTCCTTATATATAACACAGAAATAATGAGACCTGCATGATAGGGTGGTTATAAAGATTGTGTGAAAGTTCATATATTGGCTAGAACTTTTCAGCACAACAATGCTACTAAAGTTAATTAGAATATAATACGGAAAGCATCTTAAGGGGTCAGCATGCAGAGATTTCTCTTCTCTGAGTTCCTAAGTCTCTTGTCTTGTGGTGTCTGTTTCTTGTCTGTCAGAGAGGGAAGAACTTTTCCCTTTGGTCTTCCTTTTGCATGATGCCATAGATGGTGTCCCATTATTACTGGAATTATAGCTTGCTCAGTCTTGGGTTTCCAAGAGAGGACAATAATGTGGGATGTCTTTGTGTATACTGTGAATACCATTAGATAGTAAAGGTCTTGTTTTGGCCTATGGCAGAGCAGCTTAGAAGCAGGTGGAAAATTCCAGCATAGATACAGGGGAAGGAGAGCAGAATCACGGGAGATTTGATCCAGCTACCCAAGAAGCAATATGTAATGGAGTACAGGTAAGCCACAAGCCATGTAGCATGACAGATTAGTAGAAATGGGTTAAGATGAAAGAGCTAGCTAGCAATAAGCTTGAGCCATAGGCTGAATAGCATGTAATTAATATAAGCCTTTGCGTGATTATTTGGGACCAAGCAAGGCTGCGGGTCCAAACCTCAGGGCTAGGCCTGAATAGATAGTTCAGAAACTTCTTACAACAGGGCTAAGAAGTTGTTTCCATTTCTTCCACACATTCTGTGGTGTCTTATACCTGTACTGTGGTTTTTAAGCATCTCTTCTACTTCTAACATGGAGGTACCATCATCTTAGCCTGGCCAGCAATTACCAGCCCTGTGAGCATCAGTGGGGATATCACTCTAGAACGTTCCCTGAGTAGTTTGGCTTCCTAGATCGGCTTACGTTCACTTCTCTCCTTAGTGTAGTAGGCCTTCTCTCTCCATCACTGAATCATTGCACTTTGTTAGACTCCAACACTAAGCTGGTCCATGGCACTTACTCATAGTGTGATTGCTGATGAACAAGTAGACTTTCCCATTGTCTCCTAGTCTTATCTTTTTGTCTTTGGGCCTCAGCTCTTCATTCTGCACTGTTTATGGGATGTCAGGTCTGCAGACTCTTCCAGATATGACAGCAGCAGGTGTTAGTCAAAATGGTATCAGTAACTTACATCTACAGACACTGTTCTGAATGCTTTATCTGTATACAATATTTTCAATGTTCCTTTGTTGTTATTTTTTTTCCTGCCTGGGCACTGGTTCTTAACCTTCCTTGTGTTGAGACCCTTTAATGTAGTTTCTCATGTTGTGGTGACCCCTAACCATAAAACTATTTCATGCTACCTCGTAACTATAATTTTTTGTTACTGTTATGAGTCATCATGTAAATATCTGATATGCAGGATATTTAATAATGTGATCCCTGTAATTGTATAACCCTCCAAGGGGTTACAACTCACAGGCTGAGATCCTCCATTCTGAGGACTAACTTTAGGAAGAAGAGAGAGCTGTGCTCCAAAAGTCCCTCCTTAGTCCCCAAACCTTTATCTAAGTCGGCTGATACAACTATAAAGTCTACTAGGATCTAATACCTTACAGCACTGGAACACAACAGTTTTACTTTCTTTTCTGTAGCTGAAATTCAAATGTATGAGAAGAAGACTCAGAACCAAATATCGAGGGAAGGCTGAAATATCAGAGAAAGGAAGCACCACAGTCAATTCTCACCCAGCTGTTTTGCAACTTTCTCAGCCTCCCTCCTGGCTCCTGGTCGCTTCTGCCTCTGTTGAGTTCCTAACCCTTCAGCTGTATCCCATCCTTTTAGGATTAAAGGTGTGAACTACTCACCTTTAACTCCAGAGAACACATAGAAGTCTCTGGAGTTATGGGATTAAGGGGATAGGTCACCACTCCCAGCTTTCCCTGTGCTGGGATTAAAGGTGTGTGTTATTGAATCTCAGATATTTGTCCTTATACTCAAGGTTTAAGAAATTCCTGAGTTGTCTACCTAGATTTTGACTGTGTGTATAATCTCTAGAATATTTCATGTTTTATTAAATATGTAACCTATCACCACACCTTTTATGTTCTGCTTAAATTACTTTATTATTTAATTAATTACTTAAATTACTTTATTAACTCCAGGTAATTTAAGCCATAGGATCAAGTCATTAAGGACTATTGCATTTACATCTCAGTTTACTGGAGTTAACCTGAAGGGGAGTTATAGAAACATGATTTACCAGTGTAGAAAATAAAAACAAAGGTCAAGGGAGGTTTCACTGTGTTTCTGAATAAGCAAACAGAAGCTACCAAGGAGGAAGGTGTTCCTGGAGAGTACTGAGTCCTCAGCCAGGAAGATTTGTCTTTCTAGTAAGCTGGGTATCATGGCAAGGGTTATTTTATCTGCTATGGGAACAGCTGCCTGATGGGAACTCCCAGCCTGCCAAGAGCTGGCAGTATGGTTTGGAGCATGGGTTTGGAGGTTGGAAGCTGCTTACCAGCTGCTGCTGAGGTCGACTTACTCACCCCCCACCCCCTGCCAGGATCAGTTTCCTTATACAGAAATATTGGTCCAGTTGTTCAACTTAGCCCAGATAAATTTGAGTTTTGGTGAAACTTTTTTTTCAGTATAAATTTATTTAAGTTCAATGTAGTGGGTTCTGAATGCTACATGAGCTATACACTAAACTTTTATTTGTTGTGTATTTGAAATACCAGCTTTCTCCAGAGTTCCTAAGTGGGGTATGTTGATGACAAGTTGAATTATCTTGTTAGGAATGTTATGATAATAAAGTAATATCACATTTACTACCCCTAGTAAAGTTTTAAACTTGTATTTAGAAAAAAAAATCAATGGATTTTATTATAGCAATACTAATAATTAGTCTGAGTAAATGAATACTAGAATCTTAATACACATTAGTATTGTGGCAATTAGACTATAGTCTGCTCCGATTTCCATATTGTGTGAAACAGCAGCTCTCAGGCTGTGCCTTACCATTTAAAGACAGTGTTTGGCTTTGTCTTGAGTTTGGATGCAGAGGCAGAATATGATACTGCACCTTCTGCACATAGACACAAACTCCATCCACTACCAGCTATGAGGCGCAGACCAAAGACTTATTCCCCAAACAAAAAAACCCAAACAAACCATACCATCCATAAATGTATGAAAGTATATCAGGACATATGGGTACCTGGGAACATTAAAACCATGTCAGAAAAGACACTGTCACAAACACCAGACCAATGAAGGGTGCAACACCCTCACCTGTTGGTAACACAGTGCACTGATGTTGACCCCCTAAATCTGACCCACGTGTATGTCTAGGAGGGACAAGCAGAGCACTTCAACTGTCTCAGAGACTTCAGCTCAACTCAGATCCCACTGCTTGCTTCCGCCCACTCTGACTCTGTCAATCCATCTGCTCGTCTGTCCGTGGTTCTGCACCTTCCTTACGCTATTCTGTGCCTTTGCAACTGAGTCACCACTGAGGCTGGGTTCAACCTTGAGACCCTGATGCTTGGCTCCCTACGCCTCCAGAAGCTCTGCAGCTGGGTTTATAAACATATCCTTGTGGTGATTCTCTCTGTACCCATAGCAATTCTTTGCTTCTGTCTCCAGTAAGGCCTCTGAATGTCTTGTACTCTGGACTCTTCAATCTTTTTGTAGTCATTCTGTAACACACACACACACACACACACACACACACACACACACACACAGTGTGTGTTGTGTAATGTGTGATCTGAGAGTTAATATTAGGAATCAAGATCAGAATAAAAGAACACGAATTTACCAATATTAAGGGAAATCAGGACAACTCAGCAAATTGACATAATTTATAATTTATTTCATTCAATAAATTTTTATATTTTGGAAAGACACAAGCATGCCTGTCTTTCTGGCTTAGCATATCCACCAAGACAGTGTAATATTAAGGAAGATCTTTAAATGGCAGTTTGTCAAAAAAAAGAAGCCATTGGAGAGAAATATCTAAGTCTAGACTAGAGGAAGATGGATTTTAACTAAAATTGACATGTTTGTGGCTTCCTGTTTTGAAGTGAGGGAAAATATGTTTATTATAGTCTTAAGGAAATGTGGCCATGCTATACAGCTAGGAGAGTCTTCTGGCAAATAAAAAAGCCTTTTGGTGCCCCCTGGTGTCCACGAACTCTATCTGCAACATGAGCAAGAGCATGCTTGGAGGACAGTCACTGTCAAGACTGTAAGGTTCATGACTATTGTTTCTTCTCTGTCAGGCTTGAGGACTGAGGACTTGCAGCTGGCTACAAAAATGTAGCTGGGAGGATGGTGACATCATCTGTGCCCTCCTGCTTGGGACTGAATATGAGAAGCGTGGAGGTGATCAGGTAGAGTGCTTAGCATTGAGTTGGGGGCCATTAAAGGTCAAGACAAAGATCCTTTTGTTTCATGGCTAAGAAACCAAGATG
This sequence comes from Sigmodon hispidus, assembly GCA_004025045.1. Classification (NCBI taxonomy): domain Eukaryota; kingdom Metazoa; phylum Chordata; class Mammalia; order Rodentia; family Cricetidae; genus Sigmodon; species Sigmodon hispidus. The sequence goes on along the minus strand of PVIH01001013.1, from coordinate 5,526 downwards.
AGATGCTAGAGATAATGCTTAGTAGTTAAGAGCACTTGCTCTTGGAAGCAACTTTGGTTCTCAGTGTCTATGTATGGCAACTCATTACCACACTCTAGCTTATATTCCAGGGGATCCAAACTCTTTATGATCTCTGTGACCTCCTCACATGTGTGGTATACACACAGGTGCGCATATACATGCAAATAAAAATTTAAAATCTTAAAAAAAGAAACCGAAGGGATCAATAATTTGCTTGTCAGCACGTGGTTAATGTGCACCACAGCTAAACCACTGGCACAGACCTGGTCTTCTGGAGTGAGTTCTGCTCTGCTAGCTACAAGAGAAGGGATCAGAGAAGACCCAGGGGAAGTGGTGAGGGATGAGACTTGTCTCTCCTCAGGCTGTAGGAAGACTGTGCTTGCCTCAGATAGATGGAGCATTTTGTCTCTTCTTTTGTTTCTGGGCAAAGTGAAATATCCTGGTCTGTGGTGGTAGAAGGTCCAGGAAACTCACATTGGCCAAGGGTCCAACCAGACCAGTGTCAGCAGGGGACAATCAGAGGGATTTCTCCAATCCTTCCCGTTAAAAGAAGCATGAGGGATCTTCATGAAAGACAAACAAAAATCGAAGCAGAACAAATATCCCCCCAACAAAATATCACCTCAAGGACTGTTCAGGTCTGGATGCATTATTTTCCACTGGGGAAACTGGCATTTAAACCTAGATAGACACTAGAGTGTGTCCCAGACCCAGGCTCAGATCAAGGAGCATCTGGGTGTTCTCAGGGGCAGCAGGTAGGAATCAGCAGACATTAGTGTGAGGATCTAGAGATTAGCGACATGGAGAAACTGTGGGAACCAGCTCTATGTAGATGCCTGTTAATTCATCCTCGGTCTCCATAGTGACCAAGTCTTTATAGACAATCTTTGAAAATCCTCTCACATTTTAAGAGGGAGACAGCACGTTTTGGCAGTGGCTACTAAATTCAGGTGGCGGCATGATTCTAGGCTGTTTAAGAATTGCTCTTACAGCTGTAGTGGGATTATGTTGGTATGTTGTAAATATTTGTCCCTCCTACTGGTTTAATAAAAAGCTGAGCGATCAGAGGCAGGTAAGAAGTGTGGGTGGGGCTACAAGACTTAGAAAACTCTAGGAACAGGAAGAACAGAACAGAGATGCCAGAGAGAGCCAGATGAGTCACCAACAGAAGCAGAGGAAAGAAGCTAAAATGCTGCTCTAAGAAAAGGTGTGGAGCTGCATGGTTGAACAGAATAAGAATCATGGATTAGTTTAAGGGTAAAGAGTTAACATGATATATGCTTGGGCCCTAGGCCGGTCAGCATAAAATTAGTGTGTCTGTGTGTCTCTGTTGGTCTGTGGATTTGCATGTCTGTAGGCCAGAACCTTAGGGCTAAACCAGAAAGTCCATGCCAGAAACATACTACTACATTCAGCTTTTGGCACTAGGCTGGGAAGCTGCCACTCCTCGGGCCTGAAAAGTGATTGCAAGCTATCTTCTAAGAACTCATCTTGCCACTTAGAGCCTGCTCTCTGACTGATCTGGGTTTAACTTCAGCTCTGCTTTGCCACTTAACATTTTTTTTTCAGGCTGGAGAGATGGCTCAGAGGTTAAGAGCATTGACTGTTCTTCCAGAGGACCTGAGTTCAATTCCCAGCAACCATATGGTGGCTCATAACCATCTATAATAACATCTGGTACCCTCTTCTGTATACTGTATACATAATAAATAAATTAATTAATTAAAAAAAGATTTTAGAAAAATCAGTTTTTTTTTCTTGCTCATACAGTTTGCCTTTTGAGCCCTCAGTTTTCCTGTCTATGAAATGGGATGGTAGTTGGAATGTCCTTCACAGTGTATACAGAATGAGCAAAACAGCACAGAATAGAGTGTAAAGCCAAAGCCATGGTTCACCCAGTGGATCATAACAATACTAACTGCTGATACCATCATCATATATCTCATCTATTAAGACATTATATGTAATATTACATATTAACACTGTTTAGTTTTATAAAACCTCCTAGTTAGGATAGAAAACTGTACATTTTCCTCATCTCCCACATTTTAAGTTTTTTTTGCAAGCTTTTTTTCTTTTTTCTTTTTTCTTCCTTGTGAAATGTGAAATATATCAGAGGCTGTGACAGGGAATACATTCGCTTTGTGAGACAAGGATTTTTCCACCACCAAAGGAAGGTATGAAGTAGGAACCTTGGGGCTCACATCTGTTTTCCCACCATCTGCCTTGCTCGTATTTTGTTTTTCTCTCTGCCAAGTACCAGGGAAGATGAACACAAAGACAAGTAATTAAAGCAAACCAACCTCCAAGGGACCATACCAATCCCTTATTCCTTCCTGTTAGGTCTGTTATAGACCCAAGCAATGCCAGAGGGCTAGGTGAGCCAAAGTGAATAAATCAAAATACACTATGGGGGTGTTGGATACAGTTTTGTGTTGCTAGGAACCCTTCTCTCCAATATTAAAGAGAGAGAAATGGGAGTCAGATTGTGTTTTTAAAGGCCACTGAGATTGGAATGAGAACAGTCGGGCAGAAAGCTGCTTTTCCTCCCCTACCAAACAGTAGAATTTGGAGTGGAGGCTGGGGAGACACACAGGAGAGGAACCACCGTGAGGAAGGGCTAAGAAGGGGACATTCTCCACTCTTCTCCTCAGCTGTTCATAAGGACTTGGTCAATGAGTCAATGAGGTAGAGTGGGTTAGAGAAGACAGATCAGGCAGAGGGCAACATTGGCTGGCAGAGGGCCCAGCACTCACTCACCTCTGTGGTGATCTATTGTGTATCTAATCAAGTTTACCTGAAGATCCAGAGCCAGCCACAGAGTTAGCCACAGAGGTTACAGAGTGGCGATTCACATCTTTAATCCTAGCACTGGGAGGCAGAGATCCTTCTGGATGTTTGTGAGTTCAGGGCCAAACAGAGCCAGGCAGTGGTGGCACACACTTATAGTTTGCTCCCAGAACTTCGAAAACACACATGCTTTTAATCTTAGCACTACAAAAGTTGAACCAGGAAGTGAGATAGCTGGGTGGAGAAAGAAAGAGGAGGTAAAAGGAGGCGGGCGTTTAGCCCCTGGCCTGCTCCTCCCCCCAGCAGAGGATGCAGAGGCATTTAGTCTGAAGATCTTGAGGAGTGGCTAGGTGAGAAGTGGCTGTGGCTTGTTCTTCTGTCTCTCTGAACTGTCACCTTTTACCCAATATCTGTTTCCAGGTTTTTATTATAAGACCAAGTAGGATTCATATAATATACCTCCTTCAAAGACATCATTCTATTTGGGTGTCAAAACCAAAGGCCAAATCAGCAATATATCTGCAAACACCTTTGATGTCACCGCAGGTTGTTTGCAAGTATGTACTGGCATTACAGGTGCAGGAAAAGGAAACAGGATCTTAGAACCATTATCAGTGTTCTCAGACAAGTTATAGATAGTCATAAACTTCTAGTCAATGGGTTCTGGTGTTGTATGTAGTTTCTAGCCCGGACTTTCCAGTCTAGTCCTGAGGTTCTGGGCCACAGATCCACAGACCTACAGACTCGCAGTACCACAGAGACACACAAATGCTTACATTAATTTTATGCCGATTGGCCTAGGGCCCAGGCATATATCATGTTAACTCTTTACCCTTAAACTAACCCATGATTCTTATTCCGTTCAGCCATGCAGCTCTGTACCTTTTCTTAGAGCAGCAATTCAGCTTCTTTCCTCTGCTTCTGCTGGTGACTCATCTGGCTCTCTTTGGAATCTCTGCTCTGTTCTTCCTGTTCCCAGAGTTTTCTTAGTCTTGTAGTCCTAACCACACTTCCTACCTGCCTTAGGTCAATCAGCATTTTTATTAAGCCAAGTATGCGGGACAATTATTTACAATGGAAGAGAACACATTCTCACTACATTTTCTCTTTTTAAAACAAGAAGAACCCCAAATCTAATATCCTTTTTTTCATTATCTATAACATCTTATAACCAACACTGTAAACAAACACAAACATCCATAATCCAGTTTTTGGGGAATGTGGGTGTAGTTCTCTAGGCTAATTCCTGCTGAATGGGGTTGCTGGAAATCCCATGGGATCTCTAAGACTGGGTCATCTCAGCCAGTCTGAGGTTTAGGCCCGCAGATCCACAGACCTGCAGAAATACAGATCCTGGCAACTTTATTTATTTATTTTTTTCTTCTTTATTTATTTTGTATTTATCAAAAAAAACCCCAGTAAAATGAATTTAAAATGCTGAAAAGTTAACAATAACTATAAAGAAGATAAAAATCATAAGCATGACTTATCAAGAGTGATAATGCAAATAAGATTGCTACACATATATTTACTTTGTGTTCAGCTTTCCCTCTGAATTTTTTTTTCCATCCCAGTATATCCTTATTCAAGGTCCCTTCCCCCTCCCACCACATCAGGTCATTTTACTTCTCAACTCCCCATCCCCTCCTTGGGCAGGGAGCAGACAGTCCTATGGTCCCCCGACCCAATAATGCTTGGATCAGTCTCCACTCCTGGCCAAATCCAGTTTTGTCCACCCTCCCTCAAGAATGAGTCAGGTGTTCCTATAGATGGACTGGGGTCCGAAGGATCAGTCCAGAGTGTTTCTGATCCCAAGATGTTCAGTGGTTGTGGTTTGCTGCTTGGGCATGCTTGGATTTTTTTCTTGTTTGTTTGTTTAGAGACCACTAATGAGTGAGTACATCCCCTGCTTATCTTTCTGAGATTGTGATACCTCACTCAGGAGGATATTCTCCAAATCCATCCATTTGCCTGCGAATTTTAGGATATCATTTTTCCTTACTGCTGAGTAGTATTCCATTGTGTAGATGTACCACAGTTTGTTAATCCATTCTTCAGTTGAGGGACATCTAGGTTATTTCCAGGTTCTTGCTATTACAAATAATGCTGCTATGAACATAGTTGAGCTAATACCTTTGGAGTGTGAATGTGCCTCTTTAGGGTCTACACCCAGAAGTGGTATTGCTGGGTCCTTGGGGAGATTGATTCTCAATTTTCTGAGAAACCACCATATTACATTCCAAAGTGGCTGAACAAGCTTACACTCCCACCAACAATGGAGGAGTGTCCCCCTTGCTCCGCATCCTCTCCAACATAGGCTGTCATCTGTGTTTTTAATCTTAGCGAATCTAACAGGTGTTAGGTGGTATCTCAAAGTTGTTTTGATTTACATTTCTCTGATGGCTAAAGATGAGCACTTTTTCAGGTGCCTTTCAGCCATTCGTAGTTCCTCTGCTGAGAATTCCCTTTTTAGATCTGAACCCCATTTTTTGATAGGGTTATTGAAGGTTTTGGGCTCTAAATTCTTGAGCTCTTTATATACCTTAGAGATCAGTCCTCTATCACTTGTAGGGTTGGTGAAAATCTTTTCCCATTCTGTAGGCTGGCGTTTTGTCCTATTGACAGTGTCCTTGGCTTTGCAGAAGCTTCCCAGCTTCAGGAGATCCCACTTATTGATTATTGGTCTTAGTGCCTGTGCCACTGGTGTTATATTTA
>PVIH01001012.1:0-270422 GCA_004025045.1 Sigmodon hispidus | reverse complement strand
CTCCCCAAGGACCCAGCAATACCACTTCTGGGTATATACCCTAAAGAGGCACATTCACACTCCAAAGGTATTAGCTCAACTATGTTCATAGCAGCATTATTTGTAATAGCAAGAACCTGGAAACAACCTAGATGTCCCTCAACTGAAGAATGGATTAACAAACTGTGGTTCATCTACACAATGGAATACTACGCAGCAGTAAGAAAAAATGATTTCCTAAAATTCACAGGCAAATGGATGGATTTGGAGAATATCCTCCTGAGCGAAGTCTCACAAACTCAGAGAGATAAGCAGGGGATGTACTCACTCACTAGTGGTCTCTAAACAAACAAACAAGAAAAAAAGCCAAACATGCCCAAGCAGCAAACCACAACCACCAAACAGCTTGTGATCAGAAACACCCTGGACTGACCCTTCAAACCCCAGTCCATCTATAGGAACACCTGACTCACTCTTTGAGGGAGGGTGGAAAGAACTGAATTTGGCCAGAAGTGGAAACTGATCTAAGCATTATTGGGTCAGTGGGACCATAGGACTGTCTGCTCCCTGCCCAGGGAGGGGATGGAGAGTTGCAGAGAAGAAAAATGACCAGATGTGTTGGGAGGGGGAAGAGACCTTGAATAAGGATATACAGGGATGGAAAAAAAAATTCAGAGGGAAAGATGAACACAAAGAAAATATATGTGTAGCAATCTTATTTGTATTTCTACCCTTGATAAGCCATGCTTATGATTCTTATCCTCTGTATAGTTATTGTTAACTCTTCCGCATTTTAAATTCTTTTTACTGTTTTTTTTTCTTGATAAATACAAAATAAAGAAGGAAAAAGAAAAAATGATATCATTTGCAAAGTGAAAATAAAATATTATGTTCATATACCAAATAAAATAAAAACCAGTGCAATTAGCCTAAAAAAAAAAAAGATTCATCTGTACAGCTCTTGGACATATACCCAAGGTATGTTTCATCCTAACCACAGAGATACTTGCTCACCATGTTCATTGCTGCTCTATTCATAATAGCCACAAATTGGAAAGAAACTATACATCCATCAACAGATAAATAGCTCAAGAGAATGTGGTACATTTACATAATAGAATATTAGCTGTTTAAAAACTAAAATAATGAAATTTGCAGGTAAATAATCCTGAGTGAAGAAACCAGATCCAGAAACACAAATATGGCATATATTCATTTATATGGAGATACTGGCTGTTAAGTCATTGATTAGTGAGATACAGTCTGTATAAACTATAGAGGTTAGGTAGTGAGTAAGGGATTAGGTGGGAAGGGTGTATCTCCCTAGGAAGCAGAAAGAAAATACATAGTTACAGATGGATGGGGAGTGGGCACTAGAATGGGAGAATCACACAGGGAGGGGGTAATAAAGGGATGGGAGAAGAAGGACAGGCAGGGACTGCTAAAACTAAGGCCCATTTGAGGGGTCTTATGAAAACCAAATATAGTAGGAGCTTCCTATAATATATACATATATAAAGGTAATCTAAATAAAATCACCAAATAATGGGGGAGACTGAGATCAACTAAACATTCTTGTCACTAAATAAAGCTTTCAGTACCAGAATTGGGTTACAATAATCAAGTTGTTGTCCAAAAGACTCCAATAGGAACCCCTTAACAATGAAGGTTATTGCCAAGGCTCTAGGTGGCTATCCACAAACTGATGGTAAAGCCCTATTACTGAAGACAAAACTTGCATTGAACACAAAGCCTATCTAGAGCCTTCATCCATATGGGCTATTTTATTCATGATACTGGAAGGCACTCTGCATATTGCCAAAGGCAGCTATAACCCCTTCCAACTACAAGAAAGACTTGTTTTCAAGATATGCTGGTGAAATAGTGGCACAAAGCTTTTGGGAGGAACCAATCAACCATGATTTGACTTAAGGCCATCCCATGAGATGGAACCCATTCCCATTGTTGTCTGAGTGGCTAGGAACCTGAGACTAGATAGGCTGGGGTCATAGGGGAATACCAAATAATACTGTTATCCTAAAGAAATACTAATAAAATGACTTCTAATGACATTCTGCTATACCCATAGATATCTGTGCCTTGCCCAGCCATCATTAGAGAAGCTTCCTCCTGCATCAGATGGGAACAAATACATAGAACCATGGCTGGACAATGTCCATGGCTGGACAATGTGCAGAGTGAGTAACCTTGGAATACTCAGTCATAAAAGGAATGCCTTAATCAACTCCCTCCCCTGAGGTCTCAGAGAGCTCTGTATTAGAGGAGGCAGGAAGAGTGCAAGACCAGAGAGGATGGAGGACACTAAGGAACCAATGCCTTCTAGACACAAGAGGGCTGGACACATATAAACTCATAGAGACTGTGGCAGTATGCACAGGACCTGCGTGGGTCTGGACCAGAGGGGGTTCTAGAGCCAAAAGGAGAAGAGAACATCATCTCTAAGCAAAAGGCTGTCACCAATTGATAGCCACCTGCAAATTAAAATTTAGTTTTCTCCTAGGGAGTTTCACTGGGGAAACAAACTACTCTTAAGGGTAGGCCCCATCGCCAGCAATAAATGGCCAGCATAAGATGAATTCAGTGGCATCTTTGGAGGTTCTTTCTTTCATGTTCGGACAGGGCATTAAAAAAAAAAAACCTTACTCATCCTTTGCATATATATTATGGCTTTTGTTCTTGTTTGTTTGATTTTGAGCTTATTTGATTTTGAGAGGACTTTCAGTGTGTGAGAACATGTTTGTTTCTACATCTACATCCTTTTTGTGCCTTTTTGGCTCTTTTTGTTGGTATTGTTTGTTTGGCTCGTTATTTTGTCATATTCTGATTTATTTATTATTATTCCTTAGATTTATGTTTTTTTAATGAGAGATCAAAGGGAGTATATTTGGATTGTAGGGAAGGTGGGAAGGGACAGGGAGAAGATGGGGGAAGGGAAACAGTAATCAGAATATATTGTATAAAATATTTTTTCAATTAAAAGAAGTCAAACAGATCTCATGTAAGGATTCATAATTATTTAGGAGGTGAGATGTGACCTGGACATTCCAGTACAACACAAGAACACCTTCAAAAGAAGTGTTCATCTTTCTTCCTTTGCAATATTTGGAAAATAGTTACATATGTATTGACACGTCAAAGCTGGAGAGCTATTATTAATTTGTTTCTTTTCTCTTTAGGCAGAAATATAAAAACACCATTGCTCAGAATTCTCAGTTCTTAAACATTGTCTAGAAATGTCAGCAACATGCAGTTTTGAGAGAGGATGCCTGGTGTGCTGGTTAAGAGCACAGGCTTTGGTAAAGATGCTCGTGAATCAATTTTAGTACCATGATTTACAAAGCCAGATGTCTTCAGACCGAACAGCTGACCTTTCTGTGGCTTTGCATATGGAGGAAAAATGGCAGATGTATTTACCTCCTAAGACCATGAGGGCTAAGTGAGTTACCATACATGAAGTACATATATTTGTCAGCACCGCAGACATCTCTGGCAGCCAGTGAGTGCTATATCATGCACAAATGCTTGCTGTTTTCAAGGAGAATCTAAGTATTTGGCTTTCTACTAGACATTTTTCGGGGCTCCAGCGCTGTCTGTCTTTTATCTTCTTTGAGCAGGGTGGTGAGTGGAATTCAAAGAGGATGGAGGGAGCTTTGGCAAGTAGAAACACTTGCAAATCTCAAAGTTGGGCACTGAGTTCAAAGATAGACAATGAACCTTAGAGGTTCCCCAGGAACCCACATCCCTGTCCACCATCCATGCAGAACCACATTCCTGCTGGAGATGGCTGCTCAGTTTTATCTTCTTCATCTGTCTACAACTGGGACTTGTCAGTAGTGAAATGAAAATTTTTATCATTATTTCTAATTTTTTTCTCAATATCTCAGTCATTGAAGGTTTTACATTCAGGCCATTTGGGTCCCATCAAACCATCAGCTTTAAAAAGAAAAGATGATGAATTGTGAATGTTTATGAGAAAATGGTAGCAATTATAATGATGGTAATGAAGAATGAAGTAAAAAGATAGGCCTATTGGGATGCTTCCCCTGAGCCTAGGATGGTGGGGAAAAGTGGTCCAGGGGGCTTGGGCATTGCTGTTGTACAAAGATGGATGGAGCATCTTGTCTAATAGCCCCTGCTCTGGTTCATATTTTTTAAGGAACTACGTCTCTTGGAACCAGGTTTGCAAGTTTTACATTGAGTGAACAGCAATTTCTTATGTTAAGTTATTTCAGCTGAAGAATAGAGAACTGCTGAAATAAATGGCTAGAGAATTCGAATTGCATTCATTCTTGACATTGGAACTGACAAATAGCTTCATTCCCTACTGAAATGGAAAGCTTATTATTTTGAGACACAGGTGAGTTCCATGGAGAGGGGTTTTCTGTGTTTTATTTTACCCTAACTCATCTAGAAGCTGGGATATAGTAAAATGACATGATTTTCTGAGATCCTCCTGGGATCCATCCCTTGTCCTACTTGCCACATTTGACTGGAATTAAAGCCAATTAAAGCAGATTAATTTATAGCCAGTATCAAATTCATTGGGACAGCTGGCTGTTACAGCTTGAACATGGACTTCCCAGGTAGATTAGAGCTAGTAGGTTGTAGAGGTGACATGAGAACAGGACCTTCAGATGGGCTGAGGGGAAGCTCCTGGGGCCTATTTCCTTCCTGCTAAAGATCAGTTGTCTGCACAGAGGAGTGGGTCCCACATCTATGCATTCTACATTCCTTCTTAGATCTAGAGGGTCTTCATTCATGATTCTTGCATAGTGTTTGTATGAAAATTACAGATTCTTGAGTGACATTGCCTCAGCTCCAAAGGCCTCTCTGCCTGTCACACAACTCGCAGCGAGGGTTGTAGCATCCAAAGAAGCCACAAACACAGCAACCTGCAGCAGGCTCGTGGGCTGCTGTGCTGGACTCACCTGGGTACTGATGACATCCTCAGCGGAATGGGACACATCTGCCCATCCTCTGAATACTGTCATTTCCTGTTTGAGGGGAACAGGGAAACTTTCCCTCTATTTCCCTGTCTTCTCCTCCCCTCAGAGACATACACATCTAACAGACTGGCTGAAATAAATTTGTTCCTTTCCACGCCGCTAACCCTGTGGGCTTTAAAGTTGGTTAGTAACATATCAAGTCTGCCAAGGCTTCTTGAGTCCTGGCATTGTCCATTTGGAAGTCAAAGACTCAGTGTTGTTGCCTTTCATTCCCTAGATCTCTAGCAGGAATCGGTTGTGCCAAGTGTGTGGTGGCCAAGTTGTGAGATGGCTTTAGGTGACTGAGAAAACTCAGGGAGCTACTCTTGAAGTTAGGGGGGAAAGCGAGATCTTTGGGGAGAAGGGCATTTTTTGTTTATAAAACAACAAAAGCAATAACTATATTGCAGAAGAGATTCTAGTTACAAAATTGTAGCCAGTGAAATTAAATGAAAATCTCTTTGCCATGTCTCTTCAATTCTATTTTTTAGTTTAATTTTTTATTTTTGAGCATTTTCTACTTTTCTCCTTTGGCGGTTTGCATAGCTCCTTCTGACAATAAGAGATAGTTCTGAGAGAGGAGGCTACTATATAAAGATTCCACTGCAGAAGACTTCACCTCCTTGGTTAAAATTATGCCCGTTATTTATTAGAAGATATGAAAGAAGGAGTTTACATGATCCCTTTCCCAACATGGAATATAGAAAAGCTACCAATTTGTAAGTTGTTTTGTTTCCTGTGATGGATGGAAAGTGCTGACCATTTCTAGACATTTTTCTTGATGTAGATTTTAACATCTCTTATGTATGTATGAATGTTGGATTTTCAAATGGAGAAGGTTGAACTTCTTTTCCCATTTGTGTTCCTTTAATTTACTTCTCCTGTTGTTTTAACAAGGGCTTCAATGAATTTATTTAATTAAGGTGGGGTTAGTGGACAGCCTTGTCTTATTTTTTTATATTAATGATATTTAATAGTTGAGGTTTCTCATTGTAGATTTATTATGCATAGCCTTTATTGTGTAAAGGTATATTCCTTCACCCTAGGTTTTCCAGAACTTTCATCATGACAGCATTTTGACTTTTGTCAACAGCCTTTCTGCATCCATTAAAATGATCATGTGATTTTGTCTTTAAGCCTTTTCATATGGTTTACTGCATGTATGGAGTTGTGTATATTGAATCATCTCACATACCAGGATAAAGCCAACTTGAGATGTCTTCTTTCTATAGGCTGTTAGCTATCCTTATTCCTCTCTGATGTTTGAGGTGTTGCTTTCTGTATTCTCTATAGGATGGTTTGTATGGATGAACTCTAAATATCATAGACAATTTAAGTATCATAGAAAATGTTTCTTTCTTCTTTAGCCATGGCAGATAGTTTTGCTGATTTAAGTAGTTTGGGCTGGCTTTTGTGGTCTTTCAGAACTTGGAGTTTGTATATTGATCCAGGCTCTTCTGACCTTTAGCTCTCTTCATTGAGAAAAGTCATCTGGTAATCCTAACGCATTTTCCTTTATATATGACTTGTAGTTTTTCTCCTTCAGCCTTCAAGACTATTTTCTGTATATTTAGTATTTTAAATATAATGCTCTGTGGGGAGTTTCTTTTCTGCTCCTATTTGATATTCTGTGTATTTCTGGTGTTTTTCTCAATATGTCTTTCCTTAATTTGAAGAAGTTTTTTTCTATGGTACATTTTAAGTTTTGAACTGTTCTACTGACCTGAGATTCTGCTTCTTTTATACCTGTAATTTGCTGATTTGATCTTTAACTGGCACCTCAGTGTTTCTGCATATGCTGTATATTCTTTGATTGAGTGGTTCAATTCCTCTATGTTATCTTCAGGTCCTGATCCATTCTGCTGGTAAATCTCCCCTGAGTTTTCTAGTTGACTTATTAAGATTTTTACTTCTACATTTATTACAGATTGAGTTTTCTTCAGTATTTCACTGTCTCTTTACTCAATTGGTTTTTAATCTGCCATATATTTGTAAGCCTTAGGAAGGAGTAAGCTGCTGTTGCTAGATTTTTCACACTGATCAGTCATTCATAAACACTCATACTCAGGCTCTCAAAGAATGCTTTGCCATTTCTCTTAAGCCTGGCTCATCTGTGGTAAAAAAAAAAAAAAAAACTTTGCCAGTTTCCTATTGGTTAAGTCTGGGAAACACCCTCCTAATTACTTAACACACAAACTACGCAATATCTGTAGCTGTGCACAGTCTGTCTGCTTCCCACCCATGCCCATCCCGACACTCCTTGGTGAAACTCTTTTTAAAAGATAACGCTTTGGGTTATCATCTCTTTCTTTTGTCTCTTTACTATCACATAGTGAAATACCTGATGTTTAACATATTTTAAAAAGTATTTAAAACACATTTACTTAGCTTTTGATTTCAGATGCTGGAAGACCAACTAGAATTCCATAAGCTATTATAAATATTGTGAAATATCAGTTTAATTATGTAAAATGTGTTACATTTGTTTATGTTGCATTTGTATAATGATGTAAAGATACATTGCTTTGCTTGCCTAAGGCACCCAATTGATCTAATAAAAAGCCGACTGGCCAATAGCTATGCAGGAGAGGGATAGGTGGGGCTGGTGGGTAGAGAGAATAAATAGGAGGTAAAATTTAGGCTCGGGACAGAAGAGAAAAAAGAGAACTAGGGAGAAGGAGAGGGAGACACCTGAGGCCAGAAGTCAGCCAGGCAGCCTCCAGCCAGACCGGAGATAGGACATAGAGAATAAAAGAAAGATAAAAAGCTGCAAAGCAAACATGGATGAAGACAAATGGGTGAATTTAAGTTATAAGAGCTAGTGGGACTAGTAGTCTCCGTGTCATGATTTGGGAGTTGGCTGGTGGCCAAAAGAAAGTCTGGTCCCTATAAGGCATTTTTTGACAACCTTAAATTGTTATGGGCAATAATATCACAGAGGAAGCATATACAAGAGAGGAGATTACATGATGAGACAAGGGAAAGAAAAAGGGAGACAGGGAGGTGTGTGCGTTTGTGGGTGGGTGGGTGGGGTGTTTGCTCTATACGAGTTCTACCAGTTGTTACTGTGTTGTTTCTGCTTGCCCCTCTCTCGCCCTCCATAAGAAGCCATCCTTTTGCCACTTCCCCTCGCGGATCCCCCAGGTCCGACTATCCCTCTTTCCCCTTTAGAGATTCTGCCCCTTGTTAATACTATCACACTCCAGAGCAAGATTCCAGCATATGGATTCTTGAAAGAGAATCTGAAGCCGTGTATGCATGACAGTACTCATAGTTTAAGAGAACCGGGAATCTGAAGGACAAAGTAGCAGACAGGTAAGAGAGAATCATCCAAGTCTAGAGGCAACATGGACTTTCTTTGTACCTTTTTTTAATCTGTGCTAGATACCTGAGGAATACCTCATAGCACAAAAGCATACCTTTAGATAGATCAGAAACAGCCTTTATAAGCATTATTCCTAGTGTATACATCAGAAAGTTATCTTGAAGGTTGGGCATTGAGTGTCCATGACAAGATAATTATGCTTTTTTATGAATAACCAAAATACTATTTTTCTTTAAGAGTCTTAGTGCTCTTTAAAATGAGCTATGAAATGTTCCTCATGTAATGATAATAAATGAGACAAACTTTCTGATTACCTTAGTTCATTTAGGCTATTATAACAGACTACACAACTCCATATGGCATATCAACAGCAGAAATGCAGTTTTCACATTTCTGGAGGCTCAGAAGTCAAAAATCAGTGTTAAAAGATTTGGTGTCTGCCAGTTTATAACCACTGTATTCTCACTGTCTCTTCATATGGCAGAAGGATGAGGGAGCTCTCTGAAATCTGTTACAAAGGCATGAATCCCATCATAACATTTCCGTCCCAGGAACTAATCACATCCCCAAGGTCCTGTGTTATTCACCTTGGGGTTGGGATTTGAACATGAATGTGGTGGAAGAACACCTATATTCAGACATTAGGACTAAATCATCAAGCTAATGAGTTGTTGAAAATCCTCAAACTTTCAGGTGAAGTGATGATAATTTTTAATTATCAGGAAAGGAGGGGAGAAAATTGAAAGGAGTGGGAAACATGGAAAGAGCGAGAAAGTCTGATCAAAATCAGGAAAAGAAGGAAATATGAGATGGTATGGAAAGCCTCTCTATATTAGGAAGGCTTTACACAGCTCAAGGAAGGAATTAGAAATTATATGTGAAGCACCAAAATAATTCAGAGGAAAATGCACAAAATTAAATAAAAGGATAGATACGTGAGATCCCAGGGACAGAGGCAGAACCATAAAATTGTAGTAAAGCATTCACTTGGGGTTAGAGTTGACCTTGTCCATCATCCTAAGGAATTTCATCTCATCTTGTCATCTCTATCTACTTCACCATGCCCTGGAAATATCTAATTTTCCGTAGGTACAGCCTCACCATGTGCACAGTTCACTGGTAATAAGAACAGTGCAAACAGCTAATATAGAATGCTTCAGTGAAAATCTAGGCTTCCACAGAGAATGGAGGTTATCTCAGACTTTCTCTACTTTATCAGAAAAGATGGATTATATGTCCAATATTATTGATGAACTGATAAAGCTTAAATCTCTCTCCTCTCTTTTGAATGTCATGACCTAGCCTTTCGACATTTGCCCTGGAAACTATCTTATGCATCACGTCAAGAAAACTCAGTTATCAAAGAGAGAATTCATTTGGTCTATTCATTCGATGTGAGTGAGGGGAAATTTTAAGCCAGGGGAGAATTAAGTATTATAGAATACTAATGTGCTTGGTATAATTGCTGGTACATAGGGAAGGCTCAAAAATACTCACTAATATTTCCAGCATGAAAGTGTCTCTGTGTCAGTACTCATTCATCCATTTATTTGATCAATGGTCATGGAAAAGCCCATTAGCTTTTTTGTGCCTCAACTTCCTAATCTATTAAAAAATGCTTATAAAAATAAGAATAAATAAAAGTGCTTGTCACAGGGCTGCTGATAAGACTGGGTAAAAGAAACTCAGGTTTGTGTTTAACATAGTAAACATACAATAATCATCTATTACTGTGACTATGTGATCAATGTGTCTTTAGTGTCTATTAAAATGAGGCTCATTTAGGCTGTTGCACAAAAAGCAGTGTGTTGTTCAGAGTGCAATGGGATGGGAACTCAGAAACCTTGAGGATGGAGAAGAGCTGCAAAGGCTGATTATTCTGTTCATCATGGGCATATGAATGCCACAATTGTTTGGTCAAGGAATTGGCTTATCTTTTAAACTCAGAGTTATAGCTAAATCTCTGGGTATTCTCTAGTGCAAACTTTACAGAAATACAGATTTGATTGTTTTTCCTAATTGCTATCGGTGCTTCTCAGGACTGCCTGAGATCAGGTGGCACATATTATGGAGATTCATATATCCCAGAGACCTAAGGGAGTATTGCAGCCTGTCTAACTGCAATGATGAATGTGTTGTGTCAGATGCTAAGGCACTAATTGAAGTAAGTTTCTACATAAAATTCCATTAAAGTGTTTCTGATGTTCAGAGGTAATGAAGCAGTTTTCACTTCTCAAGTGGGAATTATCCTTCAACTTTCTCCCAATCTAGCTAAATGCATCCATATTCTTCCTTATAACAAGTCAAGCTGCACCAATACAAAAATCTGAACATTTCACTCCTCCTAGAGCATTCTAATAAGCCCCAGCCATAAACTAACAAAGCAAGAAAGACTCTATACAGCTCTGATGGGAAGGCTTTTGTCTTGTCCTGTTGTATCTTGTTTTCATCTTGTTTGGTTGTTGTCTCTTGAAGGCCTACTCTATTCTGAAGGGAAAACAAAAGGAGAGAAGATCTGGGGTGGAGGAGAGATAGGGGGTCTGGGAAGAGTGGAGGGAGGGGAACGCATGTTTTAGGTGTATTGTATGAGAAAATAGTCTATATCTATTTTAAAAAAGAAAAAAAAGGCTCTGTGTTTAACATTCTGAACATGAGATTTTAATCCAAATACTAAATTACTACATAGGAAAGTCAAGCTTACATGTAAGTTGTCTTTAACTAACTACACAGAGATTGAAAAAGTCAGTCTATCAATTATGGCAATACACTTCAAACAGGTTCAAAGGTGGAACCGGGTTCAGAGACACTCTCTGAAATCCCTGTGCATTTGATGATAAGACGTGATATAATATTAGCCCTGGAGCTTGAATAAGAAGGTTCTGTAGGTCTTTGAATGTCCATACTGTCATGGAACTTTTGTGACTAACACTAAGAGTGTTAAGGCTAGAATTTTGGCTCAAGGACCCTTAGGCAACCAGACAAGTTTATCATGGCTTCTTATTTTACAATGCCAGAATACCCAGGCATCAGTAATTTTGGACTTTAACTCCTGATTAACTTAACAGAGGACGATTATTTTTAAAAAGTAGGTGGCATTCTGGCCTAATGAGTACTAGCAACCCCTTCTTAGGATACACTCAGCCTCTGATGCTTGGATCCTCAGGCAGTGGGCTAGTTTGAAGGTTCATAAGTAAAGGGTTGTTTTGTTTTGTTTTGTTTTGTTTTGTTTTGTTTTGGTGGTGCTGGGGCATGGAACACAGAGCTTCATGATAGCAAGTGGTTCTGAGGCCAGGCACTGTAGTGTGGGTCTATAAGTCCTAACACTCTGGAGATTGAGGCAGGAGGATTAAGAGTTACAGGCCAGTCTGGGAAAAAGAGTAAGATTCTGTTTCAGGAAACAAAATACAGGTTTTGAGGTTTGCTTATTTTCCTGAGGTTTGTGTACATTTACAATCAAACTTTTGTTTAGTGTAAATCTGTTTTAAGACACAAGGCTTGTCTAGAAAAGGCATGTACTTTTCAAGACAAGCCATAAGTCCTGACATGGAGCTGGAATTTAATGTTTAAAAGGTAAACTTGAGTCCTTAATCTCAGCACTGGAGAGACATAGGTAGGTAGATCTCTATGAGATTGAAGCCAGCTTGTTCTATAAAGTGAGTTCCAGTAGAGCCAAGGCTACATAGAGAAACTCTATCTTGAAAAGAAAAAAAAAAAACCCAAACAAACAAATAAAAAAGAAGTAAGCTCAATTACTATGTTGAAAGTCTTACATTGGATAAACCCTGTAATGGTACATGGAAGATTGTTGGGCAGCCCAAGTGGGTACCACCTTGCCATCTGTCCAAAGAAGTACATATGTGAAGAGACTGGTGTGTTTCATCTTTTATCCATTTGAAGCTTTGGCTGTGAAGGTCGGCTGAAGAACAACTGCCTGCTGGCTGATTGGCAAAGCTATTAGAAGTATTTTGAGAGTGAACAGAAAAGAAAAAGCAGCCTGGGTAAGAGTTGTGTATATTTGATGAGGGCAGATGGGATAACTAAGGACAGAACAGAAATAAGGTTGTCATAGGAGACAGTTAACCTGAGGAGTATTTTGCTTTTATGTGTCAAGGCACTGGTAGATTTGAATTAGAGATTCAGGGCAAAGGGGTCCCTGAATAAAATGACTAAGAGGTTTAACCAGAGCTTGTCATTGGATCCAAGATGTTTGCTGGAAGTATCACCGTTAATTCTATAAAAAGTTAAGGAATTAGCACTTTTAATATTTGCGTTGAATCAATTTTATGACACACTAGAGCAGGTCTTATTAAGAAAGAAATATACAGACCATGCTTAAGAATCTGCATTGCCTGCTTCAAATGAGGTGTCTAGTCAAGGCAGATTCTCAGCCATCGTCTTGCTCCACATACCCTGGATTTCCCACAGAGCACATGTTTATTCATTTTGTGTAGGCTTTGCCAGAGAAGTGCTAGAGGACAGTTCTTGTTTGGGTCTTCCTGTAATCCTGGCCTTTCCCCTTTACCACCAGAGTGCTATCATCATTCTCCATCAGGACCTCTCCTTCGCCTTCTGGAGCTTTGGCTTCAGTGTGCCTAGGAAAAGATGCATAAAAGTCCTTTCCAAGAGAACTGAAGGTTCTGTGTAAGTAAGAGTACAGAGAAAAATCCATAAAAACTCCTATGCATTTAAGCACAGCAGGGCTTTTAACTGAGGTTTGCAGGTTGAGCTGAATTGAAGACATCATTCAGCTCAAGTCTGCAGGGAAAACTTGAGGTAGATTAAGCAATGATTGATAAATTAAGTGGGTAATTATTTCTATTTTTTAAAATCTTCACTTTAATTGCATCTCTCTTTAAATAGGGTAGGAGTCTTATGTTAAGTTCAGATAAGACATTTGATGTTTGGCAAACTAATAAAAAAAAAAACTTGTATGGTATAACAAAGAATAACTCCCATGATGGTGCTCATCCACAGCAAAAGGGAGCCTGGCCTACCAGCTCACCTATGTTAAAGGAGACAAACATGGCTCTGAGTTCACTGTGGTAACTGCCACTCATGTCTATATTTTACAGAGCACCCTTCCTAACCCCCAATTCCACTACATCCTTAGAAGAAAAGTGGTTGTGTGGAAGCTGTTATGCTAATCTTGTTTATCAATTTGACATATCTGGCAAGAAAGAACCGCAACTGAGGAACTGTCTTCATCAGACTACCCTGTGGGGAAATTTTCTTGATTGCTAACTGATGGTGGAGAGCTAAGACCACTGTGTGGGAACTGCATTAGTCCTGCATCTATGGTCTGGAGGAGGTAATAAAGGGAGCTGAACACAGGTGGGCTTCTCTCTGACCTCTGCTTCAGTTTCTGAATCCAGGCCTTGAGTTCCTGCGTGATGGACTGTGACCCAGAAGTATAAGGTAAAGTGAACCTTTTCCTTCCTATATTGTTTTTGGTCACAGTGTTTATCACAGAAAAACAAACAGAACAAAAAGGTAAAATGAAACAGACATATTTTTATGGCTATTTGTAACTTTAAGCATCAGCATTAGAGCCAAGTCCAGTTCAGATGAGAGATGAGGCTGACCTGTCTGTCGCACAGCCTCAGATTACTTACTTTTGTTATACTGTATATGTTTCTACTAGTGTTTGCAGTATTGTGTTTATGTAGCTCATTTGAAAATTCAGTGTGTAATTAGGAAATAAAGTTAGTAGTTAATCTATAATAAACTTTTAGTCAATTTAAAGATGTTTTAAGGCTAAATAGGTATATTTTAGAGAAATTGATGATTTAGAAACACTCAAAGACCTACAGAGCGTGACATTTAAGATGTTTAATAACCTAAGGTTTTTCATGACAATGAGATGCATCTGCTCTGGCAACACCAGTTTACTGCATAAAAGGATGATGGGCATCAAAGAAAGTCCATATGGAATTTATTTCATTGTGACAAGGTTAGCCATTTGGGCAAGAAACTTATTTTTCCTTGAGTGCTGACAGTGTGCTGTAGAGACTGGGCATGCAGGACACACAGAAAAATAACTGTTGAACTTTTCCAAGATAAGGCAGGACAGTCCTTCAAAATTCCTGCCTCATAGACAAGTCTGCCAAACATTGACTAGGACATACAGGAATATAACTGCTGAAATTTGCCAATACAAGGTGGGAGTCCTTCAAATTTCCTGATTCAGTGAAAAGTTGGCCCTTTATTCTAGGTCTTTAGGCTGAAGATGGAAGGCCCAACATTGCCGGGAAATTTTGAGCGACTGTCCAGGTAGCCAGATGTCTCTGTTGTTAAGTAATATTACATCCTTCTGGGGTCTTTGATGGAATTAAAGCCTACATTGTTATAGTTTTCCTTAGTTATGATAGAAAGTAAATTAGGTATAAAACTTTAGAATCACTAAGATAAGATAGATAATGGGATATTTTCCCTGAATTTGCTAAATACAAATGGACTGAATATTGTAAATATTGGATGGTTTTGTTGTATATAGTTTTACTGTGTTAAAGTTAAAACTTTTTATTTCTATTTAGACAAAAGGAGAAAATGTTGTGGAATATTATGTTAAGATGTATTACATTTTTATGCTGTGGAATATTTGTTTAATGATGCAAAGATGTGCTGCATTCTTTTATGTTGCATTTGTTTTGTTTAACTCTATGAAACTGTGTTACTTTGTCTAAAACACCTGAATGATCTAATAAGGAGCTGACTAGTCAATAGTAAGGCAGGAGAAGGGATAGGTGGGGCTATCAGGCAGAGAGAATAAATAGAAGAACAAAAAAGAGTGAGGAAGGGGCTGGACAGATGGCTCAGAGGTTAAGAGCACTGACTCTTCTTCCAAAGGTTCTGAGTTCAATTCCCAGCAACCACGTGGTGGCTCACAACCATCTATGATGACGTCTGGTGCCCTATTCTGTATACTGTATACATAATAAATAAATCTTAAAGAAACAAAAGGAGAAAAGGAGGAGGACATCCAGGACCAGCCACCCAACTACACAACCAGCCATGGAGCAAGAAGGAAAGAAAGATACATAAAACAGAGAAAGGTAAAATTCCAGAGGCAAAGGTAGATGGAATACTTTAAGAAAAGCTGGCTATAAATAAGCCAAGCTAAAGCCTGGCATTCAAGAGTAAGAATAGTTTTCCATATATTTACTGAGGAGCTGGGTGGCAGGCCCCCAAAGAGTAAAAAAGAAAACAACAACAACAACAAAAATTAACTACATCTGAAGTGCCATCACAGGCTCAGTGAAATGTTAAGGATTCAGGGAGATACTGATCTGTGTTTGCTTTCTTGTGGTGCTAGACTAGGTGAGTTCCAAAGTAACACTGGGCTCAGAATGAGTTAGGAAGTATTTGCTACTATCAGTTTTCTTGAAAAACTTTTACAATTCATGTCATTTTTTTCTTAAATGTTTAGCAGAATTCTCCAGTGGAGTCACCCAGGTCTGAAGTTTAGGGGATTTAAAGATTTGAAGTTACACATTTAGTTCTTTAATAGATAATCATATGTTCTGCTGGCTTTACTTAAGTGAGTTTTGATAGTTTGTATCTCTAGAGAAATTTTAATTTCTTCTCTACTATTGAGTTAATTCTTAAAATGCTGCCTTATTATCCTTTTAATGTTCATAGATATTTTTGATGAATAGACTTTTAACTTCATTGATTATTTATACTGTCTTTCTGTTTCACTGACTTCCATTCTAAGATTTAAGAGGAAATTTATTTACTTTTTCTTATGGTAGACGCTAAAATCATCAATTTGATATCTTTCTTCTTTAAGGTGGATATTTAATGCCACAAATTTTCTTCTTAGAATGACATGATACATACCCCACACATTATGGCATTTTAATCTTTCATGATATTGCTTACATACATATTGCCTTGTCAATTCTATACAATATTATATATGTTGTAATATATGATTATATTTTTACTGTTGATTTTTTCTTTTGTTGCTGTGCCTCTGGCCTCACAGTTCAGTGGTTGCAGCTTTGCCAACACCATGGCAGACCTGAGTGCCTCCAGCAGTGGTCAGATGTAGAAACCATCTGAGGATACATCGTTTGCTCTACGGACAGGGGAGATGAGTGGGCCAGGGTTCACAGATTTGGACATCCATATCATCCTGCACACAGAATGAGGGCAGGCGCCTGGCCAGCCTGCCTGGTCTGCCGGGCTGCCATGGATGCCCCTTCCTCTACTGTCACACAGTATTTATTGTTCCCAAAATGTCTGGAAGGGGGCTCTGAGATAGGGACTCTGAGCTTCCTGCTCCTGCTTATCCCCAGTTGGGGCTGTCCTAGCCAGGCTTCTTCTGAAGGAATTAACTTCAGAAGGGTGATAGGGGCATGGAGGTCCCCAGGCTCGGGGTCAGAAGTGAACTGATGAACCCCCAGGTCCCAGAAGCAGGCAGGAAGGCCTTGTTCCTCTGTTCTGTTGCAAAAAGAAGATGCTCCATGCCTTACGATGCAGCTGCTCAGGCTCAGGGTGTGATGCAGCATCTTGTGTACCTTCCATTAAATCTGGAACCACTGGCTGGTGGTCTTGTAAAAAAAAATCTGGTAATACTATTTCCCTTGAAATGAACATTTTCTTATAGTATTATTGCCATTCCTGTTTCTTTTAATGCATCTTTTCCATCAATTTCAATCTATCTTTTTTTAAATTTTAGATGCATTTCTTATAGATAATATATTTTTTCTTTCTTCTTTTTTCTTTCTCTCTCTCGATTCCAACATGAGAGCCTTGGTCTTTCAGTTGGTTTATTTATGTCATAGACATTTAATATAACCATTGGGGGTTATATTTAAATGTATCACTTTGCCATTTAAATTTGCCTGGTCTTTGTTCCCCTATTAGATTTTTTTTTTGCCCACCTCTACATTAAATATAACTTCATTTATCAGGGTTATTAATGCTTTTAGATTCCTAATAATGCTGTTGAGTTCTGCTCTGAGATGCACTTATGTGGTTAAGAAACATCTCAAGTCTTTTCAGAGTCCTGTTAAGAAGATTAGTGTCGGGATCAGAGGAAGCCCTGAGGAAGCCCTGAGTGAGTGAAGTCCTGAGCAAATGTATATTTTGACAAGCACAGCCTGCTGAGAACTCAGAGACCAATTGGCCCATGGTAAATTAGCAGAGCCATTATCTATATGGACCAGGCTCAAGAGGGATGGCAAAGCTTTCCAAGTATGAGTGTTTGTGGATGAATGATTAGTGTGTGCAAAGACTGGCAATGGTGGATCCTTCCTCCTCCTGGGTATTTACAGTGAGAGTGCTGGCCTACTGAGAATAGCTAGTTCCTCACCTTGACTGTGCCTAATAAGCACACAGAGGAATTCATTGTGTGTGTGTGTGTGTGTGTGTGTGTGTGTGTGTGTGTGTGGTGTGTGTGTGTGTGTGTGTGTTTGTCCTTTCCTTATTCCCCTGTTGACCCAAGGCAGTGTTCCTGAACCCAAGCCACCCAGGTTGAGGTACATTAGAGAAACATTTAAAATGAGATAATATTTACCTCACTTACAGTCCTATGGGAGTCATTTTTTCTATCCCTTTCTATTCCATTTGATTGACTTTTGTGTTTTCTTTCACTTTCTTCTGTAAGTGTGGTGCTCACACTCCATTGAATACTTTACAGGCATGTCCAACTTGTGGTCCACAGGCCACAAATAGTTGAGGGTGGCTATGAATTGGGCCAACACAAAGTCCTACTTAAAACATTATGGCATAGCTTTCACAATTTATTTTATAAGTGGATTTCATTCTTTTTGAGTATGCACTTAGTAGAAAACAACTTTGTTTACAATATCAAATGTTAGACACATCTGGTAAGGACCCCTTCATAGGTCTCCTTTATTCTTCCATATAGGCTCCTCCTTTTTGGTACTCTGCCTGGATTCTAGTTGTCGTGACCTCTGTGAGATCCCAGCTGCACAACTGCACTCTGCAGGGTAGGAGCAGTTCCTATACTTATGCTATGAACTAAAACTCTCCACATAGTAGGATGGAGCAATTATAGAGTTAACATTATTACTTGTCTTTATTTCTCAGCAACTATGGTCTCTGTCTCTTGATTTTTGAGGTCTTATGTCTTTAAAAACCATCATTTCATCCATTTTCATTGCTTTCTTTTTAGCTGCTTGGGATAGAAAGTTTTTGTGGTGATATACTGTATATTTAATAAAAACAGTCAGGACTATCAGAGGACAGAGACAACCACAGAGCCAAACCATGGAGATCAGAGAGTGGAGAGCCATGCCTTTAATCCCATCACTCTGTGAGTTCAAGGCCTAACAGCAGCAGTGGCGGCACACATCTTTAACCCTAGGTTTAGGAAAGTTGAACCTTGAAATAAGGTGGCTCTTGTCAGCTAAAGATGGAGAATTTTGGAGTTGGATGATTCCTGGAGACAGCCCTGAGGAGTTGGCTGGGTGAGAAGTACCTGTGGTTTGTTTCTTTATTTCTGATATTTCAGCTTTTCCCCCCCAATATCTGGCTCCAGATTTTGATTATAATACCAAATAGAATTTGTGCAAAACATTTTCTCCAGCATTCCTTACATAGCAGCCCCGGTGTTCCCATGTGAATGTTCGAAGATGATGATAAAATAATTATAGAAGAAAGGAAGCCGGAAAGCAGTCACGGGGTGGGCTTTGTTTTAAGAGAACAGAGCAGAATAATTTAGGTAGTGGAAACTTTAAGCAGGCATTGGAGTTTATGAATGATGAAGGTGGGGAGAGGGGCTAACAAAAAGAATGTGTAAAAAGCCACAGGGAAACTTACTACTCTGTAATTTAACCAGAGAGAGAGAGAGAGAGAGAGAGAGAGAGAGAGAGAGAGAGAGACAGTGAGAGAGAGACAGTGAGAGAGAGAGAGAGACAGACACACACACACAGAGAATTATTGAGGAGAGGAGTTATCATGCATGTTTGGATAATGTTGCTCTGGAGGCCATGAGTTATTAAGCAACAAGCCCATGCTAAGTTTGAGATGCCTGGAAGCTTCCTCAACAGCTTTCAACATGCTATTCCGGCTGCTGGGGGAGAAAAACCATCAGTAGTCTTTTCCCACTGTGAATTCTATGAATTATGACAATAACCTTCCAGGGACAATGTGCCCATTGGTACAATAGTGGCAAGGCTGTTATGGGAGTAACCAACTGTTTTCTTATTGTGTTAGAGACTTACTCAGCAAGGGAATTAATGCATGCTACTTTAAACCCAGTCAACACTCCATTGCTGGGGAAATCTTGAGTCCTATAGGCAAATGTACTACTGCTGTGTAGCTAAATTGTTATGATGCCAAAATGCCTCCTAAGTACTTATGCTTATACCCATAGAAAATACTGTTCCAAGAAATTTTGTTTGCCATGTTCTGTGTCTCATTTATAATTCTAGAGATTCCTTTTTTTGCATGCTAGGGCACTCAATGAATGCTGTTTAAATATATAAATACATTATCTATTACCTTGCTTTAATTCTGTCTGAGTAGTAAACTAAACTACTACTCTCTGTCCTTTCTATTTTTAAAAACACAGTTAAGGAAGAATCAAGCTTCATTATCTATTTTATCATGCCTGCAGGGAGTTTTACTGCAGAGATGAAAACAGTTTAACCAAGGCTCCAATGTCCACCTGATGACAGCCTAACTTAATTGTGGTCAAATTACCTTAGAGGCAATTAACAGCTTTCTAGGAGCTTAGCTTGATAATTCAAACATACTGAAGCCCTTGGGTGCCTGCAGTTTTACATGCAGCTCCTGGCTCTGGAGATGGAGAGATGCCATCCGCTGCTGTAGGAAGCCATCCCCACAGCTATGATTAAGCTGTGCTGTGGCACAAGTGATGGCCTGCAGAGGAAGGCCAACGTGCTGTCAGAAACATCGCTGTTCAGTGGCTCATTCCACATACCTTGTCATTTTCCTCCCCAAACCAGAGTAAGCAAGAGGCAGCATTACTGTCTCAATATGAAGGCTGGCAGGATAATAACTAGGCTGTGCAGGGGGTAGGGAGTTGACAGGAGCAGTGCCTGGACAAAGATTTAAGTGTTCCTGAAAGCTCACATCATGGAGGACAGCAAGGGTCAAGTGCAGCATAGGTTGTTCAGGAGGCCAAGCAGAGAGTTGACCCTGGGAAGCATGAAAGAAAAAATAAAAGACTTGGGACCAGCCCAGATGTGATAAAGCAGAAAGAATAGTTTCCAGAAACATTTGACCTAGATTGATAGGGCACATTTTGCTTTATATCTGCTTCAAATGAAAAAATAGAGGTGTGTGCCAGCTCTTGTGGCCTGGGTATGGGCAGCACCTGGCACCTTACTCCAGAGCTTTTTTTTGGCTCATGATAACAGAGTGATTCCAGATGGGAAAAGCTAGACTCTACCTTGGCTTGAGGCTTGATGTATCTATTAAAACAAAGCAAAAACAAATACCAGTGCAGTGCTTCAACACTGCTGGTCTATTTCAGACAATGAAACAAAAACTATTGTATAGATTTTAAGCAGAAAAGACTTCATTTTATAGAAAAAGGGGTGCTTCAAAATGACTGACATTTTCACAGGAAAGCAAGACGTGTCAGTTTCAAATTCAAGGACACAATACTAGAGTTGCAGGTCCAGGGAGCTAGAGTTAGAAGTCCTGTCCTTGCCCAAGTGCCTGTGAATCTCAGGAATCTGGGAACTGGTCATTGGACTGTACTGTACCATCTGACTGCCACACCCCTCCTTGATTCTTACGTTTTTTCCAGAGCTTTGCCTATTTTCCTTCCAGCCCGAACAATGGGAGGGTGGCCTCTGCTCACTCCAGCTTCTCCGTCACTCAGGTGTATCCAATTGACAAAACCCAAATTTCACTTAGAATAGGGGTATGAAATGTGTTTTGTTTGGGCTTTTATGTTTTATGTATCCTAGAATTGCTGGGACATTGGTGACACATTAAAGAAATACAGGACATGATATTCAGAGAAGTGCTCAGAGAAGCCCAGGGTTTACTCCATAAAAATGGTGTGATTCAGAGAGATCTGAATTTAGTGCATTGTCTAACATACAGTAGGTTCTCAATAACTACTAATTTAATAAATATTACTTTAAGGAGGAAAATAAAATGATGTGCATTTTTCCTATTCCAATTCTGTTCAGTGAACCTGCTCCTTCCACAAACCACTGGATTTATCTTAAGTAGGGAGTTGATAGAAATAGGAAAATTATTAGTTTTTTTCGATTCTTTTTCTCTCAGTCACTCAATATAATGCATCTTATCTTTGATTACAAAAGTGTGGGACTTTCTAACCAGCAGCAGCCTTGTCTACAGTGAACCATGTGGTATTCTATACTTCAATTTAATCTAATCCTATCCTCCGACATGACATGCTGTCAGCTCCTATAAAATAAGTCTCAAGACTGCCGTCCACTTCAGATGCCACAAGCAAGTTGGGGACCTGGAACGTCTGTCCCAAACTGCCTTTTTTAAGTTGGCTAATTTTCTAGATTATCTGGCAGAACTAGGAACATATTACTTATGTTTGATGTTTATTATAAATGATGTTTTTTATAAATGATGTTTTAAAGGTTAGAGAGAAGCTGCCAGGGAAAAGAAATATTTGGGGTAAGGGTATGTATGTGAGCAGGCCATGGGAATTCTATGTCTTCCTAGGTGCACCAGTTCCAGGAATTTCCAAATGTTCAGATATACTGAATTTCCCTCCCTTTCCATGTGGGTGTCAGTGGATGTTTTATTACATTGGTGATCAGCTGCCTTCGCCAACTTCCTGGAGTTTTAGGACGAAAGCTAAAATCCAACCTCCCTAACCATGTCAGGTGGTTTGTAGAAGTGTGCCTTCTTGAAGATTCCAGGCAGCAGTTATCACAGTTGCATATGAAACACACATCTTAATTCAGATACCTGTATCCAGGACACAGAGATAGAACCTAAATATATATGTTTTATAATATCACAAGACTATTGGTCACAGAGCCTGCTTGGATACATTTTAATTAGTTCTGATTCAGGGTATAGCACCTCTCAGAATTCATGAGCTTTTGATACACTATCCTAAGCATTTTTGCAAGCAAAGACCCCATACATCCACTTAATCCTCTTGCACAAAATTACAGCTTCTTAAAAATCTAAGTATCATCATGCTTTAGTCAGCTATTATTACAAGTGTATATAACCATGGGAATAATACTATGCTACAGTGATTGAATTATTCTTAGTTTATGTGTTAGAGTGTTTTGTTTTGTCTGCATGTTGGTCTGTATCCTGCAGGCATGCCTGGTGCATGTGGAGGCCAGAGCAGGGTGTTACATTCCCAGGAACTGGAGTTATAGAAATTACAAGCTGTCTTGCAGGTTCTATGAATAGAATCTGGGTCTGGAAGAGCATAGATACTTTTAACCACTGAACTATCTCTCCAACTCATCATTGACATATAAATATGAAAAATGTCTTTATGTATAAAAGAAAGGGAGAATCAAGATAGACTTTTGAGAAAAAAAAATGAGATTGAAAGTAAGAACTTGGTGAATAGCCATCAGAATATCCTCATAGGTCTTGGCTCCAGGACAGTGATTTTATATTTCTTGTTTTAACACTGGAGCCATTAAATGATGACAGGATAGTCATGTAACATTGTACAAGTTGTGAAGGTGGAAATGTATTTTATCTTTACCTTCAAAATAAAGTTAAAGATAAACATACATATGAGTGAGTGTTCCTGACACGCCGCACAGTGGACCCAGCAAGGTGCCGGGTAAGATGCAAGAATGCATGGGGGTCAGCCACAGAGCACCTGTGTGTGGGGCACACCCTCTGGCCCAATATGGTGCCAGGAGAGCTCGCCGAACAGAGGGTACATCCCCAGGTGTGGCTATGTAGATCTGTGCCCACCCCTTCTCTTAAAAAGAAATGCCACATGGCAGTCAGCTTCCTTCCTCCCATCATTCCTTCTTTCTCTTTCTCTCTCTCCCTCTTTCCCCCCCCCCCCCGTTCTCTGGGTATCCGAACTCCCTGAAATAAACACTTGTGTGGCACCTGGCAGTGAGTGTCTGTGTCTCTCCCACGTGCAAAAAAAGCCTAACAATATGGAGAAAGGGATGGAGAGAGAGAGAGAGAGAGAGAGAGAGAGAGAGAGAGAGAGAGAGAAATGAATTTCTATGTATATTTCATCTCTAAATACAAAAAGTTAACAATAGGCCCCTGGGAGACAAAATGGTAGATTCTTCATTACTTCAAAGGGTAAAAAAGTCTCTTCAGAAAAGTACAAAACCCATATTTTAAAGATGAAATTTTATGAGTTGGTTTTATGAGTTGGTATATTAACTCTCATGACAAAATGCTGAAGAAAGTTGACTTAAAGGAGGAAGAATTTATTTTATCTCATTGTATCAGAAGTTTAAGTCCTCTATGGTCTCTTGTTTTAGGTATATGGTGAGAATTCACACCATGGTGGGGTGCACGTGGTGACGTAAACTTCATATCACAGAGCTGAGAAGAAAGAGGGAGACTATTCAAGGGTGTTTTCATGGTGATTGCCTCTAATAAGCTCCTCATCTTAATGGTCCACCAGCTTCCAATAAGGCCATCAGCTGGGTACCACATCCTTAGCGCATACCTACTTCAGATACATCTAATTCCCAAACATTAACAATTGGATTCTGATAAAATGAGAAAAGTTTTACTCATCAAAAATACCATCAAGGAACTTTGAGATATCTCTGTAGGTAAAGACACTTGTCACCACGCCTGCTAACATGAGCTTAATGCCCAGGATAGCTGTGGCAGAAAGAGAGAACCAACTTATCCAGGTTGCCCTCTGACCTCCATGAGTATGCTGTGGTCCATGCACACCTGCCAATACACATAAATAAATATGATAAAAATATAAAAAGAAAGCCATCCTGTCCAGTGTTAGGGTTAGGAGAAAAACTTCTCATAGCCACATGCACCAATTGCCAATATTTTCTGCCCCAAATCATAGGAACAATTACTTATGAATCCTCTGAAACATCACCAGGATTTATGTCAGCTTTGCACCAGCTGATTGCTCCTGGCAGTCTTCAGTTGGGAAGAACCAGGAAGCAAGTGCTCCAGTTCCTTAGATTTTCCCGCTATTGTGCTGTTTACTTTCTTTCTTATTACAGTGCTTTAAGCTTCCCTGTTTTTTCTTAATCTCATTTCCTACATTTATTTAATTTTTATCCTTTTCATTTTGCTATTGAGCAATATTCTTGCTTG
This sequence comes from Sigmodon hispidus, assembly GCA_004025045.1. Classification (NCBI taxonomy): domain Eukaryota; kingdom Metazoa; phylum Chordata; class Mammalia; order Rodentia; family Cricetidae; genus Sigmodon; species Sigmodon hispidus. Next base: position 245,873 of record PVIH01001012.1, on the reverse strand, counting down.
TTTCTTGTTATCCCTCATATCCCATTTTGGGGCTTTTAGGTTTCCACTTTTTAAATCTCTACTATATATTTTTTTAATTTTATTTATTTATTTTTTAAGGATTAAACACAAATGGCAAATTCTTAACCAACTTAAACACAAAAAATGGAAGACCTACTTCAATAAAACTAGAAATTGAAACACATTCTAACAGTTATGAATGAAATTCCCGAAAATCATAAGGACATACATTATAAATTTGTTTAGATAAATTGAAGATTCTGAAAAAAAAACTAGTGAGTTTTTGGTAGCAAAATTAAACCTAAATTCAATGAATGATTTTAACAAATGCATACTTTGTAACCTTGAAATACTTAAAATACTAATAAAATACTCTTTACTAAAAATAAAAAACAGCAATAACAAAACCAAACACAGAAAAATATGAACTTACTACTGAATTCTACTATAGCTTAAAAAACTATGACAATTACATATCATATTATTCCATAAAACTTAAAGAATAAACCAAGCCTTTAAAAGTTACAAAGCCAGTGAAACCCTGATGTTAATCATAGTATTTCTTTTTCCTTTTTTAAGCTTTTTCCATATGTATATTTATTATTTGGTGTTTTTACATCATGCACCCATCAAGCTCAGATATCAGACTTCTCAGTATCATGCCCACTCTTATGATCTTCCTATTTACAAAACCACACATTCATGCTGCTCATTTGCTTACTGAAGCACAATTAATCTCCCTGTGGCCAGACCCTTAAAGAAAACAAGTCTTTTCTTACCTACCCCTCTGCCAGAAGCCATCAATGCAGAAGTGTCACATTGTGACACTTAACTATGTTCTAGCCTTGAGTTCTTGTGTACAATGACATCTCTCTCTTTTTATATATTTTTTTTAAAAATCCACTAATATGTGAGTACATCCCCTGCTTATCTTTCTGGGACTGTGATACCTCACTTAGGAGGATATTCTCCATAGCCATCCATTTGCCTGCAAATTTTAGAGTATCATTTTTTTCTTATGGCTGAGTAGTACTCCATTGTGTAGATGTACCACAGTTTGTTAATCTATTCCTCAGTTGAGGGGTATCTAGGCTGTTTCCAGGTTCCTCCTATCACAAATAATGCTGCTATAAACATAGTTGAGCTAATGCTTTTGGGATGTGATTGTGCGTTTTTAGAGTATATACCTAAGAATGGTATTGCTGGATCCTTGGGGAGATTAATTCCCAGTTTTCTGAGAAACTGCCATACTGCATTTGAGAGTGACTGAACAAGCTTATACTCCCACCAACAATGGAGGAATGTTCCCCTTGCTCCACATCCTCTCCAGCATAGGCTGTCATCTGTGTTTTTAATCTTGGCCATCTGACAGGTGTCAGGTGATATCTCAAAGTTGTTTTGATTAGCATTTCTCTGATGGCTAAAGATGTTGAGCACTTTTTCATGTGCCTTTCAGCCATTTTTAATTCTTTTGCTGAGAAGCCCTTTTTAGTTCTGAACCCCATTTTTTAATTGGGTTTTAAAGGGTTTGGGGCTCTAGTTTTTTGAGTTACCTATATATTTTAGAGATCAATCCTCTGCGACTTGTAAGGTTGGTAAAATTCTTTTCCCATTCTGTAGGCTGTCGGTTTGTCTTATTGATTGTGTCCTTGGCCTTACAGAAGCTTCTCAGTTTCAGGAGGTCCCACTTATCGATTGTTGTTCTTAGTGTCTGTGCTACTGGTATTATATTTAGGAAGTGGTCACCAGAGCCAATGTGTTGGAGGATATTTCCCTCTTTCTTTTCTATCAAGTTCAGTGTAGCTGGGTTTATGTTGAGGTCTTTGATCCACTTGGATTTTAGTTTTATTCAAGGTGATAGGTTTGGATCTATTTTAATTTTTCTACACACTGCTATCCAGTTATGCCAACACCATTTGTTGAAGATACTATCTTTTTTCCATTGAATATATTTGGCCTCTTTGTCAAAAATGAAGTGTTCATAGGTATGTGGGTTAATGTCTGGGTCTTCAATTTGATTTCATTGATCCACAAGTCTGTTTTTATGCCAGTACCAAGCTGTTTTTATTACTGGGGCTCTATAGTATAATTTGAAGTTGGGGATGGTTATGTCTCCTGATGTTCTTTTGTTGAGCAAAATTGTTTTGGAAATCTTGGCTTTCCTGTTATTCCAAATGAAATTGACTTTTGTTCTTTCAAGGTCTGTAAAAATTGTATTGGGATTTTGATGGGAATTGCATTGAATTTGTAGATTGCTTTTGGTAAGATTGCCATTTTCATTATGTTGAGCCTACCTATCCAGGAACATGGGAGAGCTTTCCATTTTCTTAAATCCTCTTCAATTTCTTTCTTCAGAGATTTAAAATTTTTGTCAAACGTATCTGATACTTCTTTGGTTATAGTTACACCAAGGTATTTAATGCTATTTGCAGCTATTATAAAAGGTGATGTTTCCCTTAATTCTTTTTCAGCCCTTTTATCTTTAGTGTATAAGAGGACTACTGATTTCTTTGCGTTAATCTTGTATCCTAATACAGTGTTGAAGGTGTTTATCAGCTGTAAAAGTTCCCTTGTAGAATTTTGTGGGTCACTTATGTATACAATGATGTCATCCGCAAATAGAGATAATTTGACCTCTTCCTTTCTAATTTGTATCCCCTTAATCTCCTTTCGTTCTCTTATTGCTTTATCTAAAACTTTGAGAACTATATTGAATAGATAAAGGGAGAGGGAACAGCCTTGTCTAGTTCCTGATTTTAATGGGATTGCTTTGAGTTTTTCTCCATTTAGTTCGATGTTGGCCATCGGCTTTTTGTAAATTGCCTTTATTATATTTAGGTATTTTCCCTGTATTCCTGCTCTCTCCAGGACTTTTATCATGAAGGATTGTTGGATTTTGTCAAAGGCTTTATCAGCATCTAAGGAAATAATCATGTGTTTTTTTTTTCTTCAACTTGTTTATATGATGGATGACATTTACAGTTTTCCTTATGTTGAACCATCCCTGCATTTCTGGGATGAAGCCTACTTGATCATGATGGATAATGTTTTTTTATATGTTGTTGTATATGGTTTGCAAGAATTTTGTTGAGAATTTTTGCATCAATGTTCTTGAGAGAAATTAGTCTGTAATTCTCTTTCTTTGTTTCATCTTTGATTAGCTTGGGTATCAGGGTTATTGTGGCCTCATAAAAAGAGTTTGGCAATGTTCCTTCAGTTTCTACTATATGGAACAGTTTGAGGAGTATTGGTATTAGCTCTTCTTTGAATGTCTGGTAGAATTCTGCACTGAAACCATCTGGGCCTGGGCTTTTTTTTATTTGGGAAACTTTTAATGACAGCTTCATTTTTTTTTGGTGTTATAGGACTGTTTAAGTCTTTAATCTGGTCTTGATTTAATTTTGGTAAATATTACATGTCCAGAAAGCTGTCCATTTCTTCTAGGTTCTCCATTTTTGTGGAGAAAAGATTTTCAAAGTATGACCTGATATTTCTCTGGATTTCCTGGGTGTCTGTTGTTATATTTCTCTTTTCATTTCTGATTTTGTTAATTTGGATACTCTCTCTGTGCTTTTTGGTTAGATTGGATAAGGGTTTATCTATCTTGTTTACTTTCTCAAAGAGCCAACTCTTTGATTCATTGTTTTTTTGTTTTTTTTTTTTTTGTTTCAATTGTGTTGATTTCAGATCCAAGTTTGATTATTTCCTGCTGTCTATTCCTTCTAGGTGAGTTTGCTTCTAATTGTTCTAGCACCCTCAGCTGTGATGATAGTTCTCTTGTGTGGGATTTTTCTAGTCTTTTCATGTAGGCATCTAGTGCTATGAATTTTCCTCTTAAGACTGATTTCATTGTATCCCATAAATTGTGATATGTCGTGGATTTATTTATGTTGAATTCTAGGAAGTCTTTGATTTCTTTCTTAATTTCTTCCTTGACCCAGAGGTTGTTCAGTTGAGTGATGTTTAGTTTCCATTAGTTGGTAGGCTTTCTGTGATTCTTGATGTTGTTGAACTCTAACTTTAGACCCTGGTGATCTGAAATGGTACAAGGTCTTATACACATTTTTTGGTACCTGTTGATATTTGCTTTATGACCTAGTATGTGGTCAATTTTAGAGAAAGTTCCATGGGGTGCTGAGAAATATGTATATTCCTTTTTGTTTGGGTGGAGGGTTCAGTATATATCTACTAAGTCCATTTGGGTCATAACTTCTACTAGATCTTTTATTACTCTGTTGAGTTTCTGTCTGGTTGACCTATCCAAGGGTGAAAGTGAGGTACTGAAGTCTCCCATTATTAGTGTTTCAGGTTTGATATGGGGTTTAAGCTTTAGAAGTATATTTTTTAACATATGTAAGTGCCCTTGTGTTGGAGGCATAGATATTCAGGATTGAGATTTCATTTTGGTGAATATTTCCTGAAATGAATAAGTAGTGACCTTCCTGGTCTCTTTCTATTGATTTTAGTTTAAAGTCTATTTTGTTAGATATTAGGATGGCAACACTAGCTTGTTTCTTAAGGCCATTTGATTGGAAAGTCTTTTCCCAATCCTTTAATCTGAGCCTGTGTCTGTCTTTAAAGTTGAGGTGTGTTTCTTGTATGCAGCAGAAATATGGTTTCTGTTTTTTCATCCATCATGTTAGGGTGTGTCTTTTCATAAGTGAATTGAGTCCATTGATTTCATCTTAATTTTTAAAAGCTTTTTTTTGTTCTTATATAATTTTGACTTGGGGGCAGCTCTTTCATTATTGAGGAATCATTTGTTGTTTATTTTTGCATTTTTTAATATACAGTATTTTTCCTTTCACCCCATGCTATTCCACCTCTCCTTTTATTTCTCCTGTTTGTTTGACCTTCCTATCCTTTCTCTTTCACCCACCTGTCTTTACCTCATTCAGTTACTATCTCCAAATTTACCCTGAATATTAATGCTATAATACAAGCCATGTTAGTGTCTTCTGTTTTCATAGAGATTGATGATAGACACACAGGATTTGCTTGATTATAAGTATACTTCCAAATGCTGTACAGTTTAATGGGTACTGGAGATTGACCCTCACTAATGGGCTAATCACAAAAATCTTTAAATTTCAAATCAACAATACTCATTGCAACACAGAAACACAGAAATCAAGTGAAATCAAGGCAATAGGACTCTTCCAAATGATTGCCATATCTCAGCTGCTGAATGAAAAGATTTTGTTCAGTGAGTAAAATGCTGGATGATGAGCTTAAACATGTAGTAATAAAAAATGATCAGTGACCTTAAAGAAGTTACAAATGAACAGAAGTGGGAAGCCAGTTCAAGAGCTTAAGAGGAAAATTAGCAACACAGCTGGGAAGTGGATGGAGATGTTAATGATGTAAACAAACATGCCTTCAAAGCTTAATAGAAACTCAAGAAATAAGCTAAAAAAAAAATTGAGATGGATCTCACTCTGGTGCTGACAGCCTCAATCTCACAGAGATCTGCTGTCTCTGCCTCTTGAGTGCTGGAATTATAGACATGGACTAACACATTTGTTGGAAATTAATACTTGGAAAACAACAAAATAAAATAAAATTAGTTAAACCCATCAAAAGTCATGGGGAAAGCTTCTCCAATAGACTTTCCCAAGTACCAACTCCACTACAAACCAACAGTCTTTTCTTCAAATTGCATTTTAAAAATTTATTTATTTATTTATTGAGACAGGGTTTCTCTGTGTATTACTGGCTGTCCTAGAACTCACTTTGTAGACTAGGCCTTGAACTCACAGAAAATTGCCTGACTCTGCCTCCCTAGTGCTTGGATTAAAGGCAAAAACCACTACTCCTGGCAAAACCAAATATTTTAACCAATGATCTAATTTAACCCTGGATGGGCTAGTGTTAATGAAAAGAAAGAAAGGAAGAAAGAAAGAAAAAGGAACAGAAAAAAAAACAAGACAAACCATATCTTTAAAATATTACCAGTCCCATAATAAAGATCTCTTAACTGAAAATGGCCTAGACAAAATTGTAGACACATATTTCAAGAGAATGATTATTCATATGTTGAAATAACTCAGAGAAGACATGGATATGCTACATGAAAACTAAAAACAAACAAACAAACAAAAAAACTGGACGTAATGAGGAGCTCAATTTACAATATAAAAATAGAATTCAGTAAAGATAATAGAAAAACTGAGGAAAACCCAAACTGAAATGCTAAATGGAAATAAGGACATATAATACATCAGTTAAAAATCTTCAGAGAAAACTCTCATCAATATAATGGATCATATGGGACACAGAATTTCAGAGCTGGAAGAAGTAGAGAAATTGAATTTTACAAATCATATGAACAGAACACCATGAAAAGGTAAAATTTACAAATGATGGGTATAAAAGCAGAATACTGTCATACCAAATGGACAGAAAACATTTTCTCATGAAATCATATAAGAAAATTTGCCAAATTTAGGGAAAGAGATGCCTATCTAGGCTCACAGAACACCAAACAGACAAGATTAGAAAAGGAACTCTTTACTTCCTAGTGTTGATGCAGCATAAAATACAATGAACAAAGAAAGTATATTGAAACCTGCATAAGAAAGGAGCCAAATTAAGGCTCGTCTGTCAGGATAACCACTGTCTGTTAAATGGAAACCTTATAAGCTAGAAGGGTTTGGAAAGATGTGTTTCAGAGTCTGAAAGATTACAACTGCCAACCCAGCCTAATACATCCAGCAAAATTATTATAATTGAAGGAAAAACTAAAACTTTCCATGACAAAAGTAGTCTGAAGGAGTTTATGATTGCCATTCCTACAGAGGATGTAGGAAGAAATGAATTGAGGAGAAAGATAAATACACCTAAAAGGCCATGGAGAAAAAAAATAAACAAAACTCCATAGAGTTGTTAAAGACCAAGAAAGCACCCAAAACTTTAAAAAGAGCAAAATGGCAGGAACTAAGGCATGCCTTTTAGGGTAACCCTGAGTGTTAGTGATCTCAGTTCCCCTATCAAAAGATACAAGTTAGCAGACTGGAGGAGAAAACAGGATCTTTCCTATGGTAGTATGAAGAGTAATGGCCCCAATAGGCTTATATATTTGAATACTTGGGCCTAACTTGGTAGAAATATTTGCTAAGGATGAGGAGGGCTGTCATTTTGGAGTTTGATTTAGAAGAAGTTGGGGCAGAGGATGAATAAGATCAAAATACACTGTACAAAGTTATCAAGTACCTAGTAAAAAATGAGAAAAAAATTAAAACAGTGACATTAAGGTGATTTTTAACCTTAATGTAACCAAAAATTCCTTAACAAAACAAAACAAAAACATAGGCTCACTCAATTTTATAAAACAAATAGTACTAGACATAAGTCATGGACTAATCCCCAGCATAGTAATAGTCTCTGGCTTTGTAATCCACTCTGACCATTGCACTCTCAATGCTACAAAAACCAACAACAACAACAAAAAACCAAAAACCAAAAAACAAAAAAAAAAAAACAAAGATACATTGGGTTTAAATGCCATAGAGCAAATGGACCTAGCAAATATCTGTAGAATGTTATATCCATACACTCCAGAATGTACATTATTCTCAACAGTCTGTGAAGCCTTCTCTAAAATAGATTATTTATTAAGGCATGAAATGAGTCTTGATAAATACAGAAAATTGAAATAATTCTTTATGTCCTGTCTAGTCAAAATGGAATAAGACTAAAATGCTATTAGTTAGAGAAATAACAGAAAATACAGAAACTCATGGAGTCTAAGTAACACCATACTGAATAATAAATTAATTGCTGAAGAACTTAAAAAATTAAAAATCTCTAAAATTTAGTGAAAATTAAGACATAACATTTCAAAACTTATGTGATATTAGGAAGGCAAACCTTAGAGGAAGTTTATAGCTATAGAGCCTAAAAGAGAAAAATCAGAACAATCTGAAATAAGCAACCACATAAGTGATGAACTTTAGGGCACTGGAAAAAACAAGAACAAACTTAATTCCAAATGGGCAGATATGGAGAATAACTATGGCCAGGACATAAATAATAAAACAGAAATGAAAAAAAAATACAGGGAAAAAAGCAAAGAGTTTCTTCTCTTAAAAGAAAAACACAATAAACATTTAGTCAAATTTTTCAAAAGAATGAGAGAAAAGATCCAGATTAATAAAATTAGTGATGAGCAGCTGGTAAGAGACCTGGAGGCAGGCCAATCTACTCCCACCCATTGGACTCTAACCTTCAAGACCCACTCAGAGGCCCAAATACACTGAACCCATTATCCTTCCCCTGATTAACCATCATACACACACACACACACACACACACACACACACACACACACACACACACCCCAACATCAGCAGTTGTTAAAGGCACAAGTACCACCAATGACTAGTCTCTCAGATAAACTGCTCCAGTCTCTAGGTCCTAAACTCAAGGGTACATACATTCCCCTTTTATCTCAGCCCCAGCAAGGCAGCTCAGCACAGTTCTGCTGGAATTTCACCACTCTGGTGCATCCCCCAGTGTAGGCCCCTGCTTTGACCTTCACCAGCACTCTGAGCCTTGAAGAACAAAGCCTGTGGATTGCTAGCTGTATTCTGTGCTCCATGCCCTGTCCGGTAATTTTTAGCTTCCTGCCTGTGGAAGTTAGAAGAGAAAGTTTGAGTTGTTTACCTGGAGTCATTAATTTTCCAGCCACCTGGGGAATTTCCACTGTGCTCTGCCCCAGGTATATAAGTCTGAGAAGAAGACTTATATCAATAAACAGTATTCTCCTTACATGAATGACCCAAGTGTCTGTGTCTATCAATCTCCAGGCTCAGGCCTGACTCGACGATGATCCAGGTAGCTCGGGCACTACAGTTGGAGGCCTAAAGCAAGATCGGGAATTTGAGATCAACCTGAGAGATCATCCTCAGAGATGAGGATGAATTGAAGCAACTTCCAGTCCTGCATTTGACTCAATGCCCAGTGAGATTGAGAATTCGGGATATTCTGAGAGCTTGCCCTCGGAAGGCTGGACAGCCGATAAGATAAGGTTGAGGGTGGATTGAAGTTTTTGAAGGATGAGTGCCAGTAATTTAGTACACGTTTTAAGCAAGCAACTAGTTACATGTTTAAAAGAAACAGGGCACCGTTATTAAGACAGACTACACAAGAATATTTTTAAGGTTGCACTGGAGGTTGAGAAGGTAATTTTAGAGGAAAGAAGAGTTTTGGTTGGTTGTCCCTAAGGTGGCTAGGACTGCAAAGTTAGTGCTTAGGAAAAGATGCGCTTTTGAGCACCTATGTAGGTGAAAGGCGCTGTCGCAAACCGTTGAGGAGAGTTTGCATGAGTAGTCAGCCAAATCTATAAGGGACTTTGAGTAGGAAGTAATTTTTTAAAACAAGCATTGGCTGGCCAGCAGGTAGAATGCCTCACTCAGCCTTGATGCTGGGGGGGCGGAGCTTGGTACTGCCTCAATTTGATATGACCTGCTTTGTTAACTGCCAAGAGAGGCTTTAATGTAGATGGAGGAGGACTGGATGTCAAGGGCTAGAAGGGAGGGGTGTGTGTGTGTGTGTGTGTGTGTGTGTGTGTGTGTGTGTGTGTGTGTGTGTGTGTGTGTGTGTGAAATGGGAGAAGAGGAAAGAGGAGAAACTGTGGTTGGTATATCAAACAAATTTAAATAAATAAATAAATACATAAATAAATAAAATCAGTTATGAAAAGGATGACATTGCAGCAGATTCCAATGAAATTTAAAAAACAATGAGGACATGCATTTAAAATTTATATATCACTAAAGTAGAAAATCTAAGAGAAATGGATACATTTGATCATACATACATATGATCTACCAAAGTTAAACCAATATGAACAAAGTTAAAGATCTAAACCAAGCCATGTTTTAAAATCTCCCAAGAATAAACATAGGTCTAGATGGATTCAGTACAGAGTTCTACCAGACCTTCAAAAAAGAGCTTCTGAAGGTCTATAATTCTTCTATAAAATAGAAGAAAAGGATTTTTTCCAAACTTTTTAAGCAGACAAGTACTTTTTTGATTTAAAACCAGACAAAGACATACAAAATTAGAGACTAATCTCACTGATGAACACAGACACAAAAATTCTCAATAAAATACCTGTTAACTTGAAATCCAAGCACATATAAAAATAATTCACCATCCTCAAGTTGACTTTATTCCAGATGTAACAAATGATTAAATATAATTTATCACGTAAATGGTCTCAAGGACAGAAGTCACATGGTCATCTCAAGAAATCCAGAAAAGCCTTTTGGCTAAATCCAACAGTCCTACATGATAAAGGTCTGGGGAGGCTAGGAATAGAGGGAGCATGCCTCTACTGAATAAAGGCTACATATGACAAACCTATAACTCAGTTCTAGCCTTGAAACTCTGAGACTGTTGAAATAAAAAATAGGAAATGCACTTAGAGGTATAGTCGTAGGTAAAGACTTTCCAAGTATGACTCCAGTCACTCAGGAAATAAGGCCAACAGTCTTCTAATAGAACCGTATGAAATCAAAAAGCTTCTGCACTTTAAAGATAACTGTTAATTGTGTGAAGAGGCAGTGTAAAGAATGAGAAAAATCATTGCCAGATATATATTCCACAGATTAGATTCTAGAATATACAGAGTTAAAAATAACTAAATATCAAGAAAGTAAACTACCTGACCAAAATAATGACCCATGGAACTGAATGGAGGTCTCTCAAAAAAGAAGCACGAATGTCTGTAAGTACTTTAAATGCTCAACATCTTTAGCTATGAAGGAAATTCAAATTAAAACTATTTTGAGATTTTATCTTACTCTAGTCAGAATGGCTATCACCAAGAAGATTAATGACTACAAACACTGGTGTGAATGTGGGGCAAGGCCAATATTTAAATATGGCTTTCTTATTTTTATGTAGTTGTGTGTGTGTGTGTGTGTGTGTGTGTGTGTGTGTCCAGGGCTTTGTTCTCAGTGTCATAGGAATATGAGCTCACAAAAATACCTACAAATGGATATCTGAATTATATAATTATTAATAAGAGAGGTACACACCCCTATGGAATGATTAATGAAGCAAAAAAAAAATTAGGTAGGCATAAAATGTCTTTGCAAAGAAATAAAAAAAAATACTAAAACATAAAGCAGAAATAAGAACATATTAAGAAAAGCAAGAACAATATCAGTGAAATTAATCAAGGAAGAAATAGCAAAGTTTACTTTCCATAAAAGCAATGAAAACACTGGGAAAAAATTATCAGAATAAACTTTATCAACTACAGAAATTAAACAAAGGTTAATAACTATTGGTGATAAAAGAATGGCGGTTGAATCTTAGAGAAAAAAAACCCCAAAGCTTTGTCCTTTTTTAACTCACTGTTGTCCTAACCATCTCCTGCTCCTCCACCCACAGGAGCCATGAAAATTAATAGCCCCCATTCTCAGTACCAGATGGGGCAGACAAGACTTGGTGCTCATGAAAGGACTCATGTTCAGGGAAAGGTTGTTATTTTATCTGGGCCATGGTTTCTAGTAAGATCCTAGTTGAAAGGTTTCTAGTTATCTGACTGTCCTGGAACTCATCTATGCTTCTCCCACAGGGTAGCTTGTTGGTTAGTTTAATGACTTCCCAGAATGAAATATAGCATCTGGGGCAAACAATAAACTAATGGCAATGTATAAAAGAAAAGCACAGGTACCAAATGCTCATAGGAACTTGGGAATGCTCATATTTTAGGCAATCCTAAATGCTTGCATAGGGCTATGTTCATGACTAGGAAAGAACTAGAAATCTCTTAGCTCTTGCTGTCCGTGAGGAAGCAGAAATGGAAACTAAAGCTGGGCTGTAATTGTCTGAGTGTTGAATATGTGCCCCAATTTGCACACAGATCCATATGGTCATTGTCTCCTTTTCCTGCCTTTGCTCATAGGATGCATCCCAAGGTTCTGTGCATGGCTAAGCACAGTGCCAGACATTGGACAGCTGAGGGTGGTGGTAGTTTATTAGTAATCTACATACACCCTGAGAGAGGATAACATGGCAGATCGCACAGGGTCCTACAGGAATCACAGTGGGGAGCACTGAGTAAGCTGAAGCTGCTGTGGTAGCCAACTTCATATTTACTGGCTCCTGTAGGGGTTTGTGAACAGCTATTTTAGCAATAGCTATTTTCCACAGGGAACTGAATCCTCCTTTCCTTTTGACCTGGGCCTAGGATGAGAATGGTTGTTCGGTAAGAGATCTCTTTCTGGGAATGCAGTAAGGAGGGAACTTGAAGTAGGTTTCTTTGAGCTCCTCCCAGTCTCTCCCACTTGTCAAGACACAATATTGGGCTTTCTGTTCAAGCTCTATTCCAGAGCTTGCAAAAGCTGGAGAAAGGGGGTAGTGGCTGTTGGTATTTAATATTATCTTTCTCCAGCTATTAGTTCAGTACAAAGCTAACCAAAATCAGACTGTGTTGGCAGTCAGATTGCAGACACAGCCATCAGGGGGCCAGCTCAGAAACCTCTGCTAAACAATCAAACACCAACAGCAGGTGACAGGAATCAATGAGCTCTCTGGAAACATCATATGCTAAGAGGTTTTTGTTTGTTTGTTTGTTTTAGAAATACAAAATCTAACGTATATCCAAATTGTTCTCTAGGCTGGCTCCTTGCCACTCCCTTTTCCAGTGAATGTAGCCCATGCACAGATCTGGATTTCAAATGGTCAGTGACACCTGTTGGTGACAATGAGTGGGTGGTGATGGGAGGGAGCAGAAAAGAGAGATGAGCAGGAATTGAATGTGTTAAAATATACCTGAATTTTTAAAAAGAGAAGTTACATTTGTTGGGTTTTTTTTAACTTAAAAAAAAAAACACAAAAAATGAGCATTGGTAACATAGTGACTCACCAGAGGGTAAATGTTGAATTTATACCTTTAACCAGTAAAAATTATTTGTCTGATGTAAGATAGGAAAGAAAGAAAAAAGACAGAAAATGTGAAACCAGAAATAAATCCCAATATAATGGTAATTATAATAAATGTAAAAGTGTTATATTCACTGATCAACAACATATCTTAAAGTTTATAGAAAAAAATCTAGCAACATTTTTCTCATTATACATATTGCAAACAAATAATTAGAGCAGCTAAAAGTATAATGATAAGAAAATATAAATCTGAAAATGTGTGAAATGGAATCTGGGCTAGTAATAATAAATTGTGAAATATAATATAGTTAAAAATCTCATGAAAACATACAGAATAGAAACAAGATGATATGATGATTACAAATAATATTCCTAACAACATAACATCAAAAATAAAAAGTATATTGCAATAGAAAGTTAGTATTGTAAAGATAGGATTTCATTTCTGACAATATACAAATTCTAAGTAATATATACAAGAATTGCGAATGATCCTAAAATTTAATCACAGATAGATAAGGCAGTTTTAAAAGAATAGAACATCCAATGAGTTCTAAATAAGGCATTTAGTACTACTAAAAAGAAGATAAAGACAGTAGTGTACTGATTTCAGAGCGAAGGAGTAAGTAATGGTGAAGAATAGAGAATGGTAGAAAATCAGTGGTAGTATAGTAAATTACCACAGGAACAAAGTGGTATGGACCAGATGGAAGGGTGGTTGTTCAGGATGTATTTGTGTCTAAGCAGGATGGAAAAGAATCCTAATAGCTGTAGCTTTGAATGATGGAGTATGACAAGGAAGTGGGGTGAGGTTTGTTGGCTGCTTATGAGAACTGATGTGACCCCTGTTTAACAGGGGTTGGATTTTGGATTGATAATATGGACAAACCATATGATTATCTTTCTGGTAGAATTGAGAGGATGCTAAAGAATCTCTTCCAAGATACAGGACATCAAGATAGAGGATAAACTTTTCCCCAGAATGATATAGAATGAAAGAACCTCAACAACCTAGACTAGAGTCATTGTGTTTCTCAATCTTAATTGTCAACTTTATGGGATTTGGACTTATCATGGAAAAACACCATTGGACATGTCCTTGATGGAACTCCATGAAAGGTCTAACTGGAGAGAGGAGGCCCATCATTCCACTGTTCTATAGAGGTGCTGACTCCACTTCCAAGGCTCTGGTATCTTCCACTATCCTGGGATTCCAGCTGTATACTGGGCTTTACCTTCTCAGCCCCACACAGTGGTATCCCATGGCTTCTTGTAAGAGAAACTAAACTTGCCCTATATTGCTTGGCTTCACTGGCTTTCAGAGTTGCAGTCAGCAGAACTAAAGAGGTATGGTTTCCTAAGCCCTTTGACCTGCAATGATTCCATCGTGAGAGCAGATGCCAGACATTAATTGGCAAGACTTGGTGTTTCACCTGTTGGGCATTACTTGCACTGGTCCAGTATTTTCTTGCTGTGCCTCCATTTTTCCCATTGGAGAAGGGAATGTTTACTCTTTGCCACAATGCATTAGAAGCATGTAGCTATTTATTTTATATGAACTCAAATTCAAGATTGACTTAAATCTCAGAGGAGACTTAAACTTTTGACTTTCAAACAGTGGTAGACCAGTGGAGATATTTTAATTTGGAGTGAGTACATTTTGCATAATTATAACACAATGGAGGCCAGACGTGGAATGCTTTAATTTAAAAGTGTTGTGTTTAAGTGTCAAGGTGACAATGAATGAATTTGGGATAGTGTAATGGTTGGTTTTAATGTCAGTTTGCAACAAATTAGAATCACCTGATTAGGGAGACTTAACCAAAGAGTTATCCTGATTAGATGCCTTAAATGGTGTGGGAAGACCCACCTCAAGTATGGCAGCACTCCTCAGTAGCAGTCCAGATTTAAAAGGAGTTGGCAGAAAGAAGACCATTCTTCTTTTGCTGGCTTAGCCTTCCATTTTGCTGTAGAGTTGATTTACCCACCTGATAGTGCTAACTGTACCTTTGTTGATATCAGAGCCAGTGTTTCCAGGTTTCCATTCTTGACTATGGACCAGCAGCTCTCTAGGAGCCTTTTAGAATTGGGGCACAATATTGGGACTGCTGTGGCACCCAGTCTCATGGACTGAGCAACAACAGGATTGTTGGACTCTTCAATGTGAGACAGCCACTGTGAGAAAATTCCAACAGCTGAGGCATCCATCCTCAAGGATGAAGCAACTACCAGATTCTCAATCTCCCAGGTGTGAGACAATGGTTGTTACTCTTTTAACATAAGCTGATTTAATAAACTCTTTTAATATATATTTATCCTACCAGCTTTGTTCCTCTAGAGAACCCTGACTAATACAATAGTTAATCTTGCTTGTCAACTTTAAAGGATTTAAAATTACCATGGAAACACACTTCAGGGAATGTCTGTGAGGATGTTTTTAGGAAAGTTTAACTCAATAGTGAAGATATATCTGAAATGTAGGTTGCACTGTACCACAGAGGTTCCAAACTTAATAAAAAGGAGAAAGCAAGCTGAATACCTACATTCATTACCCTTTGTTTTCTGAGTGCAAACAAGGTGTGACCAACTGCCTCACACATCTACTCTGTGCCTTCCCTGCCGTGCTATACAATACTTATCAATTGGGAACCAAAGTGAACCCTTCATCCCTTATGCTGCTTTTTAATCAAATGTTTTGTTACAACAATGAAAGGAGTAACTAGTACTGGCAGCATGAAACAGTAAGATTTGAGGAGCAGCATCCCTGTCCATGTTGACAGTTACTTATAAGGAGCAGCATCCCTGTCCATGTTGACAGTTACTTATCTAGAGACTTGTCTTTCTCTCCTTACTTCTGTTCTCTCTTCTAGAAGGGACAGTTTCTGAAATCTAAGCTCTGATTGGATGATTAGGCTAGGAATCTGAGTGCCAGCAATAATGAGAAAAAGGAAAAAAGGAAGTGTCTTAGCATAAACCATAAATATGTGGTAACTCTAAGAACTTCCTTGAGTGGGCCAGAGATTTTAATAAGTGGAGGAGATTTCTGTAAGTCACCATAGAAATAACTGGACTGGGTTGAATTTGGAGTAGGAATACAATTAGAAAAAAATTAAGTATGTGCCTCAAGATTTTGGAGTTGTCCAAGAGAAGGAAAATTCAAACTGACCGAGGAGTTGAGAACACCAAGCAATTGCTTGACTTCACCAAGCAATTACTTCCTCCTGATCAAGCATTAGAAATGCAGCAATGCAGGAGCTTGACAGAAATCTGTGTCCTATGGAGTTGCTTTCTAGAGCCAGTCAACTCAGTGGTCATCCAGCAAAGATCATCTAAGCCACACAGTATTGTCTTACTCTGTAGAATGATCTGTCTAGTAGCCATCTACTGTGATGGCTGTGCTCCCAGTCTGTGATGCCAATAGTTACCAGTGTCTAGGGTAGCTGTTCAACTGAATTTTACATGTTATTTAGCTTACTTGAATATAAATAGCCTTCTGTGTCTAGTGGCTGCTACAGTGGGCAGAACAGCTCTTGAGCTTTGGTAGAATTGCACAGTCAACTTTCATTTCAAGCCTTCTTAACTCCTTAAGATTCAAAAAGTGAACTACTTGATGTTTCCATGGATGCTTGAAGAATAAAGTGCTTTCTCCCTTTTTCGAGCATAGTGTTTGACCAACAACAGAATTTCCTAGTGCTTGAGTTCTTTGGGACATTAATATTGCTGTTGATGATAGTAAGCAACTTGACCTTTCCTGGACTGAGAAGTGTACACTGAAGCATCTCCTCATCTCTTCCGTCAATGTTTCTGCTTGCATAATCCAGTCACTTTGCTCTTGCTGCCTTTCACTCAAATGCTGCTTATTTGGAAATGAGGAGGATTAGGAAAATATCTCCTAGATATTTACCATGTGATACATTAAATAGGAAACAATGAGATGTTTCCCTGTCTACTTACAAGCCACCTTTGACTGTAGAAATTTGAGAAATTGTTAGTTTTGGTGGTAAATAAAGCTCCATAAAGACAAAATCATAGCACTACCCAGACATCATGAAGATGCTGATTTTCTTGTACATTATGTGAAGTAGGCTCGACTTATGTTGGAAATAAGTATCTGAAGGAGCTGTGTACCAGCTTTTTGACATGTGGCCAGCATCTCTATGAGTCTCTTGTATTTTCCTTCATCTTGTCATTTTATGGTTGGAGGATGGCCATTGGAGTTCCAGAAATCATGTCTATATTTAAGGAGGAAAGTTATAAGACAGAGTAGAAAGACGATGAAGTAAAACCATTGCTTTTCTCAAGAATGTATAATCTCTTCTGGAACTGTTACATGCCTGTCATTTGCCATAAATGTGTGTTGTATAGACACCCCTGAGTTTCCAGGTAGGAGAAGAAGCAAGCAGTTAGCCTGACAACTGCCCTGTCGGACAAAAACTATCCAAGCTTCCTGAACAAAGAGGAAAAGGGAAATTCATATTGGCTAAGTGGCTAACAGTATTTAACTATATGGGGATCTGATTTAGCCTTTTCTATATAGTGAACCAGTTTTCCCTGAAGTGAAAAAGCAATTACTGACTCTTTTCTTTTTTTTTAAACCAATGGCCTCTAAACCACACATCTTCTAGCTTGTAGAATTAGGATGAATAAATGTTAGTGACAGACTCTGCTCTTCTCAGAATCTGCTTTTTGTTTCAATGAATAATGTTAATGGGTTGAGCGCATTTCATACCAGGATTCTCTCTACTCTAATAGGGAGTAGTCTCTCAGGAGGCTCCCCAGCTACTCATGCAAATTCATTTCTGTCAAACCCTACTATCAGTTTGACATACTCACTTCAACATGGCTGGATCCCTGCATAAATTTTCCAGGTGAGGAATAAGACACAAATGTAGAAAAGAGCTGAGACTCAAGAAATCAAACAAACAAGACTAGGTCTCTCTCACATTTGTGATAGAGAGATTGGGAGTGGCTCTGTCATACAGTAAAGACTGGGAAACACTAGCCTAGCTGATAGAAGTAGCTGAAGACTCTAGATCCACACTCTGAGTATGATTGGTCAGTGAAAATCACTAACTCAATCATCATGGGCTGAGGCAACTCAGATGTGTTCAGATATCTGTTTTTTAAAGTTTAGTATGTAAGTATCCATTTCAGTGTGTTTGGTGTATTACATTAATAAACACATTTCATACATTTTACACCTAGGGAGAAAATAATTTAGATCTGTGAATTAGAGAGGATTTCCATCAACATTTTGTGTTTTAGTTTTGTTTCCTGTTGCTGTGATAAAATAGACAGGTAAAAACAATTTAATGGAGCAGAGGGTATTTGGCTCAGAATTCCATGTTCTGGTCCATCACTGCATAGAAGTTAAGGCATCTGGGAGTTGAAGCAGTTGGTAACATGACATGCACAATGTAGAGCAGACAACAATGAGTTATTGCATGCATATGCAGCTCAATTTTTCCATGCATATAATCTAGGATCTCCTGCCTAAGAAGAGATGTCACTCATTCTAGGTAGGTCTTCACTGATCAGTTGACATATCAGAATAACCCCCTCGACAGACATGCATACAGGTCAACCTATCTTGTGCAGTCTCTCATTGGGACCCTCTCCCAAGGTGATTGTAGATTGTGCCAAGTTTATAGTTAAGAGGAACTCTGACCACCACTCCTCACCTGCCTTGGCCTTTAGTGCCCTCTGGTATATAAATAACCTTTGTGTGGGCTTCAATTTCTCTTCTCTATTTTTACAACTTTACATAGAACTTCATTTTCTGTGTGCTATGCAAATACATGGACGGGTTGTTTCTATTAAAGAATCCATTGGAGATTCTAGATCTTGGTGCTAATTATTTTTGATGGACTGTTTTGGGAAGTGGTTGGCTTTGGTGTGTGTAATGGGATGAAGGGTTAAGCGGATGGGGGAAACTTAGAAGTTATTTTAAGAGTCTAGATGACAGATCATGGCTACTTGCCTTAATTGGTGCTAATGAATAAAAACAGCTGTAAATTACTCAAGATGTATTTTAGAAGTAAAATAGAATTTAGTGATAGTGGGGTTGAGGTAAGCTTACAGAAGAAATAGCCATGATTTTCATAGCTATTGTTTAAAGTAGTCTGAGAGAGCACTGATAATACTTGTCTAAATGTGGACTAAAGGTGCAGAAGATATAATATGTGACATGTCCAGCATCTTTCCATGCTTGACTTTTGAAACCTCACACTTTCTGATGTCAGTTGGACGAAGTTTGTTATTTTTCCTTCTTTGTTTATGTAAGAACTGAACTGGAAACCCTCATAGTCTGAAATTATGGGTATAGTCAAAGAGGAAAATGCATTTAAAGAAAGGGGAAAGGTCAAAGGAAGGCAAGAAGTTGGGAGACACAGTAGACTGCTGGAAGCTGAGTGAATATGGACAAGCGACAAAGGGCTGTGAGCCATGTGGCCATGAGTGATGAATTCTATCTCATTAAACATGCTTTAAGAGATGTATAGCAATGACTGGAGTTTCTGTGTGGCAGGGAGACAGGTTTTTTGTTTGTTTGTTTGTTTTGTTTTGTTTTGTTTTTAATGGAATAGTCCTGCTTTTGTGTGTTTCCAGAATGTGGTTGAACTCATTGAGATTCTATCTTTAACATAGTTCAACAGATTTTGTAACTTTGAGCATGTATAGAAAAATAAACTTAAACAAAAGCTTATTTAGTAAGAAAAAGGGCTGATTCAGGGGCACTAAGGAAGGATTTGATTGGTATTATATTGTATTTTGTGGAAAAGAAGGTTATGTAAGTCCATTATGTTAGTATTTCATGTGTGGAGGAACTCACCAGCATGCTGCCAAGAGCCATATTAGGTTTATTAAGGTGGGGGGGGGAGAAAGAGTAGGGGGCAGAGAGGAAGAGAAAAGAGGGGGTCTCTCACATGGTTGGAGCTTTTAAAGGTAGACACGCCTTAGGGGATGGGGAGTTGCGGAGAAGTAAAATGACCTGATGTGGTGGGAGGGGGAAGGGACCTTGAATAAGGATATACAGGGATGGAAAAAAAAATTCAGAGGGAAAGCTGAACACAAAGTAAATATATGTGTAGCAATCTTATTTGAATTATCACCCTTGATAATTCATGCTTATGATTTTTATCTTCTTTATAGTTATTGTTAACTTTTCAGCATTTTAAATTCATTTTACTGTTTTTTTTGATAAATACAAAATAAATAAAGAAGAAGAAGAAAAAAAAAGATAAACCTCAGAGGTTCTTCGGAGCCCCTGCAGGTGGGGGTGTGGCTACAGTAACCTAACACATTATTTACAGATTACCAAGGGCCTTGAAAATAATATAATAGAAATTCATAATAGACATACTTTTGTAAACTATTTCTTTTGTTTCCTAAAAGAAATTTTTACAAATATAATTATTAACGGGCTAAAATTATGCAAAGTCTCATCTATTGAAAAATATTTTTAAGTATTTTTGTGTATTTTCTAGTCTTGGAATGTGACCATCTACATATGTCTAAACTTTATAATAATATAATTAATTATTATAAGCACATTGTAGAACCATTTTATAACTCAAAGTGGTTCTGGGGAAACTTTTATTGTAAGTATCCTCTACAAAATACATTTTCACATCATCATAGTAGTTCATCATCATGTATTGTGATGAATTTAACTATTTCTTTCAGACAATATTGTTCTCTAATTCCTATAATGAAAGCTAGTATTTGATACTTCTTTATTTTGCTATCACAATACATTGCCATTTATGTTCAAATACTAAATCAGAACCCAGAACTCAATCAGTTTCTGGTATTAGAGTTGTTGATTAAATGTAAAGGGCATTTTGGGGTTATTATTTCTGTCTCCTAATGGGATTTAAGGCTTGGACTCCTTTATATCCTTTCTAGAAAGTAGTTGAATTTCTTTCTTCACTGTCTTCTCAGGACTAGGAATTCATTTTTAAACATGAAAAATGTTGTTGTGGTGGTATATTCAATGAAAATAGCCTAAAATATCAGAGGACAGAGTCAAGCCATAAAGGTCAGGGAGTGGTGATCTTTAATTCCAGCACTTCAGAAGCAGAGATCTGCCTAGATCTCTGTGAGTTCAAGGGCAAACAGAGCCAGGCAGTGATGGTACCAATTTTAACCCCAGCTCTAGGAGTGTTGAATGAGGAAGTGAAATAGCTGGGCAGGGAAAGAAATATAAGACGGGAGAAGGCAGAAGTTCTGTCCTTCTGCCTGTGCTCCTGGTCAGTCTGAGGACTCCTGGAGACAGGACCTACCCTGTTCAGCCTAAGTAATTCCATGAGTGAGAATTGCCTGTGGTTTGTTCCCTGTCTTTCTGTTAATTCAGGCTATTTTTATTGAGCATACTACCACATGCTGTTTCATCACTAACGTATATATTTGATTTTCAGTAGATCATCAATAATTTTTGTATTGGTCTTTTTTCCTTTTACAAATTAGTTCTTGTATTCATCTCTCTGTTTTACTTTATCGTATGGGTTACTTTGGAGGCAACACAGAGAGGTAACTAAGCACACTGACTACATATCCATATGGACTTCCACCCAGGTGCCTGTGGTGCTAAGGTTTGTTGTTTCTATTCTGTTAGCTTTTTTTCAATTTAACAAGTGATGTGAGATGCCTTTGTGCATGCTGTGAATACCATTCGATAATAAAGGAATTGTTTTGGCCTATGGCAGAGCAGCTTAGAAGTAGGTGGGAAATCCAAGCATAGATTCAGGCAAAAGAGGGCGGAGTCACGGGAGACAGGATACAGCTGCCCTAGAAACAATATGTAATGGAGTACAGGTAAGCTAGGCAAAACAAACTAATAGAAATGAATTGAGTTAAGATGCAAGAGCTAACTGGCAATGAACCTATGCCATAGGACAAACAGTTTGCAGTTAATATAAGCCTCTGTTTTTTTTGGTGGCACTGCAGGTCTGCAGGTATAAATTTCTTACAACATAGCAGTTTCTTCCATAAGATGTAGTAAGAGGAAATATTGTTGTTTTCTTTTCCTTGTAGCCCTAAGAGCTTTGCCTTTGTGATTACAGCTTATTGTTTTCTCTATTTCCACTGTTCTTCATACATCATTAGTGAAACTTGTGGGTTCTGGAAGGGCAATGTGCAGATTATGTATTTATTGTGTTCTAATTGTGAATCTAAATGTACACACCAGCCAAGTAGCAACAAATGTAAGTCTTAAAAATAATAATTTGCATAATTAGCTGACAGGAAGGCCTGAGCTATTATTTAAGTTCATATGTAGCATTGCATCATCAAGTGTTAATTTATGTTCTGCTCTTTCCAAAATGATTGAGCTGTTTGGTGGTTTTATTTATGACTCATGCTTAGAATCATTTTGCAGAGCTGATAATGTTGAGATAATGTGAATTTATAGTTAGCTCTGACAAGAGGCCATAAAACAAATGACTGGATGTTTTCTCTGTTGCCACAGGCTCAATTTGTAACATAAAGTACTTAATAATTGTTATTAATGAACCCGCTGTGGTTGGTATATAGACACAGCTGGAAATCACATCTGTTATGAGGCAGCCTGGGTTGAATAAAGTGCAAACACTACACGAACTAACAGCCACAAAAGGAAATGACATCACAGAGCCACAGGAAGTACCCAGAGATTTTAGTTGTGCTTGATAGAAGATACTTAGGATAAAATGCTTCAAAAATTTGATTCTTTTTTATTATTTTAGCACACATAACTCTCAAATTCCTTTGGTTTTGATCCAGAGTCTTAGCATCAATTCATTTGTTAAATACTAAATACTAAAATACTTACAGCCAATATTTTAGATAAAAGGAAATTACAAATACATCAAATTCAGATAACCAATTCATGTTCCAGGCTTAATTTCCATGTTTCCTCTTGACATACTCTTGTTCCCTGGGAGTTGTTTATTTTGCCTTTGTTATTACAAACTTGTGTTTTCCTGCCTGTGTGTATTTCCTTACCTCTATTGGAGGCCATTTTTCTCCACGTATTTCAAAAAGGAATGAATATTTTCTTCACTTATTTACTTGTATATTTTGCCCCTCCCAACTTCAATTCTTGTATGTAACTATCCACCACTATTTTATTTATGTTTATTGCATCATTTATTGATATGTGTTCCCTTGAAATAAGTTTCTCTCTGTGCTTGTATTTCTGAAAATAATAGTAGCGTATATGCCTTATTTTATTTCATTTACTTGGTACTGAAGGACCAGTCTTGGTATTCCATACCGTTTAGTTCTTCCACTGTGGTTTGTTTGAGAGAGGGTTTCACTATGCATCTCTGGCTGCCAGAAACTCTTAGAAATCCACCTGCCTCTGCCTCCTGAGTGCTGGAGGGAAATTTGTGGATCATGTGCTACCATGCTTGGTTTAGTTTTTCCTTTCTTGGGGCTTCCACAAACTTCATGTGTTACCACCAAACCTTCTGTATCCATCCTCCCAGTTTGTGATGGACATTCTGACTGCCTGGAACCTTTTACTATAAATGAGGCTACAATGAATGTTCCTGTGTGGGTCACATTTGGACTTATGGGAGAAATTCTTTATGCTTAGATACTGGGCCATAAAGCACATATAACCATGCCTTGTGTAGGTACCCACAGATAGCTCTTAGGACTGTCTACACTGCTGACATGGGTGCCTTTTATTTCCATGTGTCCCACCACAGTTGATATTACTGAATTTTGCCTTTTAACTCAATTTACAAAGAAAAGGTAATATTATTGTTTTCATTTGCTCCTGAAGCATGGAATCACACAACATCTCTTAATGCCCTTGTTTGGTCCAGGAGCTTGTTCTGTTTTAATTGCTTATTTATATTTTGCCAAGATTTTTTTTCTTCTTGGGATATCTGTTTCTTGTTGACTTAAAAGTCCCATGTGCATTTGTAAATTGTCTTTTTAGATATTGCAAATACTTTGACAACTTGCCATTATTGTTAACTTTAATGCATTATCCATTAATCAAACATAGTTTTGGATGGTGTCATATTTAACACATTATAATTTAGGATTGATTGTTTTAAAGTATTTGAAAAAAATGTCTCTGTAGTACATATTCTCATATTTTTCTTATTATAACTTTCATTAACTGAAAAATCTGGATTCTGCCTTTGTATGTGATGCTTATCATGGTTTATATATTTTCCCCATAAACAAACACCATTTTTCTTCATCTTTGATTTTGGGTGCTATATTTCTACAATTATCTTGGGTTAAATTCCCATTTCAGTGGGAATTTCCAAAGCTTCACAGTGGTATAGAAGATCACTTCTCCTCTGTTATCACCTTTGCTATATCATTATTATCCTCTATGGTCAGTCCTGAGATGACTACCATGCTGTGCTTTTGTACTGACTTTTTCCATGGATTCAAATGCTTACCCTGGATACCTCAGACCTCCTTCTTGAGTTTTCTGTACAATCACCTCTCTGATGCCTGTTTAAGCCTTTCCCTGCCACATCTGTCTTTTTTTTTCCTTTAATTTTCTCCTTAGTTTTATCACCTTCTGATGGCATTGTGATTTACTTATTTCATTGACTTAGCGGGATAACAAACTTTAAAGTGGGAGAAATATCCACCTGTTTTGTTTGCTATATACTTACTGGCAAGTGCCCAGAAAAGCCAGTTTTAAGATAAATTTTTGAGTGATTGACTCGAGTCACATAGAATAATGTACTTCTTTTGATGATTAATTTAGAAAAAAGATGCAAGCTGGGGTTTGTAAGTCTCTACTGCTACATTTAAGCATCATCTGCCATCTTCTCAGGAGCAAACTGACTAGGTTCATTGAACCTACAAAGATAGCTTTTAAACGTATACACTAAAACTTCTCATAGCCCTAAACTGAGAGCTCTTTCCAAGGGATTCTATTCCTATGTTGTACAAGTGAACTCTGGGACAAGCTTCAGTGTGTGATGCTTTCTCAGAAAGATACAGAGAGCATTACAAGGAATATCACCAGGGCAGGTGAAAGCTCAGGCCCCTGACAGAAGCTTGGTTCTATATCTTAAAAAGATCTTTAAAATGCTGATTAGATGAATAATAAATGATCATTGTAATAAATTCCATTAGTTCATTAAAAATTCAAAAGAAAGTTAAGGTCACTCTGAAACATCTACTATTAACATTTCGGTTATTGCCTCTGCATGCATTTCTTTTCACATTATGTGCTACGTATTATTTTAAATAAGTGATTACACTTATGTTTTTATTGTTGATATATTTTAGGGCCTTTCTCCCTGCATTTTTCCTTTCAACCCTGCTCAGAGATTCTGTGAATATATCAGTATAAAGTATCTCATCTATGCATAAACTTCTTCGCAAGCAAACAATAATTGCCAACGTTTAGTTTTCTTTATGTTCACACTTTTTGTGTGTCTTTAACTGTCTTGGTTCTATCACTGAATGACATGTGTTTGTAGGGGATTACAGACTAAACCTAGGGCCTTCAGGGGGAAAAAGCAAGCACCTATCAAGTAAGTTTTCATTTATTTATTGGTTTTTCTTTTGGTCTGTTTTATTTAGAGAAAAATTAAATTACTAAATATTTTCCCAGAGGTAATTTGGGAATTTTTCTCATTGTTTTTCTTGTTCTTTAGATTAAATATTTTATTATCCATTTTAATTAATCAATCTTCTTCTTTTGTTTTTGCATTAAGACTACTGTCTTATTATTATTTCTTCAGTCTGTATACCTTAATTCTATATTTCCCATTTTGTTCTATTTATAGATTCCATTTTTAGAATGCATTTTATCTGTTTACTTGTGATTCTCATATTTTTTTAAATTCTTATGGATCTTGTTACCTACTTATAGTATGTAGTCATCTTGGTTCTGTTGTATTTACCTCTTTCTCTTGTAACATTGGATCTTATTTCCCATCTCTCCCTTTGTTGTGGTGACTTAAATGAAAATGGGCCCATGGGCTTATAGGGACTGACACTATTGGGAGCTGAGGTCTTGTTGGAGAAGGTGTGGCTTTGTTGTAGGAAGTGTGGGTGGGCTTTAAGATCTTAGAAGTGCAAGACAAACCTGATGTGTCTCACTTTCTTCCTGCTGCCTGCAGAACAAGGTATCAAACTCTCTCAGTTTCTTCACCAGCCTCATTTTTACCTGCATACTACCAGGCTTTCAGCCATGAGGATAATGAGCTAGACCTCTGAACTGGAAGCCAGGCCTGATTAAATGTTTTTCTGTATAACATTGCATCAGTCATGGTATCTCTTCACAACCATAGAAACCCTAACTAACAAACATGTCCAATAAATCTTTCATTAGAATTTGGATATTGTATGGGTTATGTTATAACCACTCTATAGTATTTTATATTCTTCAGAGTGATTATCTTTGTTTTAGTGGGGAGCTTTTTTGTATCTGTTTCCTGTGCTGGAGTATACTTTGTTCTGAGAGGTAACCTTTACCCTCAAATATAGTAATCATATGTTTCTAAATACTTCTAATAGAGTGCAATTCAACCTTTTACTTTTATTAAATGAGATATTACTTAATTTTGAAGCACCTTAAAGGGGATGACAGTGAATTTTTCTGGTTTTGCTCTTAGTTGGTGCTTCCAACTAGAGTTCTTAAATTGAGGATTTCATATAGGCATCTAACTTCATCAAATTGTCTTTCATTCTATCTTCTCACATTCCTCTCCTACTCCTTCCCCTACTTCCTCAGCCTCAAGTTCTCTCTCTCTCTCTCTCTCTCTCTCTCTCTCTCTCTCTCTCTCTCTCAGTCATGCTTTCTCTTTCTTTGGAAACTCACTGAGTTCACTTAGTGTTGTATGTGCAGTGCTATAGGATTATCTACTGGAATATGGGTAGCCTTTCAGGGCCCACATCCCTCAAGAAAACTTACTTTTTGCATCCAGCAACCATGTATTGCAAATAGCTTCTCAGTTAGGGGTAGGACTTCATGAGCCTCATCATCCATCTATGCTGAGATTTTGAGGGGTTTGACTTCTGTTTTGTGCAAGCAGTCACAGTCAATTTCAATTTGTGTGTACACTGACCCTATTATATTCTTTAAATACAGTTTCCATGCAAATGTTCATCACCTCTGGTTCTTAGGATCTTTCTGTCCCCTCTTCTATGATGATCCCTGAGCCTTGGGGTAGGAGAAAGTGGTATATAGTTCATTTAGAGCTGAATTTTCTATAGCTTCTTTTTGCTACATGGTACCAATTTAGATTTCATATTGATCATCAACTATTGCAAAAAGAAACTTCTCTCTCTCTCTGCTGAGGGATAATAGATGCATTAATGTATAGATATAAAAATAAAAGTTTAGGATACAGCTTAATACTATTTTCATGTAGCAGATCAATAGAACTAGGTTCTCCTCTATAGCCTTTGATTAACAGGCTATTGTCATTGCCCTTGGTTTCCCTACAGAACCTGATGGAAATTCCTGATTCCTGAAGATACCACATTCTTGAGCTGTAGAACATAAGAGAGTCAAACTGGCACAACTTGGAAGCAATATCCCTATGGCTAGCTTTTTACAGTTGTACCAGGAGGTTCTATTTATGTTATGGGGGAAAAAGTATTTAACTATTATTCCCATCTGTAACCAATGAGAGCTATAATAATGCCTAGTAAGATATGCCCACTGGGGCAAGAGTGGTACAAATGCTGTTAAGTAACCAGTCATTTTCTGATTGCATTTAAAGCCTGCCTCATCTGGATTTTTTAATATCTCTTCAAGATTGTGCAGTGTATGAGCTAGTCAAGAACTTAAAAAAGATTTGGGCATAAGTCTGAGGATTTCTTTGATCTTCTCTCTTTTCTAAAAACTTCTTTTTTAAATTTCCAGTTTTTTTTTGTACTCTTTGATTTTCCCTTGGTTGCTTCAAATTGCAAAAAATGATAGACATCAAAAACCCTTTATATACAATTTAATTTCCTTGTGACAAAGGTTAGCCATTAGATAAAAAAAAATTCTTGCCTCAACTGCCTAACAGAATGCTATATAAACTAAATATACAAGACCCATAACAAGATAACCTCTAAAGTTTAACAAAACAAGAAAAGAAAATTCTTCGAGTTCCTGCTTCAAAAAAAAAATTCACAAAACAAACAAACAAAATAACAAAAAGGAAAAAAGATACCTGCCAGATATCCTTCAAGTCACAGACAAATGACCAGCAAAGTATGCCCAAATAGACAAAGCAGTCCTTCAAATTTCCTACTTCACTAAAAGATAAGACAAATTCTCCAGGTCTCTAGGCTAAAGATAAATACCCCAACATTACAAAAAAAGTGTAAGTGACTGTCCAAGCAGCCAGATATTATCTCTGTCATTTCTAGATTTTAAAAGCTACTTACACTTTCTGTTTACTCAAGTAATATATTATATTCTTCTTTAGTCTTTGATATGTTTAAAGATTAAATAGTTATAAATATAGTTTTCCTTAATTATTGTAAAAGATATATTAAATATAAAACTTTAAACTCAAAAAGAAAATAAATGAGAAAATATTTTCTTTAATTTTACTAAATACAAATGGACTAAATATTATAACTACAATTCTTGATTAATAGCTGTTTTAAATATATAATTAAGCTATATTAAAATTAAAACCTTCCTTTTTGACTAGACAGAAAGGGGGAAGTGATGTGGGATATCTTTCTGTATGTTGTGAATATCACTGGTAAATCACGAAGAAACTGTTTTCACCTCTGCCAAGGCATTTTAGAAGTAGGTAGAAAATCCAAGCATGCAGGGGAAGGAGTGCGAGGTCAAGGGAGACATAATCCAGTTGCCCAAAAACCAAGATATAAAAAATAGATAAGTCACAACCATGTGGCAAGACAGATTAATAAAAATGAATTAAGATACAAGAGCTAGCTAACAACATAGCTGAGCTATAGGCCAAGCAGCATAAAATTAATATAAGTGTCTGAGTCATTTTTTAGAGTAAAGCAACTGTGAGTGGGTTTGGACTACAGGACTAAGTGGAATCATAATCTTTTATTACAGACAAGGACTCTATTGGGATATGTGTTAGAGACCATTCACGTTATATTATAAATGGAGTTTCTCTGTCCTGCCCCATTCCACAACCACTTTCAAATAATAATTCAGAGGCTTATATTAATTATGAATGTTTGGCTAATGGCTTAGGCTTATCACTAATTAGCTCTTATATTTAAAATAACCCATTTCTATTAATCTTTGTATCACCATGTGGTCCATGGCGTACTGGTTCTCTGGCATCTTGCTCTTTGTGAGGCTGGCTGACATCTGTCCCAACTCCATTCTCCCTTATCTCTGTCTGCAGTTTTATAGTACTGCCTAATCTTATTCTGCCTTGCCATTGGCTAAAAAACTTTATTATCAGCCAACGAGAACAAAATCTATTCACAGCATGCAGAATCTCACAGCATTGTATTCTGGTAAGGAATGTGGCTACATTTTGCCCATGGTCCAAGAACCTGAATGAAACTAAATTTAAAAAAAAGATGGGGGAAACCTAATAATTTGTCAGAAGCTGTTTGAAGACAGGAGCATTCAGGCTGTGGAATGGCTACTACTCACTGCTCTTATCCAGGTCTATAGTAAAATAACAACAGCTAAGTAGAAAGATGAGAAAGGGTAAAAGTGCCATTATTTGGGGAAAGAATGAGTTTGAAGTTGTAGGGAGAAGACTGAGAAGCTGCTGTGAGTGTTAAAGAGCTCAGCTATGCTAAAGAGAAACCTCTTGCTCTGAACCTGGACACTAGGGACCATTCCCTGAGGGCAAGATCTCGCTGATCAAAGGCTTCAGATGATAAAAATGCACATTTATTGAGAGATCCTAACCAGACAATGTAGAGAAGTGATTTCCTGTTCAAAAACAACCTTTTTTCAGGAAAATGTTTCACCAGTATCAACACTTGTGGGGTGAGAGAGAGAGTGTGTCAGTGTGGATGAGTGGGTGGTGGTGATACATTATGGTCTAAATTGGCCAGGTTATATCTTCAGTTTCTAGTAAAATTTGGTGACATTTTTCATGTGACATTGGCTTTGCAGTCCTACAAAAAACCCTAACTTCAATGTTTCAGCATGTGGCAGGTCACAGTCCCTGCAAGTGTTAAACCTACAGACATGAGGAGAATGACCACCAACCCAAATCTTCATGGTCAAATTAAAGCAAGTTTTATGAACATATATGGGATTTCTCCCACTAAGGTGGGCTTCAAGAGATCAGCATTGGACATAAGAGAGAAAAGGTTTCTATAGCTCAGAAACAAGGAGTTTCCAAAGGAGAGATTTGGTAGACAAATAATTAAGGTTACAAAATCAGAACAAAAGCATAACAAGTTGTTCATAGGAGCCTCCTGAAACAAAGGCATTGCCATCAGGTGGTCATAACAACTCCGTGAGGCAAAAGAATGGTTGCTGTTTCCTGGAACAGCCGGTACAGAATCATTTCTGTTCAAAGTTACTGGAGGGGCACAGCTTAATTATTGTAAAGCAGAGATCTAATCATAAATAGGAAAAACCCTAGCTTGGCTTTGGTTGTAAAGATGGCTTTTAAACCAAAGATGGAGGCAGGCTGCCACAAATTCTGCCACAAGGAGGTTCTGAGAGCCCAGTTATTTGGCTCTAATACTGAAATCTAAGTTTAAGTGGGGACTTTAGGATGTTGGCAATACCAATACTATAGGATATTGATTGAGGAAGCTGTAGGTACAGAGTGTGCCTAGCTCAAGGAAGAGAATATATGTACAGCAGAGTTAGAGATGTGGACCTACCCAAGACCCTAGTATTCCAGATGATTCCTTCATGAACCACAAAGGGTAGACATTGAGTTGCAACAGTTGATTTTCTCTTTTCTGGATTTTTTCTTGTTTTGGCCCTACCATTTCCAGCTGTGTCCTCCTTCCTTCCTTTATGAGGGACTATTTACTCTGTAGTGCTCTATATTGCAATCTTGCAACTTGTGTTTTATTTTTATAGGAGCTCACAGTTAAAGTGATAGCCTTGAGACTTTGTGTTTTTCTACAGTGTTGGGATTGTTAAAGCCAATGAGGACTTTTAGAGATGAACTAAAGGTATTTTGCATTATGATATGAAAATGAGACTTCAGAAGATGACAATAATTTAAAACAATGTGTTTGAATGTCAAGGGTGAAGTTATGGTGGCTGATTTTCACTGTTGACTTGATGGGATTTAAAATTATGATGTGAATACATCTTTGAGTATGTCTTTCCTGGTGTTTTCAGAATAAGAGAGCATGGAAAACCCTCCCAAAATGGGAAGCACCACTCTATGGTTAAGATAGGATCTAAAAAGCCAGATGATATTAGCTTTCATTTCTTTCTTTTTTAATTAATTAAATTTATTCATTTATTTTACATGTGCACCAAAGTTTCCCCTCCCCCTTTCCTCTGGTTCCCTCTCTGCTGCCCTCCACTGTAGCTAAATATTTCTGACCCAATCAAACCATGGTCTGAAGAAATCTTTTCTACCCATAGTCCCACAGCCACTCATAAAATAATTACTCATTACTCAAAGGCTAATATTAATTACAAACTGTTTGCCTATGGCTCAGACTCATTACCAACTAGCTCTTAGAACTTAACTCAACTCATCTCTACTAATCTATGTATTGCCTCATGGCTTGTGGGCTACCTGTACTTTTACATCTTCTTGGGTGGCTGGATCATGTCTCCTTGACTCTACTCTCCTTCTTTATCTATGCTTGGATTTCCCACCTGCCTTGAAGCTGCCTTGCCATAGGCCAAAACAGCCTCTTTATAAATAAATGGTTATCAAGTATATTCACAGCATACAGAAAGACATCCCATATCACTCCACAATATACTTTCTCTCTGTGTCTGTTCATAAAGGATAAGGCCTCCCATAGGTGTCAACAAAGCATGGCATATTAAGTTGAGACAGGATTAAGTTTCTCCTCTGTATTAAGGTTGGGCAGGGCAGCCTAGTATAAGAAATAGGTTCCTGAAAGCCAGCCAAAACATTAAGGACAGGCCCTGCTTTCACAACTAGGAGTACCACAAGTAGATCAGGTTACATAACTGTCACACATATATGGAAGGTGTCAGTCCCATGCAGGCTCCCCAGCTATCATTTCAGAGTCTGTGAGCTCCTATGAGTACCTGTTAGGTTATTTTTTTGTGGGTTCTCTTGACCCCCCCCCCGGCTCATATAATCCTCCCTCCTCTCTTTAACAGGACTCTTGAGCTCATCCCAGTGCTTGGCTGTGGATCTCTGCATCTGCTTCCATCAGTTACTGGATGAAGGCTCTCTGATGACAATTAGGCTAGTCACCAATTTGGTTACAGGAGAAAGGCAGTTTAGACACCCTCTTGACTATTGCTAGGAGTATTATCTGGGGTCATTCTTTTAGATTTGTGGGATTTTCCCTTGTACCAGGTTTCTACCTGACCCCCCAAGTTCTTCTCCCAATCAAGAGGTCTCTTTCATTACTCTCCCTCTCTAGCCATCTCGTAACCCAATCAGCTTTTGTTTCTTATTTATGAGTATAGATGCAGTGTGACCAGCTGCCTCACAATTCTGTTTCTACTCTCCATAATGAGTTTATCCAGTTTCCTTTCCTGTGTTGCTTTCATTAGAAGATTTGTTATATCAAGGAGAAAATACAGATACTTAACATTTCTTAAATGTAATTTTATTACTTTGGGTGATGGTAATATAGTAGAGTCAATGCCCTCCGGGCCCTCCACCTCGCTTTTTGCCTTCATTCCCTTTCTTTCTCCCTCTCTCTTGTTGTGAGTTAATTGTGTGAGTTTTCCTAGGTCTGCCCATCTATATTGATAACCTTCATTATGTTTTGCTTCCTGTCTTATTACTTATTGATTCTGTTTATTCCAACTTTGTTTATATTTATTCTGATGTTATTTTTAATATGCTAACATCATTATTAATTCTTAAATTTTTTATTTATGTCTAACACCAGGGTTTAGAACCACAAATGTGTTCTAAGCATTACTTTTTCTGTACTATCTCACATGTTTTAACAGGAAGTATTTTTATTTTGCTTTGCTTAAGCACTTTCAAATTTTTATTAAAATCTTATCTATGACCTTTGAGTTATTTAGAAGTGTTTTATTTTGTAATCTCAATTGTTATCTTTTACTTATTGGTTTTCCAGAGTGCCTTCTTTTGACTTAAAAATGGGTGCCTTTTTTATTGCTACCAATTCCCTGAAGTTTGTTGAGACTTATTCAATGGGCTTAGTACACTGAAATTTTTAGTAAATGCTGTATGTGAATTTAAATAAAAACTGCCTAATATAGTTATTGTTGGAGGTTTTGTGGGCAGCCAATATCGGTTTTGGTAGCTTCAAGAAGTTGATCCAGAACTTGGTGGATGGTTCTAGAACTGTTTTTTTTATTACTAATAAGGATATCTAGAGAATGAGATTTCTATCATAGGTAAATGTCTTAACATCAAACATCAAATTTAGGTAGAATTTGTCAAATACTCTCAGAGCATAATATATTGAGATAGTCTACTATGACTAGTGAATGTAATGGTCAATTTTTTTTATAGATATTATTTCAGATTACATAGTCCCTGGCAGAAAGTTGGCTTATGAGAAGGAGACCAGGGGTGCTCTGGTAATTTGCATGGTAAGTTTTTCTTCTGTGATGAAAACTATTGACTCTCCTGGGGAAGAGTGTTAGGGTTGGAAGAAGACCCAGTGTTACACTAATGGCCACCACACCGAAGTATAACTCTCTGTGTTTCCCTCAGTGTCTTCTAGTTGTTTATTAAATATTTGACACTTGTTAATCACAGTGATCAAGTCTTTAAAATATTTATTTTGTGCTAGCTCAGCAACATACATAAAATACATGTGTAATTTTTAATGTATATGTACAGAACACCAGAGTCTCCAAAGTTTTTACTTTTTTACTTACAGAATTTTTTTTAAAAAATTTATAAAATTCCTGCCTTCTCAGAAATAATAGCTTCCATTGTATTTTTCTGACTAGTCTAATAACTTTATTTTGTTTTTAGTTCTTCTTATTAATAACAGTATTTTACATTGTACATTTTTTCCTGAGTACAGGTTTACCTCTGACTCAGGTTTTTGTTATTTTTCCTATTGTATTTTGGTATAAAGCACATTTAAGAGGAGAAATAAGGTTAAAATGAAGAAGATCTCAAATACAAAAACATGGTTGGAGTGACACCAAACAGTGGAGAATTTAGAAAGGAGGGATCCCCTCATTCCCCCGGTTTAGGTGGCAATAGGGAAGGCAGCAGGACCCAGACTGGCTGTGTGAATATCAAGATGTTCTGTTGCTTCTTTCTCCCTAGTTTATGTGACTGCACTGTCTTCCTGGAGCCCTTGGTAATTCACTTGCTTCTCCCTGCAAGGCAACACAGTTCCATCTACCCTTCACAACTATTTGTCCAGCCTCTGGGCTCAGCAGCACCAAGCAAGATGGGGCCCTTATGAAGAAGGTTCATGCACGGGAATATGCTTTTGATTTAAGTAACATTTTCCTCCTTTATTAGCCTGTCACTAGGAATGATGGCTCTATTTGTTGGATAATGACAAAAGATGACAAATGATAGATGTGGCTCTAACTCCTTCTGTACCTAAGAGAGGAAAAAAATGGCAATTTTGATAAGACAGAAAGTGGCAGGAACTGTGGGATTCCCATGAGATGTCTTTTGGTGAGGTGGACTCTCAATATCAAATTACTTTTTAAAACTCTTGTGGCCACTGAAGAAGCAGAAACTAGAATCAGGGAGTCAAATATATTTAAACATATTTTAAATAACAAAACATGTTTTTGTTAATTCTTGCTAAATTCAATGAAACTCCAAGTTACTATAAATCAGACAGAAACTCCTTAAATCCACAGAGAAATGCACTGAATAACAAGGGTTGTTCAAGTTCTGGGGAAGCAGCATAGTCATGGCTCCCTAGACTTTTCTTTGCATCTCATCTATTTCGGGATTATTGCTGTGGAAAATGGCAGCAGGGAAATGCCAATGGACTTAGAGAAAAGAAATCTTCAACAAAACACTCTTTTTTCCTAGCAAGAGATCAAGAGAAGAGAAACTAAAAAGAAGAGAAAGTTTTATATCGTCACTGTTCAGTTTCAGCCAAGCAAGAAGAAACATCTGTGACTAGGTCCTCTGACACTGTAGAGAGGGAGCCCATCACCCTGTGGGTAGGACTGGGGAGGCTGAGATGAATGCCCAGGTTTTTCTAAGAAGAAAACACTGAATTTTCAAATGATATAACTAAAGAATTCCACTAGGATTCCATTCTTTTGGAGACATCTTCCTTAAATGAAGGGAATTCTAACTCATTCTTAGCTGAAGGGAAAGCTAGAGAATTTGTTTTAAGTGTATATACTTTCCTTATGATTTTTTTTTTTGCCAAAATAATTTCTAAAGAGAGAAAAGTGATAGAAGAAGCAACTGTGGACATCAGGGAGACAAAAACAAATATGTTGGGTTTCCTTTAGAACTTTTAAAATTGTATTTTATAACTAAAGCAGAAATTTAGTTATGATGTGAATCAAAAATGCAGAAAAAAAATTTAAGGTATTATCTATAAGAGAGGGTCTATGAACATACAAATTGTAAAGCTTTCTATATTTACTCAAACTAGAAAATGATAAGCTTATTTTGAGCAGTTATATAAATATAATGTATTTATAAAAAACTCTAGAAAATCTATACAAAGAGATTCACTTAAAACACCAAATAAAAAGAAAGTTCTAAATAATGTTTAAAAACAAAAGAAAAAAATAACAAAAAACTGAAAACCTAAAATTAGAGAGCCAATTGGAAACAAAAAATAAAAATAGACTTATCTATAACACAGCAATAATTGTGTTAAGTGGCCTTAGTATACAAATTAAAACAAAAACAACTGGGATTTTCAGACTGAATTAAAAACATGACCTAATTATGCTGTCTGTGATAAACTCATGCTAGGTGAAAGTCAAATGAGAGAAATAGATGAATCACATAAACATTACTCAAAAGAATACAGAAGTAGATACATTAATATCAGACAGAGGAGACATTGGGATGTAAAGATTATGAGACATTATGTAATAAGTACCCAAATACACATGCAGAGGATGACACAGCTGTAAATATGACACGAGTGTGACAAGGAATAGTAAGTAATTAAAGAGACACAGCTAGAAGGGAAGATGGACAAGTCTACCCTGATATTGGAGACTGCAATCCTTTTCAATAGACAATGGAAGGCAGAAAATTAGCAGATAGAACTCAGCACTGCCATCAACCAACAGCATCTACCCAGCATGTATATATACATGTATATGTGTGTATACAGAGAGAATAAAAGTAGAGATTAAAAGCACAAAGATAACACAAATATTTATAAATATTAGAACTAAATGACATTCTTCTAAGAAAGAAAATCTATGAGTTAAATATACCCTAGGTGGGAGAAAAAGCAGACATTGAATTCAATAAACATAAAAATATAATACCACAAATTTGAGGACAAAGCTAGTGTTGGAAAAATTTATGGTACTGAATGTAAGAATTCCTGACATATAACAGCTGTGTGGTAAACACACTGAGTATGGAGGGCATGCTCCTTGGTAAGGCTATGTAAATATGTGCCCACCACTCTTATAAGGAAACATCATGAGGAAGGTCATTCTCTTTTCTCTTCCCCTGTACTCACCTGGCAGCTCTCCTGAATAAACTCTGGTGTGGCAGCTGGTAGTGTGTGTCTGTTTTCATGTGCAAAACCAACACTGAAGCCATATATTTATAAAAAAAAAAGGGGGGGCATAAAATTAATAATAGAAACTTCCATCTGAAGAGTCTAAATAAAAAAGTTTTCTAGTGAAGTTCTGAGAAAAATAATAAGGGTGGAAGAAGCTGAAATTAGAAAACAAAGAATAAGGGAAGCAAAGAGCTGAATTTCTAAAAGAAAAATCAAAAGATCCTTTCCAAAAAGACTGCAAGACTGACAAGGACAAAGGAGAGAGGAGACAGATGATCAATTTCTGGAATGAGATGGGACATCACTGTAGACCAGTCAGACATCAAAGGGGCAATAAAGGATTCTTCTGTGGCTTAAATGAGCAATGTCTCCTATAAGCTCAAGCACTTGTTCCCTAGTTGGTGACTGTTTGGGAAGGTTAAGTTTTGGAACCTTTAGGAAAATGAACCTTGCTAGAGGAAGTACATCACGTTTATAGCCTTGCCCGACTTCCTTTTCTCTCTCTCTCCTTGCCTCCTGTGTATGGATGAAGTGGGTGAAAATGTGACCTGCAAGTCTTCTGCTATAATTTCTCTCTCTCTCTCTTTCTCTCTCTCTCTCTCTCTCTCTCCACACACACACAGGCTAGAGTAAATCCTTTCTTTCCTTAAGCTTCTTCAGTCATGGTATCTCATCATTGTAATAATGCCTGAATCTCAATCACCCAGAGAGACCACTGGAGACAGAGCTGTCTGAAATGCAGCAGAAAGGTTTATTGTCAACATGGTACAAGCCTAGGCAGAGAACTTGTTCTCTGCACCGCACCCCATGAGAGTGGTACAGAGAAAAGTTGAGTACCCCAAGTTACACAAGCTTTTTATAGATAAAGAGCACAGAGGCAGGGCTACTTGGGGTCAAGTCTGCAGGTGTGTTCTCCATGAACTCATGCTTAGGGACTTTTTACAGCTTAAAATTCCTGGACCCCACCTGGGTGGTGTGGTTGGCATGTTTTTAAGGCCTGAGGCATGGACCATCCAGGTGTCCTTAGATAGGCTTAGCTCTTTCTTTCTTGGAATTGGGAAAGCCCCTGCCAGGAATGTGACACTGAGCTCTATTTTATCTCTATGACTCTTAGAATAGAAAATGGGGTTTCTTGAACTAAGTTATTCTCTTCATTCATAGCAACAGAAAAAGTAACTAATGATACAGACAACCCTACAGTTATTGACATAACACAAACTGCTACAGCTTCAATATGAAATGGGTAATCACAGGGAATAGCCATGTAACTGTTAGAGAAATTGAGTTTATAACATAAAAACTCCCGGCAATAGAAATCTCCAGACTCAAATTGCTTTCCTAAAGAATTCTGCCACACATTTAAAGAAAAATTAACACCTTTGCCAATTAACACCTCATTGAAAAGACTACAAGTCTAGTGTAGAAAATAAAGGAGAGAACACTTACAAATTAATGAATCTAATACTGCCTTGACACAAAATGAGGCAAACACAGTACTGAAAACATCAATATCTGTCATAAATTTAGAGTCAAATGAATTCTTGATAGAATATCCACAAATTAGCATTGGCAACATTTAAGAATTATATGCTGTATGTTTTGATCTGTGCCCCACAAGATGACAAATGTTGAAGTATTGTTGCCGATATAAGGTTAATAGATTAGCAGGTGGGCATTTATCAGAGAGAACCATCTTTAGACCTGTATAAAATAGATCCCAGATACAACCTGTGAGCCAGGAAATGGACCCTTATGAGATCCATATTTACCAGCATCTTGATCTTGGATTTTGGAGCCTCTAGAATAGCTAGCAATAAAGTTATATTAACAAGGTTCCCAGTTTATGGTGTTTTGTTATAGTAGCTTGAATAGCATGAGACATTGTGACCAGGTAGGGCTTATTTCAGGGCTACAAGATTGTTCAAATTTATCAATTATATCTGTTACTTTCCTGTTGCTGAGATAAATTACCATGATCAAGGGCAATCTAAGGAAGAGGTTATTTTGGCAGAAAGCTAAATGTTCATAACATCCAGAAAGGCATATTGGCTGCAGCAGGAAGCCGACAGAGCACATCTTAACTGCACACACAGGAAGCAGAAAGGTCAAAATGGAGGCTGGGGAACCGTAAGTACTCAGATCCCACACTCAATGTTCTGTTTCCTCCAGCAAACATCACATCTTACAGGCACTGGGGGACTGAAACACACAAACCAGGACACAGAAGAAGGAAGTCAGCAAAGCCCTAGGAGTGAAAATACCCACTGTCCATAAGCATAGAAAGACTGGCAGCAAAGGGTTCAACTTCTTCATGCTGACACACTTTGCTGAGATTCTTATCAAACTCCAGGAAGTTTGAAATGAAATTAATATACAGAGGCTGGAGAGATGGCTCAGCAGTTAAGAGCACTAGCTGCTCTTCCAGGGAAACTGGGTTCAATTCCCAGACCTGTATGGTACTCAACAACCATCTGTACCTCCAGTCCCAGGGGATCGGACTCTTCTGGTTTCCATGGACTCTGAATGCATGTGGTGCACTGAAATACAGGCAAATAAATCACCCATACATTTAAAGTAAAAATAGATAAAATATAAAGTTAATATATATAATATTATTCTAAAATGGATAGATCTAAGGGCTGTGATACACCTCAGTGGTAGAGCACATGACTAGATAGAATGAAACAGGACCTGAGTTCAATCCCAACATTGCAAGAAAGCAAAGGCCAAGAAACAATAATATCCAAATAATTCTGAAAGAAAAGAAAAACTGATAAAGGTAGGTACTTAGGCAAGTATGAAATCCACTATTTTTAATATTTTGGTTATTGTTTTATTTTGATTTCTGTGATGATTATAAGATAGTATAGCTGTGCTGTCAAGGGTATGGCATTTAAAGATGTAATCTGTGACATCAGGATCATAAAGATGATACAGAGCTTTATGGTGACTGAAGCTATGTTTATCAGTAAAAAATAGATTATAAGATGCTATTGTTTCAGTAGCTATTGTTCCTGGCTGGGGGTAAGGTATTTAAAGCTTTCTCCTTCCTCAATCAAATTGGACTTGCTTCTTTCACCTAGTCTCCCGAGATTGTTCTGTTGTCTCTGAACCTTCTTGCCCCTCTTCCTCCTAAGGAGAACCAGCAGAGCCCTAAGCATAGAGCAATGCCAACATCTGACACTAAACCAGCCATACCGCAACAAAAATGGAATGAAAACCACTTACACTTATAAATGAGACTGAAAAAATAGATGGATGTGGTGGTATATGCCCGTAATCTTGGTAATCAGGGGTCTGAGTTAGGAGTTCAAGGCCAACCTGTGCTACACCGACAGACACTGTTTACTGCACAGACTAAAAGCTTTAAAACATTTAAAAGAAAACCCCATGACTGTGACCTTATGCATCTGGACTTGCTCCAGGTATCCTGCATAAGTCACTGATAGCACAAGCCAAAGGAGAGATTTTTATCATTTGTGCATAATAGAGCATCAGAGAAAGAGCAACAGGCAAGGGCATTTGGGACTGGGAATTAATATCTAGAACATAAAATAAACTTCCGAAACTCAAAAAAAAAACTAAGCAGATCGACCCAGTTACCCCAAGTAGACATTTTCCCCAAGATAATACATAAACTAATAATAAGTACATGAAAAGATGCTCAGTCAACATCAGCCCTCATTAGAGAAATGAAAACCCATAGTAGAGTAGCAAGTCACTTTTCACCCATTAAGGTGATTATCATGTATGTTAAAAACAAATCAGAAACAAGTGTCAGCGAGGAAATGGACAAACCAGAAGCCTGTGGATTGCTGCGGAAGCAGAGATGATTGAGCTGCTGTGAAAACATAGTGACACTCCTCACATAGGTTAGTTATCTATTTTTTAATTGTACTTGTGTATTTTTGAGGAGGTCACATGGTACTGTGTTACATAAGAACACTTACACACACACACACACACACACACACACACACACACACACACACATATATATTAAGTTATCACATTTTCCAAACTGCCCTAGCCTCCATCTTCAAACCCTACTGTTAGTCCCTTAGTTTAGTGATTTTTGTCTCTCTTCTATGTCATATACACAGATATGGTTCTGTGTATATACAATACCTCAAATACTTACATACAGGACTACCTTGAGATCTAGAAACCCTACTTTGAATTATACACCCAAAGACATGGGAAAGAGTAGCTGGAGAAGATGCCACTTAGCAGCACTGCTCACAATAACTCAAAGGTGAAAAGTATCTGAATGTTCATCAATACAAGAAAAGATAAACAAAAGGAGGTAGCTATATGCAATGACTGTTGTTCACCTTCAGACGAGTGGCATTCCCTTGTCACAGTGTGCATAAGCCTTGATAATGTTGTAAGTAAAAGAAGCCAGGAACAAATGTACATACATTACAGTAGGCACCTTCTTGTTAAAGTCAGAGGTGGAAAGTATCAACTGGCACTGGAGAGGTGGCTCAGCAGCTAAGAGCACTGGCTGCTTTACCAGAAGAGCTGGCTATAATTCCCAGCTTCCACATGGCAGCTCACAACTGGTTGTAACTTCAGTTCTAGGAGATCCAATGGTTTCTTTTGGCCTTTCTGGATACCAGACATGCATGCAGTTCACAGATAAACATGTGGACAAAACACACACATGCATAAATAATCTAATTTTGAAAAACACAAATTACCACAGTGATGATAAGGTATAATATGATTGGGACTCTTTTTTAATTAATTATGTTTATTTTATTTATTAGGCCATGTTAGTCATATAATACAATGGTCTTCCCCATGTCATTCTCCTAGATGTATTCAGTGATTCAGATGTATTCATTACCCCCTACTCCCTCACTGTCTCTACCATCTCTTGCTAATTCCATTCTTCTTCTCAAACAGTCCCCTTTCTGCTTTTATAACTATTTTTTTTAAAAAAAAAATCTAGATTCTGCATATGAGAGAAAAAGTGATATTTGTCTTCCTGAGTACAGCTTATTTTGCTTAACGTCATGATCCCCAGTTCCATCCATTTCCCTCAAATGACATAATTTTATTCTTTATGGCTACATAAACAATCTGAGCAGTTTTGAATGGGAATAGTTTGTTTGAGAGGATGAATAAGCCCTCAAAATGGATGTGTGATAGGTTTACAATGTTATAGATGTACTTAATGCCACTAAACTTTATAGTCAAGAATGGCTACATGATAAATTTGATCCATCTATCCACCCTTCTATCTATCTATCTATCTATCTATCTATCTATCTATCTATCTATCATCTGTCTGTCTGCACACATGGATTATCATAATGCAGAAGCAGAAGGCGGAGAACTCACAGTTCTTTTTACATTTGCACTCAGTTGCTGTGACTCTCTGGTGGCTGCCCTCTGTCATGCTGTTCAGTGGCATCTGGATTCAGCCTTTGATTCCACGAATCCCAGGAAACTGCCATGGTTGATTATATTGCCCCTTGAGAAGGTGCATTTTCTTTGTCTAAATCACTGATGTCTCACAGAACTTCTTTGTTCTCTGGCAATCTGGTGTTCAATTGTTTCTTGACTGATTAGCAAGGCTTACAGATGTGTAAATGGTAGAAATCCCAAGTCTTCTGGCTTTCAACCCAATTCCCTTTCATTGGGGCAACACAGTATTTGCTTCTAAAACTTCTGCTGTCAGATACATATCTATGTGAAGATGCAGGGTAGTTCTGTATTTCCTCAAAATATTGTTAGCAGTGGGCCACGTTGCTAAAATAACAAAGGCAAATCTTACAACAGTCTTTGAAATTTTCTCTTTGAATACTTGACTTTGCCTTTCCCTCACCACCCTCAGGATTACCTATATTAAAACAAAACTACAATTTAAAAATCTACAGGAATTATTTGTTTTTGAATAAACAAGATATTCTGATATATATTGCTTTTAATATCTTGTAATCCAAAATCTAATTTCCAAGGGCACTGTACTCAAAATGCATCCCAGCTTAGTTAAAAGTAAGTGTAGAAAAAGAAAATGTAGCACAAAGGTTTTTGTCCTTGGTTACAGATAAGAATGGAAAAGGTATGGAAGTTGACAGTGACAATACAGTAAGATGGCCACTGGAAATGCCACAAAAATCATTTGGGGTGTTATTGGGCTTGTTCCCAGCAGGGGCCGCTGTCAGCCTATGTGACACTCCTTGGGTACTCTGGCA
Organism: Sigmodon hispidus; assembly: GCA_004025045.1. Taxonomy (NCBI): domain Eukaryota; kingdom Metazoa; phylum Chordata; class Mammalia; order Rodentia; family Cricetidae; genus Sigmodon; species Sigmodon hispidus. The sequence continues at coordinate 203,022 of PVIH01001012.1, read as the reverse complement.
TCCATTGATCCTTGCAATTTTATATTCTTGCCAATGCTTCTAAAACCCAGCTTTGGTGACCATAACCTTGGGAAAGCATCTAGATCTGAGGCCTGAGCAACAGTTCAAGGTTTACTGGGAAATACTCATCTTTTCACAATAAAGGCAGCTCTACCCAGTTTTAACCAAAGATCCAGGGACAGGCTGAAGCTACAGCTGACAAAAAAAGCTTTCTGGGCAAACAGCTTCATCTATATCCCCAGACTAAGCTTTTTCTCTCTTTTAATGCTTGATTTTGAAATCGGACCTATTTTCTGCAGTTTGCTAGGACTGTTGGGGCATGCAAGCCCTGCTTAGGTATGGCATTTGCTGGGGAAACACACTTCCCAGACTAAATTAGCTGAGCATGCAGGGAGATGACAGTTGAAAAGACAAGGGAGTAATATATTTTTCATTCGACAGCAAGCTAGTGGAGATGATTGTAGCTCACGGGAGAATGCTGGAAAATGCCGGGCAGTTGTGAAGGCTGAAGCCTTCGGGATAGCTGCCAAGGGGAGGTGACTTACATGCTCCGGGCCATAACAACTTCATAGGAAGAGCTGAGAATGACAGGTTGGCTTGTGCTGGAGAAGTTATACTCTGTATGCTTGAAGGCGCTGCTTAGGCACCTCTTCCCCACATCTGCAATCACCCTCCACCCCATTTCCAGAGAGGTTTGAAAACAACTTTTTAGCTTTCAGTCATGGTATTCGGTTACCCATATGAGTGCCTGAAGAAAGCAAGCCACAGTTTCCCTCCATAAGATGGCTCCTGGCAGGGCTGAGTGGTGGGGTGTGAATATTGCATTTCTTTGCTATAAAGGTCAAGTCTCCTCTACTTCATAATAGAGAGGATGGAATCAGGTCCCATGACGGAGAGCTGCAGGTATAAGGTGACAATGAGCATTTACTTGAGGCCACACAACATCTTGTGTCTGCCTTTAGCAACTCAAAGCCCAGCCAAACTGGAACTACTGTCTTATCATCATGCACAGTGTGATGCAGTAAAGTTAAGAGAATTTATGGCAGTTTTCAACCGGTGGGTTGCAATCTTTTTTTGGGGGGAGGGGGTTCAGTCAAACAACCCTTTCACAGGGGTTGCCTAAGACCATTGGAAAACATTACATTATGATTTATAGCAGCAGCAAAATTATGGTTATGAAGTAGCAACAAAAAATTTAATGGTTGGGGTCACTATAATATGAGGGATTGTATTAAGGAGTTGCAACATTAGGAAGGGTGAGAACCAGCGGTTTATGGAGTCCCTCTGAGATCATAGTCCAGGACACAGCCAGGACTGAACTCCACCCTCTTTGTAATCACAGTCCTGATCCCTTCTATTACCAGATCCTTAGGACATGAAGGGTCAGAACCTACCCATCAGGGAAAGTAGACTGACTTGAAAGGAAAATTGTTATCAGAAAAATGCCAAGAAGGAGGAGGCAGATTGGGTCATGATCTCTTTCCAAGGGTCAAAGAGACCATCTAGATCAATTTTCCATGCTGTTTCCCTGAGGGAAAGTATTCATTGTGCCAATATTGTTTGAGCCCAGGCTGTTAATCTTCATTCTATGTAGAGCATTCTGGGGCTTCTAGAAAGAACATTCCCTTGAAGAATCTTATTATAACTTTATTGCAGCCTGTGAGGAGGAAGGGAATATGGGAGAAAATAAGAAATCATTGGGGATACAGAGCCCAGTGTGTGGTGCTCATGTGTATTTAACTTTCTTCAGCACAGATTCTGAGGAAATGATGATGAGGAGGAGGAGGAGGAGGAAGAAGGGAGTAATGACAGGTTCTGGATAGATGGAGCAAAGGATTTATGGAGGAATTTGGTTCATACCAAACTAGTTCATCTCTCAAGATGGAGTGAAATAGGAACTGGAGAAAGCTTCAACAGCAATATGTTGGAGCAGAGCCTAGTGGATGGGAGAACCACCAGGAGGGAGGGAACCTGTTAGCTTCTGTGTGACCTGGAATTGCTCCTTGTGCCCAATGTCACCCTTGTAACAGCACCATAAGCCAGAACTCTATGGTCATTGGAGGAAGCTTACCAAGACCCTTATGTAGAGCAAGAAAGTAAAAGCGTTTCTTAAAATAGGTGCAGTTGGAGCTCCCTTGGTGAGCCAGCCTATTTCTGTCTGTTTCCCCCTTGGAATATTCTTCTCTCTTCCAGCTGGCCATGTCTTAGTCACTGTTCAAGACCCTCTTGTCACCTTTCTTCTCATTCTTCTTCCTCACCATCAAACACTGGCATTACAGTCACCTTTTAGCACGTCCAAGCTGAATTGATTAGTTACTGTGGAAGGTGGAACACTTCCTTTCCCTATGTGGTACCCGTAATGGTCATCAGTTACAGTGTTCTACTATAGTCTCCCTGCTATGACCATCAGTTATGGCTACTGAGTGATTACCTGTTATGGGGACAGGGCATTTACAGTATCTTTGATAGACTGAGGTTCATCCAGGAAACTTACATTGTTGTGTGGATGGCCTTTAAATGCAGATATTCATTAGGACTGGGTAAATCATGACTGCTAGACCCAGGGGATTGTGGGCTCCAAGAAGCTTGGAAGTGATCTGGATGGACCGTTAATGGCTGCCTAACGAGAAAGGCTGAAAAGTTGAATGATTCTGTGTCCTGAAGATGCTTTAATTGAGTCTGAGATTCATCTTCCTGCTCAAGGTTTCCAGGAATGGTCCAGTCATGTTAGCAGAGATGGCTGCAGTCAGACCCTGTGGGAAGGCTGAGTGGGTGTAGAAGAGGTGGTTCTTATTAGTTGTAGTAGAAAAGATCACTCCTTCCTCTACAGATGCAGCTTCTTCTTTCTGATTCTCTCAGCACACCTCAGTGTACTGCCATCCCAAGTCTTTCTGCTGGCCCTAGCACGAGAACTCCTTCTGGGTCAGGGCAGAGACTACAAATGTTCAAGCATAAACATGGAGGATATTCTAGAATAAATGAATGATAACTTTTCAAATTTGCTTGTTACACCAGTGACAGGTTACCTTACAGGGGAATGCTGTAAGGCACATTCAGGTTACCCCACCCCAGCCCCTGCCACCACCACCATGCCTTAGTCTAAAGAAGACTGGAAAAAAATATTCAATTTGAAGAATGGGGAAAAGCATGAAATTACAACTTCTTTAATATATCTTTTAATCGGCAGCATGGTTATATATTTCTGAAGAAGAAAAAAGGTCAAACACAACATATAGAAAAAGAAGGAGAATGAGAAGAAGAAAAGAGAAGAAGAGGAAGAGGAGGAGGAGGAAGAGGAGAAGGAGGAGGAAGTGTAACTCAGGTAATTTGGAATGAATGCTGGCATCAAGCCTTTTTCATTTAGACCAGTATATAAACTGAAGGCAGGCTGTGCCTCTCTGGCTGTAGTATTATAGTGACTTCATTTTCCTACTTTAATCTTCCAGAATCCATCAGAATTCACTGTCTGAACTTTGCTGCAATAATTGCCCCAGAGGGAGCTTGGCCAAACCACAAAGGATCACTTGTAATTTTTCTTCTGGACTCAAAGTTATTTCTAGAAAGGAAACTTGGCTGGCACTGGAAGTCCTGATTTGTTGCTTCTGCATTCAGACAGCACATGAAAAGCATCTTCCAGTGGGCTGCTACCTATCTAGGACCCCAGACAGTACTGGAGCCTGCAGTGGTTCCATTAAAACAATCAGAGAAAGGCTAAAAGCAGGTGGGCAGAGGGGCAGGGGAAGGCACTGAGAGAGGGCTGACTTCAGCAGCTCCAGATAATGAGAACGCCAATAGTGCACACTGATAGATTCACAGTTGCATAAAAGCCTTGTCAATAAACTCTTTCTATTCTCACTGAAAATTAACAGGTGACAACCAATTCACTGTTCCATCAGTTGCTTGTCTGGATCTCTTCTCTCTGTGTGGGACTCAGCTGACAGAAATCCAGGGATGCATTTTAGAGATTCAGAACACAAGGAAAATAAGAACACATATCCCACTTCAGTCCTTTGGGAGTCAAAAGAATAGATCTACACTGGGGGTTGAGGCCCATAAATGAAAGATCCAAGTTAAAGGTCAGCTGAGAATGGGCAATATCTTGGAGTAGGCAAGAAGAGGTTGTAAGGACCAAATCATAGCTGGAAAAGAAAAAGCCCTAATATGTACCAAGCCCTTAATTATTTGCGAGTTTGGCCAAACAATAGATATCACAAGGTGAAAATGAAGGAATCTGTGTATGTTTAACAACAGATATGAATCTACTCACATGGACTGTGAGGAAAGAACAGATCTAAGGTGACTATATGGTGTCATTTTAGTACAATTACAACCAACTGAAATCAAATAATATTTTATTAGGCATATATATTTAAGAGTAACATGGGACAGCTAAGAAGGAGCCATGTATTAAGTCATGTATTACATGGTGTTATGGGACACTCTATTTGGGAGGTGAGAAGGTGCAGAGTCTATGGTGTAGACCCCAGGAGTCAGGTGAGAAATCAGACAGACACTGATTGTGGATTTGGGCAAACCTATATACCCCTCCTGATTTCCCATTGGCAGCTGGAGATTCCCCTAGCTGTGTTGTTGCTCTCTCATTGGCTTCCAGCATCTAAATGATTATGCATCACCTATCACCAGGTGCAGAGGCAGACTCCAAACTGACTCAGCCAGAAGTGGCTACTGCCCATGCCTAGGCACATTACTTGTAACAGGGCAACCCCTGTTTGATCAAGCTAGCTGGCTATGCTACACTTCCTCCATAATGTGGGACAGCAGGTTCTTCAGGAGGAAGGAGTTGAGACACGCAGAAGCTTGGAAGTGGAAAGGTATTGGATTTTTATTACAATACATGTAAGAACATGAAATGAAAGGCCGTGTTGCATAGACAACTGATAGAAATATGCCATTCATTTCAATCCTAGTTACTGAGATAAACACATATACATACCCATAAATAATACAAAATAAACAGTGACTGATATAAACCAGACATTAGGCACTTATCACAGGCAGACCAGGGCTTTTGTATATACCATCTCATTTATCCTGATGAAAGCATTAAGAGATAAAGTGTTAAGAATCCATTTTTATACATGAGGCAGTTAGTCCCAGAGAGATGAAATTATTTGTCCAAGGTCATTCAGACATCAAGCTGCCAAGGGAACTGTTTGGCAGTCAAGATACGTTGTTTGAATTCCTGACACACGTCCTTTCTGCACCTCGGCACTGTCTGAAGAGTCCCTCTTCTGTCAACACCTTAGCCCCTGGCATATTGCAATCAGGGGTCAATCAGCATGTACACAGTGCCTTGATTCTTCTTTAGACTGCTACTGCTGACCTATTCACCACCCAGAGCATACCTTATAAGCCATGCTAGCGAAGAAGTACTTACCGATCTACCAAATGTGAGCACTTCCCTCACATGAAGTCTTAGCTAGTGTCTTCTTGTCTGTCTGTGAAGTCATGTCTGATGAAGAACTTGGGCTGGGAGTGGAAAGGCTTGAACAGGGTTCATTTGATATTCTGGACACTGATTTCATAGCACAAAGACTAGCTAGTGTGGAGAGTGGGGCAGCTATGGAAAAAATAATGTCATAAGGAAGTACACAGGTCTTGTGATAGACCATTTCTGAAAACACCATTTGCACAGGGCCATAGAACATAATTACAACAGAAGCCTCTGAATGTGGACAGAGCTTGTTCTTGGTCAATCTGTCATTCAAACTAGAATCAGGGTAGACAGATGGAGCAGGAATAATTATGGATGAGCTACATGAAATTTTTTTTCTTTACAATATGTGTAAGAATTCCACTATTCATGCACTTTTTTTCAAATGAAGGATTTCCTTTTAGCAGTTCTGTCTTGGGGCTAATTTAGAGGGCACAGGTAGGAAGGGCCACTGGAGAGGCCAGAGGGAAAAAACTTAGAAGGAGGAATGAAATTAAGTTGGAAACCTCCTTTGACATTTAAGAAAAGTCAACAATCATCTAAGTGATGAGAGAGACCAGAAATATAACTGGCTGAATGTCAATTTTAAAACTAGAAAGATAGCTGCCACGTTATCATACCAACCAGGTGTTTCTGAGCAGTAAATAACTCATGGTTGGTCTATTAAGCTTTAGTACTTGTGATAACAGCAAAGAGCATGTTACCACCCTACTAAAAACACACACACACACACACACACACACACACACACACACACACACACACACACACAGTTTTCAACATTTATGCATTGCACTGCTTTCTTTTCACAGCTGTTTTGCTGTATGATCCTTTGCGGTTATCTTGGCCACAAGTCCCTGATGTACGAGCTGACTTGCAGCCGTGGGTAGAAAAACCTAATGTAATTAACAATCTGGCAAGTGTACAATGATCATTTCCACATAAAAAAGATTCTCTCCTTGAATGAACACCCTCCAAATAAAGCACTTATTTCACTGTTTATAAAGCAGGGGATGAAATTTTAATTTTTTTTGAGTGGGGGAGTGTTGGAGGATGTGTAGCCCCCTCTTCATTTAGTTAAAACTCATCATTTTTGTGAGTTTTTTTTATTGAAATAGTAATTATGGCATTTCAAAGTGGCTTAAAAAAATATCCAGAAGGAAAAAAAATGAAGCAATGTAATTGGAAAAAGGTTAGACATGAAGAGATGTGCAATTTGAATCAGCCAGATGAGAGTTATTACTTAATAATGAGACTTCACACTCCTATTATACTGGCCTTTGTATGGGAGCCTTTCAAACCATGAGCTAATGAAGCTCTCTGCCTCCCCTATGGCTGGGGTCACTGTTGCCACCTTCTGATGAATGGGGAAAATAAGACCAGGTGAACATAGCTTGTCTTCAGTTCAAACCATTTATTAATGCCATGGTTTAGAATACAACTCCCAGGTTCTCTTATTTGCTTTCCTTTCCGAGACTGCCAAGGTGTCTTACACCTTGCCCTGTACAGTGAGGTCCCCAGGTACAGAGGCACAAATAGTGGTGATCAGGTTGGGGAGCTGGGGTTAAGAATCCATCCCCAGTGAGGCTTAATGGACCTAGCATAGGAGATAGAAATCCTCTTATGGAAATAAGAGGTAGAGAAAGAGGGGGCCCAGCTGTTTGCAAGCTCCAATTGATAAACATTCAGGAACTTGGCAGCAGGCTGTTAAGCCTAAGGTAGCTTGACATCAATCATGGTGGGAATATTTACACTATGAACATCAGCAAACAGGACAAATTAGGGCTTCCCCCACAACCCAGTGAATTCACTAGCACAGCATGACAGCCATGAAAAACCAAAACAAAACAAAGCAAAACAAAACGCAAGGCTTTATTTCTTCTGAGCCTTTTGGCTAAGATCAAATGAAAACCAAGGACTCAAGTGTAGTATGATCATGTTCTGCTACATTGTAAATAATTGTCCCACCCAGTGGTTCAATTAAAACGCTGATTGGCAGAAGGTAGACAGGAAGTGTGGGCGTGGCTACCAGACTAAAAAAAACTTTAGCAACAGGAAGAGCAGAGCAGCAATGCCAGAGAGACACCAAGGACATACCAGCAGAGAAGCCAGCAGATGCAGAGGAAAGAAGACAATCATGTTGCTCTGAGATAAGGTACCAAGTCTCATGGCTAAATAAGATAAGAATTATGGGTTAGTTTAAGAATTAAGAGTTAGCCAGTTACATGTCTGGACCATAGTTCAATGAGCATAAAATTAATATAAGCGTCTGTGTGTTTCTGTGGGAATGTGGGTCTGCAAGTCTGGTCCACAAGCCAGACAGGCCAGAAACTTATTGTTACACTCAAGGGTTGTATGAGCCTTTAAAACCTACTGTGTGCCCTGTGTGGAGAGTAGTGCTGCTGTGTGCTCACTCCTCAGATGATGGCACTGCAGCAAAGAGAGGGAAAATCTCACCAGAAATCTGGTAAACTGAGGTATGTGTTGAAAGTGGCCTTTAAATCTGAGGTTTGGGTTATAATTAGATGATTTTGGGAAATAAATTGTGAATCAAAGAATGAGTCCTTACTTTCCTGGGGTGTCTCACTTTCATTTCTCTATTCCCTCCCAGATCCTTTCAGTCTCCAGGATTCATTTATTTATTTATCTATCTTCTTTCTTTCTTTCTTTCTTTCTTTCTTTCTTTCTCTCTCTCTCTTTCTCTCTCTCTTTCTTTCTTCCTTTCTTTCTTTCCTTCCTTCCTTCTTTCCTTCTTTCTAATTCTTAATTCAGCCAGAAGTGCTTTAACATAGGGAATCTTGGAGTAGAGGGCCACACCATGAATTAACATTCAGTCTGGTCAGTGTGATGGCATTCTATTTTATAGCTTCAGAAACCAAGGCTCAGGAAATTTGAAATAACATTTGTATTTTGGCAGTGCCTGGATAAAGGCTGGCCAATCAGCACTTAGACACTTACCTTCCCATAGACATGGGGCACTAATGAAGGCCATTTTGAGCCTCCTTTAGATTTAGAGGGAGAACAGGAAGTAGAAAGAGGAAGCCCTGCAGGAGCTGGGCTGTATCTCCCATCAGCTGAGACTTACATTTTGTTTGCAAATGCAGGTGCACTCTATTTTCTTCACCTGCTTGTGTAAATGCTAAAGGAACAATGGGTGAAAACACATTTTATTAGTTGTGAATTGTTTTGCAAATGTAAAGCCATTTCTATTTTTGCCTTACCTGAGCTGCTTATCTCCTTTCTGTTCTTGTCTCCCTTTCCCTGTGGCCTCCATCAATCTAAAAGATTAATTTCTTCCCCAAAGAAGGTGAACTTTTAAGACACTTCTTTAAAACTTGCTAAGATCTTTGAACTGACAAGCCATATTTTGTGAAAATGCTGAGCTGTCACACCTGTCTCTGTCTGGGCCTAATTCTGGGGAGAAGGGCCTCCTAGCCTCAGTGTGGACTGACTTCTACAGTGAAAAGTTTCCCAAACCCCAGTATTGGGTTTTCCCTCCAATGCAATAAATCAGATCAGGCCAAATTAATAAATCCAGGTTTTACCTGAGTAGAATATTGTGTGATATGTTATATATGACTTTATTCAATATAAAACAAATCATTACAGAGCATTCCTGGGTAGTACCAGGAAAGAGGAGAAGACATGAGGGGGAACTACAAGGGGAAGTCTGTGGGTCAGACCTTAAGTACTTTCCAAGGCCAGAGCTGCTGCTTGGTAGGCTTCTCAGGGGTGGTGGGGCGAGGGAGAGAGTCCTTTCAACTAAACATGCAGCTCTCCAGGCTGTCCACATACCCATATAGGGGTAAAAGACCAAAATCAACACCATCCTGAAAACAGGCCTTCATACTGTGACCAGGGGGTGGGGGGTGAGGGATTGGGGGTGGGATGGTGGTGAACTTAACCCCCAAATACGTGCTGTGACAGCAGAGTTAACAGCAAACATCCTAGACACAGCCCTTTGTAATCAGGCCTTGGGGCTTCCTCCACTCACTGTAATTGGAGTACTGAAAGAAGGCCTTGCCCAGGCTCAAATAAAAAGAAATCTTTGTTTTTGCACTGGAAAGTTGGCTCTATGTTTTTTTTTTTTTTTTTCTGGGGAAGAGGGGTCTCTAGACAGAGGCACATCAAGGACAGTGCATTTATTTAAACCCAGAAGTTCTTGAGATCAGCCACAAAGCAAATGACTCACATGACACTGATAACAACTCTTACAGGGAACAAGGTCATTCAGAGCACCACACACTCACCTCTCATGGCTTCCTTCTTTGCTTCACCTTGCACCCCACTTTTTTTTTACTTGAGAGATCCCAGTCTTGGGACTTTATCTCTGGAGCTGGCTTCCAATCTAAGCAGTCACCACCCTTGGTGAATAATTTCTACTCTATGGCTCTCCTTGCCCATAACCTATCAGCAGAAGACTGAAGGAAATGTTTCTTCCCCATGAGCCAAGTGAGTCTGCAGGGGAGGATAGCTTCTAGGGGGCAGAATCAGGCTCAACAAAAAGATGAGCCACTGACACTTGGATTTGGCCCTTGAGTTTGAACTCTATATCTAATTTTCCAAATGATGGTTTGAAGTCATAGGTCCAGGCTATGGTCCAATCTAAGGAAGAGTACCTTGATGACTGGGGTGACATTTGCTACACAGTCACCAAGTGACAACTATTCTCCTAAAGCCCCATTTTATTTAGTTCTCCCACCACCCAATAACTGGTGTCATTACTGTTGCTAGGGGAGGAAGCTGAAACTTAGGATAAAAGAAATATATACCTGCAGCCATGTCTTCAGGAGGCACAAGAGTTGGCTGACTAAAAGCTACATTCTTAAGTACTCATTTGCTTTCAGAAATGATTTTATATGTTTTTTTGTCTGCACACAGAGAGGGTCACATGTGAGGTTTTTTTTGATGCTATTAGATTTTGCATCAGTCTAACCTCTACATACAGAACAACCTTGTCAACATCATAACAGTCATATGTGACCCAGAGTAGAAGTTGCATGTAAGCCATACTTATTCTTCACACATAGATACTCTAAGGTAGTGGTTCTCAAACTTCTTAATTCTTTGACCCTGTACTTATGTGTTGCTGATCCCAGTCATAAAATTATTTTCATTGCTACTTCATAACTATAATTTTGCTACTGTTATGAATCACAATCTAAATATCTGATGTGCAGGATATCTTATGTGTATCCTGTGAAAAGATCATTCATTCTGAACCTCAGAGGACTCATGACCCACAGGTTGAGAAATAAATCTCTAAGGAACTATATGCTTGTACTAGATACTAGATTTTTGACAAGTTGCTATACACCACTAGAAAACTAAAACAGGTTAAAGAGTTTTTCCAAACTCCCACCCTTGATAGAAGCAAAAAGCTTAAAATTGAGCCCATTTTATTATGCTTGACGTGAATCTACCTTTAACCACATTTTTATTCTACCTCTTTTAAAAGCATTTTAAAAGATGGTTTTCTGTTCAATATTGTAATTATTTCTCCAATTTTCTATTCATTGAACAATTCAAATGATACCACTGGAAGAAGAGGGCTTGAAAGAGGCTTACCTTAGTCCCTTCAGAGAGCTCAATGTCCCTGTTTTTCTTTTTGTTATTGACAGCATTGTGGGTGGCAAATGTCACAATCTCTGGCCATATTAGAGCCAGCAATATACCTGGTTACAGTTGTATTTTCAAATTTCGGTGGCTCTGTACTATGTCTAGCATTTCTACTTCAAGAACTTTAAATGACATGATTTTGTATGATAGGTTGGAAAGAATGATCTGGGAATGTTTGGAAGACCTTTGATGACAAGAGGGACCTTCAAAGTATAGGAGCAGAGGAGCAAAGTGAACAAAACAAACTGCACATTAGAGGACACTGACCAGCAGGGGATTATCACAGCCTTGAGTTAGAATGTCAGATTCTTCTTGAAGATCAGATGTTACCATCTATTTCCTCCAGTCTAGTCAAAATTGTCTATATCATTCATAGGGCCTCTAGTTTTACTAAAGGCCCTGTGAATGATAGATAATTTACTAAAAAAGCTTTTGAGTTGATGCCTGGGTACAACATTATGCATTTCATTCCATCCTGTTGTGGAATATTGCCTTAAATGTGTAAAGATGTATTACATTTGTTTATGCTGTTAACAATATAAAGCTGTGTTACATTTGTCTGTGCTGCATCTGTTTAATTATGTAAAGATGTGTTGCATTTGTTTCACCTTGCCTACCTAAGGTACCTATTTGGTTTAATAAAGAGCTGAACAGCCAATAGCTAGGCAGGAAGGAGATAGGCGGGGCTGATGGGCAGAGAGAATAAATTGGAGGAGAAATCTAGGCTTGAGAAGGGAGAAGAGAACAAGGGGGAAAGAGAGGGAGACACCTAGGGATAGAAACCAGATAGCTGCCAGACAGACAGACATGAGGAGCAAGAAAATAAGATGTGCAAAAAAAGGAAGGAAGGAAAGAAGGAAGGAAGAAAGGTAAAAAAGCCCAAGGCAAAATATATGTAAAGAGAAACAGATTAAAATAAGAGTTAAGATAAGGCCAAGCATTCATAACTAATAAGTTTCAGTGTCATGATTTGAGAGTTGGTTGGTGGTCTAGAAGAAAACTTGCTGTACCATCTCTTCTGTGCTTACCTGTACTGGAATGACTAAGGTAGAAGGTAGACAATTCTTTTCTCTTTCGGTTTGGTATATCATGTAATTTAATAGCTGCTGTGGGACTATATTCTTGTACATTGTGGATATTTGCCCCTCCTACTGGTTGAATAAAATGCTAATTGGCCAGAAGGCAGACAGGAAGTATTGGTGGGGCTACCAGACTAAGAAAACTCTGGAAAGAGAAGAGCAGAGCATAGATGCCAGACAGATGCACAGGAAAGATGAAATGCTACTCTGAGAAAATGTACTAAGCCACTTGGCTAATCATGGGCAAGTTTAAGAGTTAAGAGTTAACAAGTAATATGCCTGAGTCATAGGCCAAGCAGCATGAAATTAATATGAGACTTTGTGTGATTATTTTGGACCAAGCAGCCGTGGGCAGTCTATTTGGGACAACTGGTCCAGTTCTTGGGGCTAGTCTGGGCCAGAAACTTCATACTACAAATAGCAACTGTGGCCAATGCTTCAAGCAAAATCACAAATGAAATATAGCTCCTTTACACTTTATATCTGCTCCCATTGGAATTCAAGGGCTAAGTGGAAACAGATTTCTTGTTCTTGTCTTTCTGTGCCCCTACACAGCCCCACAGCCCTGATACTGTGGCTAGCACAGTCATATTGTGGCTGAATGAAAATGGCTCATATATTGGAATGCTTGGTTACCAGTTAGTGGAGCTGTTTGAGAAGGATTAGGTGTGGCCTTGTTAGAGGAGGTGTGTCACTGAGGTAGGTTTTGTACTTTCAAACATCTGCACACAATTCCCAAGTGTCTGGCTTTGCCTTGTTCTTGTGGATCAAGACGTGAGCTCTAGGCTATCCCTTCACTCTGATACCATGATCCGTAGCCCTCTGAAACAGTAAGCAAAATTAAATGCTTTCCCTTTCAGTTTCCTTTGTCACAGTGTTTATCACAGCTATAGAAACTAAGCTAACTAAGACACCTACATACAAAGTGTTGACTTTGGGGCTACTGATTAGCCAGACAGACTTTTATGGAGATACAGAGGATAGACAGAGTCTTTAATGAAACTGAATCATTCTGGAAGATGGCTTTCTTTGAGAAGAGGGACCAACAATCTTGACCTCATGTCATCCTACAACTATAACCTTCCTTCTGTATCAAGAAAGAGCTGGCATTTTACTCAAAGGAGGTCATGTGCAGAAGTCTTGTGCCAGGTTGTACCCTCTATGAAAACTGTGTCTTTGTGGAAAGAAACGTGGTGATTTAGAGAATGTGATTAAGGATATTAGATTTTAACCATGCTATCAGATTAATTAAGTTCCAGGCACACTCAATTCCCCAGCTACCATCAGTGTGGACTCAGGTTTGATACCGTCATAAGAGCAGGCTGCCTTTGGTTTCTTTCTAAGTCCTTAATTCTGTGTCAGCATGCCTTTAGCATTCCACCTCTTCTCGGCACCACTGGGGACTTATGTGATGTCTGCTCATCTGGAACAGTTCTATCACATGTGTGATAGAGTCTAGTTACAAATTTCATCAGGATAACTTAACCCAACTTTCTCTTTTCTTCACAAAGATAATCAAGGTGGTATAGTTTTCTACATAGCATATAGAGGTGGGACCCTTTCTGTCATTGGACATCATTGCTTGTTCTTACAAGCTCAGCAGCTCCTTTCTCTCTGAATCAAGTGTTATGTTACTACCCGTGATCTCAGGATGCTTTCTCTCTGAATTATTATTATTATTATTATTATTATTATTATTATTATTGCCTATGACCTCAGGACTCTTTTTCTTACTAATTGCTCTTGGTCCTTGGATATATAAAATATCACTCTTCTCCAGTTTTGCTAATGAACTGTAAGCAGCATTACTAAACCCCAATCTTCTGACTTGAGTTCATTTTCTCCCTTTTAAGTTTTTTTTTTTTTTTTTTATTAAGCTCAGACTTATTTTTTTCAGGTATCAGTGGATATTTGCAATGCTGTGTGCTGACCAATTTAAATTCATTTATTTCTTCTCAATATTTTATTTTCAATTCTTTCTTGAAAAATTTCTAGATACTCTTAACTACTTTAAATTTCTAACTACTCTAAGGCCTACCATCTTTAAAAGAAAACAAAACGCCATTCCCACACACATTCTTCTAACCTCTTCTGATGACCCATTCCTGTTGGCTTGTTGTTCTCACTTGTAGAGCACTAGTGATGAAATCTACTGCAGACTCTGCCTTGCTGTCCTTATGACTTAATGGCAGGTCTACATACTGCTAATTCATAGCCTGATCCATTTTGGCTTCCTATTTCCTTCATGTAGGAGTCCTGTCCTTCACTAAGAAGAATGGTGCAAATATAAAATCAAGAAACTACACTTGACATAGCATGTCCATGCAAGATCACCTCAGTGAAAGGTGTCTTTGCAAAAATGTCTTTGCATATTTCTGAGCCAGCTTTGGGTATCCCCACTGAACTTTACGAGTTCCCTTGAGACTTAACTCTGTTAATGTCATCATTTCATCAGGTTTAATATTATACCAGGAGAGATTTCATAATCTAGATGAGTAGCATCTCTCAGGCAAGACTGGTAACATTTACCTCCCAAGGAGTTCTGTCTATCTGAGAACAGATAGGGAGACAGAAGCATTGAGTTGTCTCTATGGATCATATCTGAAGGAGCCAGACTCTAGGAATCAAGAGAAACTTGAACGTAATGGACAATGACAATGAAACAAGTACCTTGGTAACTGCCAGAGAATTGTGCATAAGATGAGGTCTGAAAAGTCTGTCAGTATCACTGACAAATGAGTTCAGCTGGAAGGTGCCATTCCCTCCTGGCATATTGGGTAGCTATTCAGAGGTGACTAATTGATATGATGCAAACCTCAGTGGGTGATGTCTCCACTCTGAGTTGCCCGTAGGTTTCAATCATTCTACATAGCCCAAGTATCTAGTGGATTTATTCATATTTACATTTTCTACGTGATTTCTTTTCTGTCATTCTTTCTCTGTTGGTGAGTCAGCTGAGCGCGTTGGGTTAAAGTTAGACTAGATAGAACAGTTATATGTTCACAGCTTTACTCTCTTTTGCCCAAACAGACCAGAGTTGTTTCTATAGGATTACATATATTGCATTTATATATATATATACATACACATACATATATACACACATGTGCATATATATACACATTATATATATTCATATATAGATATATATGCTGAAGGTTGTCTGCAAGCCTTTGATAACAAATAGAATAATACTGTTTATATGCACATGGGGAAAGACTTGACTATCAGAACAGAGCTCTTCACGACATAATTACAACTTGCTGAGCGCCATGGCTCTGGTGAACAATGAAGATATAATCAGTGCACCTATTTGTCCTCCTGGATTCCAGCTGCTAAAGCAATTTCTTTTTCACAGAACTGACAATTTTGTGGTTCTTGTGAAAATCCACCGTTTCCCTTGAAATCCTGTGAAATGGAGCTTGCCAGGGGAAGCACTGAGAAGCAGCCCAGTTCCTGCATCACCTCCATGAAATTAGGCTGCTCATATTTCCAGCCCCGCTACCCTGATTGCATGTTTGTTTAAAATGACAGTTGATGTTGTGTATCTCTTTCATTAGGGAGGCTCAACGAGCTTGACATTATTAACTAACTGAACACTTGCTGAATATAAACACTAATCCAGAGAGACAGCTCGGATAGTACTTGAAGCAAAGAAGGATGTTTGAAAGGAGGAACAAGAGAGGGACCTCAGCCATATGCAGCATTTGGCAGGTGTATTATCAGCCTTTCACAAGCCAGCCATTTTCCAGGAGGTCTGAGCACTGCGATTTCCAGGGTACACAGGGTACATACACACTGCTCTCTGGATGGGAGTCTTTAAGGTAGCCAGATCTGACGAAGGGAGCTGGGGCTGGCTAGAGGAAGAAGAAAGCCTGCAAAAGGTGGAGTGGGCTCTTTTGGGTTCTCCTTTTTTGCATCCTAGCTGCACTGGGCACCTAGCACCAAATAATGAGTCAAATGAGACAGGAGCTCTTCCTCTGTTTTCAAGACATTTTAACCACATGTGCATATGAAGCCTTTAATCTACATGGTCAGAGTGTTGTTGTTGAGTAACCAGTGTTTTCTCATCATAAAGTCTTTTGCTTCTGGAGGATTCCAGCCTTTAGTGCCCAGGAGCGCTTGTGATAGTGAAAGATGTGGGTGACTTTCACTTCTCTTCTACAGTTACACTCATCTATAGTTATTGCCCCTTGGTGTAGCCTTTGGACTTGTCTCACTTATTTGCTGATCCTATGCCTTGGAGATCACAGCAGATTCTGGCTAAGCTCCCATTCTATTCAGCTTTGCTTTATTTCTCAATCTCTTTCTTCCCAGACTATCCCACTCAGCCCGGTACCTACCCTCACCCACTTCTAGCCACTTGCATATCCCTAGCCTTTCCTGCAAAGCTTTCAAGTATTTTGAGGTCTCAAGAAGCTGACCCAAAATTAAATTTATTTGCTAATCTCATTAGTCCACAAAGCTCTGTGTTTGGCATAGGCCTGACCTCCATCCCCTTCTTATGTTGGGAACAGGAACAGCAGTGACTCAGGAGTGGAATGGGATGGGGAAAGGGAGAAAATTTTGTTAGGTCAGATAATAATGAGGATCAACCCTGGGCTCTCAAGATCTCCCCTTACCTCCTTTTCTTCCCTCTTCCTCTTCCCCAGAGAAGCTATAAATCATGCCTTGCTTATTGTCAGAATGGAGAATGGGCAGGTGGGAGGCTGTTCTTACTCTATATGCTCTTGAAAATGTCATGCACCATGTAGTGACAGCAGAGAGTTGAAGAAAGACCACCAGACAAATAAGAGCATCTAGACTACCATGCAGACTTAAGCATTGTTATATTGGCCAGTACTGAGGACTTGACTGTGTATTTACTGAACTTCCACAAAAGCTAGTTTGGGGTTAACATGGGATAAAGAAGGCTCTATTTCAAAAGACTTGTGCTATATAGCTTCAGTTTACATATATGGTGCAGGCTGTAGAATCCATTTCAATATATTACCCCCAGAGCAATCCCAATTTAAAGTCAAAGTCTGGGTTGATTATTACTGCTAATACCTTCACTTTCTGATGAATTTTGGCTTGAATCATAGATTGTACAGATTACACTATTCATACATTTTTTTCATGTCATTCATTCTTGGAGTTGGTGGTGTCAGGAATGAGCAATCCTCAGGAGGATAAGGACAGTGATTTCTATGTCTAAGCAAAAACAGGTTTGGAAAATTAGTGTGGCTAGGAAACGGGTCAGTTATGAACAATATGTAACCAAAGCAGAGCCCAAGAGGTAAAAAAGAAAAGAGAGAAGCCAGAGTGTCAAGGACAGTAAAACTTGGATGGTCCCAGGGGTATCAGGAAGGGTGGCCTTTCAGATCCCAGAGTGCCCTGCATGAGAAAAGAGTTCTAATCTCAAGTTGGGGTTTAGATAGTAGCTGTTTATGAAGCACCGTTTTCTTCCTCTGCAGGAAAGAATCAAGAAAAATCTATTCTTTCTTTTCAAAGTGCTCTTGTGGGAATTGTTAATTTCTCAAACATAAGGGTTGAGCTGGTGTCAATCATACAGTGGAAGGCCACAAACTGCCAGAGGCCCTTTGTCCTTTTGAAAAATTACTAAACTCTGGTATATCAAAGCTATATGCAAACAAAAATCAATTGCTTGAGATTCCAACTCTGACCACAAAGTCAATAAGAATGACAAGGATAAATTTGTTCTTTCCCTAAATGCTGTTAGAACATAAATGGAGTATACTACAATATGGAAGTATGTGGTTGGGTTGGGGACTTAAGATTATAACAGAGAGGGAGATGACTAATGTGAGATGCAGTTGGTAATGTGCTTGGCTTGCAAGCATGGGGATCTGAGTTCATATCCTGAACATCCATGTGAAAAGTGATAAGACTAAAACAGATGGGTCTCTGGGATTGGCTGCCCCCACCCTCAATGTGAATATAAATAGATATTCAGGGACCCCACCTCCACACTTGCATGCATACATGAACATGTATGTTTGTATGAGTACCAGAGAGAGAGAGAGAGAGAGAGAGAGAGGAAGAGAGAGGAATCCTGAAGACCATCGCACAGTCAAAGGAAAGATAAGAAATGCAGCATGATGGAGATTACCAGAAAAGGCCACATGCCCCAAAATTGTATAAACTGCCCGCCTTTTTCCTGTGTATTAATGATAGAAAAGGAGAAATTAGCAGCTGCCAATAGCTCTGATGCATGCCAGAAGGTGGAAATTGGAGAGTGCAGGCCCTATAGAGAAGTGCAGAATCAGCATGTTCACACACAGTAGCAGTGAGCTAATGATGATAAAAATAGTAATTATAGCTAATTTTTGTTGAACTCTAAAGATGTGCCAGGCATTCTACAAAGTGTACTATATTTATTAGTTCATTTAATTTTTGTTCCTACAGTATAGAATAAGTATTGCTATTCTTATTTTATAAATGAGAAGGGTGAGTACTACATGCCTAAGTTAATTGCTCAAGCAATGTATCTTTAAAATGCTGATCTTTACATTTTGGACAATTGGTTGAAAGGAAGATCTTGGCTAAATCCAAAAAGTCCATTTATACAGTAAGACCTTTCAGAAAATTCCTGGGATCCTATTTTGACAATGCTTGGATGGCTAATTTAGTTGTCTCCTTTACTACATATTGAATTAACTAAAATGAAAGCCATTGGCTACTCCTGTAAGAGACTTTTTATTTATTGATGGATATAGGTATTTGTCTGCATGTATGTTGGTGTACTATGTGCAAGCAGTGACCTCAAAGACCAGAAAAGAGCATCAGATCCCCTTAGACTATAGTTGTTCATGGTTGTGAGCCATCATGTGGGCAGTGGGAATCAATCCCAGATCCTCTGAAAGAGCAGCCAGTGCTCTTATCTGTTGAGCCATCTCTTCAGCCTCTGTGAAGAGTTTTTTTTATTTCTTGTTTGTTTTCCTTTTTTTAAAAAAAATTTCATAAAAGTATTTGATATTATTTCTCTCCTCCTACTCTTCCCATATCCTCCCTGCCCCTACTGACCCAATTTTATGTTCCTTTTCTCCCTGAAAAATAAAACAAATAAATAAGAAAGCACATGCAAACATAAACAAAAAAAACTATGGAATTTGTTTTGAGTATGAGGCCTACCATGGAGGGTGGTTGATATACCCAGTGTCATTATATTGGAGGGAGGGGGCAAAACAAACTTTCAAAACAAACAAACAAACAAACAAAACTGAATTCCCATCTCCTAGCAACTATCAATTGCAAACTGCTTCTTAGTTAGGAGTGTGACTTTGTGCCCTGTTTTCTCTTTTACATGTTATGATTTGTCTGTTTTGACTTTGTGTAGGCCTTGGCCATGCCGTCACATGTTCATGTGCACATCAGTCCTGTTGTGTCTGGAAGATGCTGTTGGAGTCATCCATCACCTTTGGCTCATACAGTCTTTCCACTTTCTCTTCTACATAAATCCCTGAGCCTTAAGGGGAGGAGTTTGATGAAAACATCCTACTTAGGGCTAAGTGCTCCCAAGTCTGTCACTTTCTGTACCTTGTCCAGTTGTGGGTCTCTGTGCTAATTACTATCTACTTCAAGATGAAGCTTTTCTGTTGAGGACTGAGTGATGTACTGATCTATGGGCACAGCAATATGTCATTTTATTGCTATGTTTATTTAACATAATAATAGTAGTAAGCTTTCTGATAGGGCTCATAGCCTATCTAGTCTCAGATTATTGGTCTCATTAACGGCATCAGGTATGGGTCCCATCTCAGGGAGCATACTTTATCTTCAAGCAAAACATGATTGGTTATTCCCAAACATTTATGCCACTATTGTCCTAGTCTGTTTTATAGGCTAGGTCACTGTTATAGGTTGCACGGTTTGTTGCTGGGTGAAATGGATGTTTATTTTTCTCCTTTGGCATCATGTATTTTATCTTTCAGCATTATGAATGCTAGTCAGTAGAGCTAAACTTTTAGTTAAGCACCAGCTTGATTTTGTGAGATCCTTTTTTGATCAGATCATTTGAAACAGAACAATCTACCTTAAATCCGAGTGGCATCCTCTCATGGCAAAACAGATAAAAGGATATGGAAGATGGAAACTTTGCTTTTTGCCCACTTGTCCTCACTCTTGCTGGAAAGTTCATCTATCCTGATGCCAATACATTTTTTTTCACTATTATTAGAAATGTCTTCTTCAGTATTTCAACATAGACTAGACTCCAGCAGCTCTTCAGGAATCCTCTGGTCTTCAGTGCTAGATTGGGACTGCCAGGTCATCTAACTTCATGAACTGAGCATTCTTGGTCTCTCCAGTGTCAGACAGGCACTGTTGAACTAACTGTACTATATCATATAAGCCAGACTAATAAGTCATAACATACATAACACACACACATACACCCTATATATACTTTTGTTTCCTTTAGAAAATTTTCTTTAAGAAAGAAAATCAAATGACCAAATACATTTGCAAGCATGAGTCTTCCAAAATAATTTTATGTTAATTTAATCTATAATTTTTTATTATCCATTATCTGTGTTTCAGCTTTGTTATTATTGTAGAATTTTTTTTAATGAGCTTACTTTTTGATATTTTAGCGTCAGGGCTGGCAATGCAGGGGCTAGGTCAGACAGAAAGTAATATTTTATGAAGCTAATTAAGTGGAGGAAGTTTGCCAGAAACTATCTGAATGATGGGCCCCATAAGGAGAAGAATCTGTGCTGTGCTGAATGGTGAAAAATCTATCTACACCCTGTCAGCAAACTCACAGAGCAAGAGAAAGCACAGAGTTATGGGGTCGTTCCTGAGCACTGAGCTATTGCCCATTATGATCTTCTCATGACTGTGTGTTTATCACACAGAAGGTAATTCTTCTTACATATTTGTTCCCTAGATGAGTTTGTGCCTTCATAAGACTGGATATGCATACAAAACTTGTATGCTAATGTTGAACCCAGGCAGATCACAGATACCATAAGGCCAAGACCTTCATTATTTCACAGCAAATGAAATCCAGCTAAACACATCTGGAAGACACTTTATTGTCAGATAGAGCAAAGGATTCAGAGACAGCACATGGCTCCAGTTGACTCATTTGCTGGTTCAGTTGCACTCCCTCAGTTTCATGATCTGTTTCTGTGACTGCCCTGCTTTTCCCCTGATGGGTACAAGATGGCTGCTGAGGCTCCAGGCTTCAGAGACAGCGACTAAAACCAAAAAGGAAATATCTATATCTTTGTTCCTTTGTAAAGTGAGGCCTTAAAAGGAGTTTCTCAACAGCTTGGTTATAGGCCAAATCTTCCTATCCATTTCAGGACGAAACCAGTAATGTGCAAAAGCAGTTGTAGGTCGGACGCCAGCCCCTTTGCACAGATCAAAGCCGTGGAGCCCAATGGCTCTAGTGTATTGCTACAAGCACTTCAAGTGTTCACAGCAGAGAAAAATACCAGCCTTACTTATAAATGTTCTCAGCGAAGCAACAAAATGCACGAGTTTCATTAGCTTCCATCACTTGAGTATCTTTTTAATATTTTGTGTGTTTAACTGAGGCGAGTACACGAAGTGCTTCTGCTGTGTTGTGAAGCATGACGGTGTCTGGTTTTCTTGAGGCAAAACACTTGGGTGAGTATTTTCATTGGAAACTGAAGGACTCACTGTTTTCACACAACAGCATCATTCCTGGAAAGAAGAGCAGACAAATGATGGTTATTCAGAACTGGGGACTTGGCAGACATTTCCTCAGAAAGAGTGGGATGGGTGAGTGAGTCATTGTTGTCAATGAGGTGATTTGAGCTTTCAAATGGGAGGTGGAGTTTTGAAAACACTATCTAGGTCAGCTTGACTTTTTTTTCTAATATGAAAAGATTTTTCTGATGAGACTTGGTGACATTCACAAGCACCCTTTTAAACCTAACGCATTTTTTCTTAAATTAATATGTTATGTAGCTATGTGTGGGCATGTGCACCTGTATTTGGGTGCAACTGAGGGCCAGAGGCATCAAATTTGTTACAGGTGGATGTGAGCCACCTAACATGGATGCTAGAACTAGCCAAACTCAGGTTTTCTGCAAGAGCAAGTACTCTTAACCAGTGAGAGCTATCTCTCCAGCCACATAAGGGTGTGTGTGGGATACACTGAAGTAAGTCAACAAGGGAAGATCTGCATAACGCAGGCACCCAGTAGTTTCCAGATGACCAAGGCACACTGTTACAGAGTCACTCAGGAATAAATGATCCATTCCAAAACATAATAAATCATTGCAAGGTAGCAAAACTGAATATGGAAAGTTTATTGACTTAGTTTAAAATCTACTCTGTAACTAAGCTAAATGGCCACTTGTCAAGTTTTAAAATATCAAAGAAGAATATCTACAATTATCTGAATAGAAAATGCTCTTCTCTCTCTCTCTCTTTTTAATTATATACCTGAATAATTAAAGGCAAGATTTTCTTCATTTACTTCAACCAAAACAAAACCCACAGCAGATTAAATGAGGAGGCAGCAATGGGAACCCAGCTGTCTTCCATTAAGCCAAGCATTAAGGAGATTTACAGAAGTATAGACTGATGTCACTTGTCTTACAAAATAGAATTGGAAAATTTAGTTATTTTTCATCAAAAATATGTTATTTGTGCTATTATGTATCCACTTTATTATTGTTCTTAAAATGGACTTTAAAATATTTATAAGTTTCTTAACCAAGTATTTTCAGTTTTCATGTGGTATATTACCATTAAGTGTAACACACATAAACATAGTCTTCTTGAAGTCCTCAAATATTCTGGAGACTGAAAAGGTTCTAGGAGCTTCTGACATAAAGAAACAAGGTTCACCCCTGGCCTGGAAAGACACAGTCTGTCTTGAGGTATATACATAGCTACAATCTTGATTTGGGTTCTGTAATATAGAAGGGTTGAAGATCAGGAAGCCACTAGGCTTGTCACTGAGACTTTTAGGTGAAGAGTGAAAGTGAGATTACCAAGTCCTGATGAAAGAGGGAGGACATCAACTCCTGGAAGCAAACAGAGCATAGGCCACAGCCTCCTGCCTCCATCCTGCTCTTCCTTTCCCTCCTCCTATACCTTATTCCCGAAGCAAGAAACTGAGTGTGCTACAGGGATGACAAGGAACAAATGACAATAAGTATCTACTTGTCCCTGCATATCTACTAGGGACTCATGATCTCTATGGGCACAAACATCTACACAAGTTCAAATCTTTCATTTGCATGTTGCCCATGAACATCCTCTTGTATTCTGTAAACCATCTCTAGATGACTTATAATGCTAAAACCTACATGAAAGCCATTTAAATACTCACTAGGCCATATTGTTTTGAAAATGGTGACTAGAAAAACTACAGTATATATACCTGCAGTATAATTTTCAGAGTTGTTTTTCCTCCCATAGTTGGTTGAGTACACAGATACGCACTCGTCAGATAGGCAGGGTCACTGCCACAGTAAAGAAAGCTTGGGGAAAGGTCACCAAATCACTCACTCCCAGCCTGTACTTTTAACATTGAATAATATTCCACATTTGAATAAGCAAATAAGGATTTTGAAATATATACATACATTTCTCTTTAAGCTTTCTTTCAGTAGGACCCGGGACAGATATCCTTTATCCAAGAGCTCTGAACAAAACAGTTATGCTTCATTTTATAATTTAAAGTTTCAATGCTGTGAGCAACTTGATGTTGATGGTGGGAACATGGATCCTCTGTAAGATGAGTATGTGCTCTTCACCGCCTGGGCATCTTTCAAGCTCCAAGTCTTTAACAGCAGTAAGCAAGCAATGCGATAATTAAAGCTATATAAATTCTCGAGGCTCTTTTCTGAATTGTTTCCTCTGTACCACTATCATTTTCTTGACCTACCATGACTCTCACAAAATGATTTTGTGTTTCATCTCTGGATTCAAGCCTGTAAGATACTGAAGCCCATGCTGTCTTTGCAGACCCAGTTGTAGTGCATACTTGGTATCCAGTAGGGATTATTATATGTTTGCTCCATAAATATGTGCTCCCCAAGCTGTTCAGTGGTTGTGGTTTGCATCTTGGGAATGATTTGCTTTTTGTTTAAAGTCCACTAATGAGTGAGTACATCCCCTGTTTATCTTGGGATCTGAAACACCTTGGGCTGGCACCTTGGAGCCCATTCCCTCCAGAGGAACACCTGACCGAGTCTTGATGTTGGGGTGAGGAAATTGGATCTGCCTGGACTGGATGCTGAACTAAGCCACCTTGGGACCTTGGGACCTCCTGCCCTTGCTGCAGAGGAGATAAGGAGATGGGGAGAAGAGAGAGTGACTGGGAGGGGCAGGAGGGGGAAGAGAGTTTGAACAAAGGAATACATGGATAAAAAATGAGACTTTATTCATAATTTAAAGAAGGAAAAAAAATGTAGTTGGGAGTTTGAATTTTTTTTGTACTGCTAACTATACTGACACACACTGAGTGTGACAGAACACAGTCTTCCAGTCAGGTTCCATGAGGGTTGGAGGCCCAGACAGCCTTCTGAAGCCACCTGTAAACATCTCATGTCCTTTGACATTCTCTTTGGGGAAAACTACACGTTTGCATTCTTACCCCCTTTCTCTCACTTCTAGCTTTTCCTCAGCTTCCTTCTGTCACTGACTGGGACAGTCTAGTGTCTCCTCATGCTCCCGGGTCTAGCTCATACTCTCTAGCTACTACACCTGATGTGGTCTGCCTGGGATGTCCTCTTCTGGTTTCCCATCTGGAAAACATTCAAGACTCAGGTCTAACATTTCATGTTTCATGAAGTTACTCAGGGAAGAAAAATGAACCGTGTCCTCCCCCAACATCCTTTTTCTTTTCTTCTCTTTTGTAGTCTTTCAGCCACTGGATCAAGCTTTGCTATCTTCCTGGCTTCTGTGGGGAACAACAAGAGCCCATCGCTGTGCCTTCTTCCTCATCAGTGGCCAGGCAGTCTCCAGAGGAGTTGCACATCACATGTGTTTCACAAATATTTAGACTTCAGTGCAGGAAAGAGAGCAGCTCCTCATGGCAGATCGATCCCCAGTGTATTTCTTGCCATGCCTTCTCTATCTACTTCAGCTACCACACCAAGTCATTCTCTTCTGTCTACTCTCCATTCCCCTCAGAAAGAAGCTTGGGTGTTTCATCCTGTGTTCATGGAGCACTTTTCTCACCTAGGGACCAGTTTTCAAATGATTAATATCAATTAGAATGTGTTGGATCATTACCATTATTTAGCTTGTTTCCACTTGGCAGTATACTCTCCACCCTAAACAGTTAAGCTCATGAGCATGCTGGAGGCTCTTTTCAGATAGTGAATACCGATCTCATTAACTAGAATGTATTGAGTTCCTGCAACATACCTGGCAGTGGCATCATGGGTAGAGAAGAAGAAATTAGTTATTAAATTGTTTTGAAATTGCCATTACATGTCTCTAACTTCTTTCTGAACTCAGGAAGCTTTTTATATACGTTAGAATTGCTTAGCTATCATGTGGTGAGAAAAAAAAAAAAAAAAACAGAACCCAGGAAATGCTGACTGTAACCATTCT
The DNA here is from genome assembly GCA_004025045.1 of Sigmodon hispidus. NCBI lineage: Eukaryota > Metazoa > Chordata > Mammalia > Rodentia > Cricetidae > Sigmodon > Sigmodon hispidus. The sequence goes on along the minus strand of PVIH01001012.1, from coordinate 177,318 downwards.
AGGACTGCAGAATGTGATGTGGCTGTTGATAGCAGGCTGGGGAGCAGGGCTCACCTTGGATCTAGAAAATGGGTCATGGTTGTATGTTAGGGGAATAGCATGCTCAGATGTTGGAGGGAACAGTAAACCCTGTATTTACAGTGGGCAGGCAAGACTAGAACAGAAAACCTGTGCTCCAGCCTGTAGAGAATGGGGCCCTATGAAGGAATAGTGCCAGATCCCACAGAGCAGCTATGAACAAGCCTCAGGATATGTCCTTGACTTGGCTTTTGTAAGTTTAGGACATACTGGCGCTTCTACAAAGTTGTGACTTATAGCAACTAAACTAAAATGCTCTAGACACATGTAGAAATTTGCTCAGTAAGTTTTTCTTTTAAGATTTTTTTTTTGCACTCAAGGATACTAATTAGTAATGAAGGTATGTCAGATTTACTAATTTCTTCTAATATATTTTTTAGAGGAAGAGCTGTCTGGTTCCACATAGAGAGGGATTCAGAAGGAACAGCAGATTCTGCCCAAAGACTCTGGATGACATCTTCTGAGGCAGACTCCAGCTATGCCCAGGCTCCTGGAGATATGTCTACAGTGTTCCTATTGCAATGAGACATCTTGCTACTGAGCATTCCAAGTGAAATGTCTTTGCCATTTGTTGGTGGGTTAGGACTATGACCTGGAGCTGATAGCAGGTCAGAACTGCGTCTTACAAGTCCATGACACCCAATCCCTTGGAGGAAGAGAAAGTCTTTTACCTAAACCTTTCATGTTTTCTTTTCTAGGGACTTTAAATTTTTATTGATAGAAAGAGGTATTGGTCCAGAAATGATCTGCAGACATCTGAGACAATTGAAGTTAACCTTTGTATCTATAAAACCAATGAATCAACTAACCAACCAAAGAATCAAACAATCAAATAACCAAACAACCAAACTACCACCCAACCAGCCAGTCAACCACGAACAACACTGCTGTGTCTCAGCAGCAGATGGTGCTCTGCTGAAAATCCTTATATGAATTCAGACCACGTTCCAAAAGAAAACATTGACTTCTGGCTGTATCATGGCATATGCAATCAAACCAACACTTAGGTCACTTTTTGCATGAAAACTCACATTAAATTTAAATCACTTACGTTTATGTAAGTACAATCTTGGGGAAGGCAGAAACTGTACTTTTTCTGTATTGAGAAAGCCCCTAGGGGTAAGGCCTTGGCAAATGGTGGCCAGAGACATCTGAGTTTATTTTCTGGCTGCCTCCCTGTGATGTGCATGCTTATGGCCTCCACACATTTTCAAAAGCTCCCAGTTTGGATTATACAGGGGAAATCATACAATGTGTGATCACAGAAATGACTATTTAGGAGGCTGTAAGAGCTATGGGAAGAAAGGAAGCCGATAGGTAGGGTAGTACCTGGACATCCAAAGGGGTTTGCCCGGGGTAGATGTGAGCAGTGTATTCTTTGTTGAATGCAAGCTCCCATAGACTTTTCATGACAATGACAATCAGAAATGTTTCCACGCAGGCCTTTGCAGTGGAGACTATATATGAGGGCACATTTCTGTCCTAGCTAACGCTTGCAATGAGAAGAAGGCAGAAGGAAAAATGCCTGGGGAACAAGCCCTGGGACCTGAGCTCAAATGGACCTTCCTGGCCTGTGAGGGGTCAAGCTTTACCCATTGCTGATGTCCACTGAAAGGACATGCATAGAGCCAGGTCCAGTGTTTCTATTCTATAGGGCCAGCAGCTGCCTTTTTTCCCTTGGGACTGAGGCTGTTTCTAGCCACACAGAATATAGCTGTGGCATAGGAGCTGGCCTGGGGCTGCTGGGCCCCCTGCACTGGAGTCCTCTGGGGGTTTAGCTCTTGGCATAACAATCCCATCATTTCTGCTAGACATTCCTCCTGCTGTCAGGACTATCATATTTATAAACTCACAAATAACTGCCTTCACCAGCTACTCCATTTCCCAGAGAAGCTAGTCCCTAAAGAGCAGGGGAGGGAGAGCTAATGAAGCACCTCTGAAGGGGGAATCACAAAGAAAACCTGTCCTAGGAAGGTCAAGGTGGCTCAGGGCTCTGTGACCTGATAAAGTCAAGGGGTCTGTGAATGGGAGAGAATCTTTAGCTGTCAGCCAGCCTGAGGAAGCTGGGAGAAAGGAAGGAAGCACAGAATCGGCTTTTTACCCTGTGTGCCTCATAAAATGAATGATCAAAAGTAAATTACAGACTTGCAAATGGATGGTTAACGACTGAGACAATATGAGTGCACAGAGAAGCTCATCAAAACACACTGGGCAAGAGGAGGAGGGACGGGCTGAATACAAATGATGCTCTATAAAGCCAGAGCATCAAAGCAAATGGCCCCCGGTGGAGGGTCCAGGTCATTCCCCACACCTGTCGGGTGGAGAGAACGTGCCGCAGAGCCTTCTTTCAAAGGAGGAGCAGATGAAGCGCCTGTGTGGAGAGGGAAAGAAAGACGGATGGAAAAGAGGAGCGACAGTCTCAGCTGCTGATGACAGCCACCCTCTCCCTAGACAGCGGGGTGGGACATGAACAGACTTTGAGCTGGCCAGTGTAGACCTATTCTTAGCTGAGGCTGAGGGAGGGTAGGAGAGGCTGTGCAGGATGCCTATATCTATTCAATGCAATAATTCACAGCCTGTAGACGCACAGGCACATTTAGCTATAGAAGTGATTATCTAGGGTGAGGTGGCTCAGTGAAGCACAGGCTGGTAATCTCAGCCGTCCTGAAGCTGAGGCAAGAATATCCAAAGTGAGATCCCCTTTCAATAAAAGCCAAAACGGAGGCTGGAGATGAAGCTGGCATCAGCGAGCCCAACACTTACTTAGGATCCATGTGGAGCCCCTCAGCTGCTTCATTCTTCAGCTGGTGCTCATTCCCTGGGAACTGAAACAAGAGAGAAAACAAAGCAAAGAAAAACAGTAAGGAGTAGTAACAGGAGACTCAATTTGGGGATGTTTCATGGGCAGGGGGGATATTGAGGTTGAACCACATGGTTTAAGTGGCCCAGAGACCACTCATGTTCCTAGGTAAAAGCCCCCCAATAGTGTCTCTGCAGATTTTGGAAAGAAGAGTCTGAGCTGGTTTCTGCGAGAAAGGCATAGGTTACTGTGTGCCACAAATTCATATCCATTCATTATCCACCAGTTACTCACAGCAAGCCTGGACTACTGGACTGTGCCAGGTTGTCCTCAGTGTGGAGTATCTGCTAGGGTTATACTTAGCTCCTATATTTATGAATTTTGCAGCCCAGCGGAAAAGCTGAATATAGAAAGAAATGTATGCATGCATGCTTGTATTGTAACAGATGTATATGTTATTTTTCTCATTGCCATGATATCTGACAGAGTAATTTAAAGGAAGTTTTGGTTCACATTGGAGGTACACTCCATCACATTTGGAAAAGCATGGTTGGAGGAACATGAGGCAGACGGTCACATTGTGTCTGTGGTCAGAAAGCAGAAAGCCATGAGGCTTAGATAGCTTTCTCTTTTGCATTCATTCAGGAACCTGGTCATGGAGTGGTGCTGCCCACATTTTGGGTGAGTCTTCCCGTCTCAATTAATCCAGTGTAGAAGCTCCCTCACAAGTTTTGTCCCCAAGTGATTCTAAAACCCATGAAGCTGATAATCGCACTGGTCATTACAACAGAAGACGGACAAAAGCAAGTATTTTCCCAGAGGGAAAGGAAACAGCAAGCATTAGCCCAGTGTGAGGACAATGTAAAGCCTATCAGAGGACACCACATAAGACCTGGGTGCCATGTAGAGAATATAGGTTGCCCAGATCATGAAAACTGGAAGAAGACTTGCTACATTCAGAAAATGGCAAGTAGCAAGTATAGTTTGAGAGTGGAGGATAAGTTTGGAAGAAGAATCTGGAAAATTGGGCAGAAGATAGATTGAGGAGGTTCTTTATGTCATTGCTAAAGAGTTTGGACCATATTCTATAGGGCAGCCTCTTGGGTTCCTCAGTAGGAGAAGGGCATGATGGATCTGTATTTGGAATGCCTTCCTTATCAGCTGTGTGGAAGATGCTCATACAGAGAGATGCCTGTGGACATCTGTACTATGGCCATTGGGGACATCTGCTGCACCAAGTGACTACCTGTGCTTGGACAGTGACAAAGCACAGCAGGCAGGAGCATGGGAGGAGCAGAGTTGGCAGAGGTTAGCAAAGGGTAGCAGCTTCTCTGCTCTACACAGGGTGAGAGCCACCTGCTCTTTGCAAATTCAAGCCAAGGGGCACAGTAGGCTACTTTGCTACCTGCCCATTTGGTTTCAGTAGCTAATGTCCAAAGCAGGGAAACAAAAGTGCAGAGCAGAGTGGGCTTCAGGCAACTCAGAGCACTAGCATTGGCAAGTGTCCAGTGAGGCTCTAAGCAGCAAGGGTATCACTGAGCTTTCCAATAGCTTTGAGTTTCTGATAAATTAACAAAGACAACAAAGATGGTCTCTTTGCTCCCCTTATCACTTAAGCATGGCATTTGCCCTGATTTAATTTTCATGTGTTGACATTTGCAAAGGATGTTAGGAGTGGACTCTTCTTGATTTCCCTCACCCTGCAATTTAATTGAATCCCATTGATCCTGTAGGTCTCACAGCTTAGTGTCACCCTTTCAGAAGACCCCTTCTCAGCTTGGATGACTGGCCTTCAGTAAGAGAGACTGCCATCTCAAAATGTGCCTCAAAGGGAGTTTGGATTCTTCGAGTCATAGGCATTTGTTACTGGCTCATGAGAGGCCTTTCCTCTGGAAGGATTACCTACCTGAGCAATGGGGAGGGGTGAAGATAGGTTCTTTGGTGTGGCCTCTCTTCTGTCCTTAAAGCTAGAATGTTAACTTTCCACTTTCTAATTTTAAAAGTTTGAAATAGCATATACATTTAGGTTTCCCTAGGATATTCTCCAACATTTTTTTGTTGCTGTTGTTATTTTCTTGCTTCTTCATACCTCGGTTGCATGTTGTCCACCCTGAGGCCCCTCTATCTCCTTCGTGGTCTCCTTCCTAGTTTTATAACCTATACACACTTACCCTCCATGTATGTACATATTTGGAGGATTTTTCTTTATTATTTCCCAAATCTGATGCCATTTTTAAGTCTTCAAGAGATGGTTACTCTTTATGCCTCTTTCATTTTCCAGGCACTGGCTAGACCATGTGTTTTATCACAGTGTGTGAAATACACTAGCACTAGACAGCTCCATCTCTATACTTCCTCATAAGTATCCATCTCTGATAAACACACTACTGGTTCTTCTTTGTTTCCATAGGAAGATAGACAAGAGATAAAAATATTATCAGCAGCAGTCATTAGTTGACTCCTTCAGAAGTGTTTAAAGTACCACACTTAGGAGACTGAACTTAGTTGACACATGCATTTTGTACTTCCTTGGTCCTGGAATGGGAAGTGGGGATTGGAGCTAGAACAGCAGTATTATAGCCATGAAGCAAGGACCAACAGAGTCCAGAGAGCTTTGCCTTGACATCCCAGGGCCTGTCAACCTGAGTTAGCAACTGCCCCATCTGAATTTCTTATTGGGAAAAATGAACACTAATTTCATTTATGTTATCATATTTGGGACTCTCTGTTACATGCAAGAAAATTCAGTTGTGAACCAACATGGTGCACACCAGTCACATTTTACAGAAACTGTAGGGAATGAATCAGTACTGAGAGTGACGTGCATGGCCCTTTCTTGAACACCAGTCCATATCTCTGCCCTCAAGATATGAATCCTGGTACCTAAGTAGCATTTCTCTTCTTTAGCTTTTTAGTCTTTTTCTGACCAAGTTCTTGCTGTCCCCTCTCATATCTTCTCCTTCTCTTCCTTCCCAGAGGCTCTGGTCAACCTGATGAGATATGTGAGGTGCGTCTATGAATGACAGGACCTTTTCTATATTCCTGTTATGATGCCCACCTCAATCTGGATTTCTCTTCCAGCCATTTGTTTCTTCTGGCTTAGGAAAAATGTGGCCTCATGATAACCAAGCTATTTCTATTCCTTAGTACTTTTTATTTTAACACTCTTTGTATTCCTCATGCCCCATTAGTGGTGTGTGACTGGTCTTCACCTTTTATTTTTTGTTTTTTAATGTTTTATCAGTGAATCCTTCTGTTCTGCTTCTCCATCTGAAGAGAATAGATACAGTAGTGGTAGGACTGATTCTTTGTCTGTTCTCATAGCATCTACATAGCTTGCCAATGACACAAAGCATTCTGGGTAAGAATGATTATATCTTTGTATTTGAAAGCCCACCTCCTAATTAATATTTGTTTGTATCCCTCAGATTGGTTCAGGTGAATGATGCTTTTGCAGGAATTTACAGACATTGGCGGAGCTGCAGAAGAACATTTCAGTTACTCAGTGAGAATAACTCTAGCCGATATTGGGGAAGATGGTGCTCTGGGTTTTGCTGTCATTTTGTTTAGGCTGTCCTCTACAACAAGCCTATATTTAGTTGCATGGCTTTTGTATTCCTGTGTTTGTCTTGGAGGTGTTGCTTTTTAAGAAAGCACAGTGCTAAATACTCTCTCATACACAAGAAGAAAGGGATGTGCCTTCTGGATCTGTTAGAGGAGCTTTATGTAGGTAAATGTTACTTGTTACTGGACATGTGTTAAATGTTAAAGAATTTATGCTACATGGTATGCTAATTGAAGTTTGTTTAAACATAAGCACACACTAAACAAAATGACAAAAGGCTTATAGGGACCCAGCATTCTACTTCCTGCTAGAAGCAAGACTTCAGTATTTGTTATGTAGTGTTTGTGGTGACTTTAAAGAACATAGTTGTTGCAATCAATGAGAATCCGCATTTGTGGATAAGTGGTCCAATAGTACAGGGTACAGTGGAGCCACAGAGGAGAGAATATGGATGTTCCTCATCCCAGCTCATTCATAGCCATCCTGAGATAATGCCCTCTCAAGTAGGCAGTTATTGGGTTGTTTACCAAGTGTGGAAGGCCCTTTAATCCTCTTGGCACCACCTTGCAGTCCGTCCTGCAATTTGGTGTCCTACCATTTCCAAGGTGCCCTAGGGTGATGATGTTTTTGGAAAAGGAATTAAGAGCCAGCACCCTTCCATGCCTGTCTGTGTCAGAAGATTACAGAGAAGAAGAATGACAAGAGAAATGAAAAGGAAATGGCTGACAGCCTGCAGAGTGGTTTTTCAACTTCAACACAAAACATTCAGTAGTAATTATAGAATAACCTTCATTTAAATGCAAATAAGCCTGTAATTAAGATAAGGGTCCTACCATTTGCCAACATTTTTGTTGTTTCTTTTTATTTTTTAAATTTTGGGGGTGACAATTATGGTTTCTCAGACATTCCTCTGTTTTATTGATGGGTAGTCATTATGTTTATGGATTGTGTTGTGACTGCAATATTTGGATAACTGCAGAATAGAAATTAGTGTCACTTACTTTCAGCTGCCCCCAGCAAAAGAAAAAAAAGATATGCACCATGCATAATGTTGACATAAGCAAAACTTCTTAAGCGGTATAGCCCTGGACAGTATCAGATAATGTGCTGTCCCAGATCACCAGGAGCCTGAAACAAATGCGTCAAGTCCAAGGTTGGAGGCAGAGAAGGCTTTCCTTATGCTTTCAGCAGAATGAGATAAACTCTTCTCACAAAGCATTGACCTTCTCATCAACTGCTTCCCTTTGCTCAAAAATGGGCACAATTGAGGGCAAGTTTTCAATGTCTTCTCAGTAGAAATGTCAGAGAAGAAATGTGCCAACCCAGCTGCATGTCAATATGTCCTTGTAGCACAGGACAGATGCCTTGACCTCATCTGCCAGATTAATACTGATCACATTACTTACTCCTGTTATTGACTTGGATTGACTTACTCTTGAGATTATGGAAAGGCAGATTCCCCCTCCAACAGACTAAACAGAAATATATTTGTTTATTTGTTCCCCCACACACATATCTTGTGTATGTGAATACATCAATATTTGTTTTTTTGATAGATGGATGGGTTGCTAGCTAGACAGATAACCAGTGTCAGATTCCTCAGATCCTTCTAGATGTTTGGTAACAAGGCAGTGAACAAAAACGCAGAAGCATAAAGTATTTCATTCATTCAAAGCATACTATCCTCTTTTGCAAACACACCTAAAAACCTTACCCAGAAGTGTGGCCCAGGCAGTGCAAGCCATCTTTACTGACATTTTCTTTCAAATCTTTGGCACAGTTGGAGTTGAAGCTTTCTCAAGCAGAAAACATTGCAAACAGAGGGGTTTGGAAGAGCTGAAAGGTCCAGCAAGTTCAAGGTATTCTTTTCATTAGCAAGGGAGTTCTCTTAGTAATTCATTAGCCATCACTAATTTAATTTTTTTCTCCTAAAATATACAGAACTTTAATTAGAACACACCAACACTTTGTTCTTTACTGTTTGTTTGGAAAGCAGCCTGGCTACCCACTGTCATTTAGAAAGTAATCAGCAAGTTTCATCTCTGGTTTGTAGTCAGGAGTTTCTCTGTCTTGCCCTCTGGTCCCGCAGCCATTTAGTCCCAAATAATCACGCAAAGGCTTATATTAATTATAAACTATTTGGCCTATTGCTCAGGCTTATTACTTGCTAACTCTTACTCTTAAACTAACCTATGAGCCTTATTCATGTTTAGCCACATGGCTTGGTACCTTTATCTCAGTGCAGCATTTTCCTTGTCTGGTTGCCCCACCTACACTTCCTGTCTGCGTAGCTTCTGGCCTATCAGTGTTTTATTAAACCAATATTTACAGTGACAGATATTTACAGTGTACAAGAGCATAGTCCCACAGCACTGCTTTTCTTGTCTTACCTATTTAATTATGCTATAAAAGGAGGCAGTATATGTTAAGGCTTTTTTTTTCCTGTGTGTTTGGGACAGTTTACATGTGTGAGATTAGTGAAGACATCTTCACAGGTCACAAATGCATGGGGTATGGGGAGTTGCAAATGCACAGGGGGCTGTCATTCTTCATTCAGAATTTTTTTTGCTGCCTTTTTTCCCCAGCATCAAGAGGATTTCAGAAGAAACAAAACAAAACAAAATAAACCAAAAACCTTGTCCATTAATGAACACACCTTTTCTGAAAGGTGAGTCCTTAGCTTTCCTTGGGCTCTCTTTATCTCTATTAAATGTTATCTGTTTGTCTGGCTATAGACGTTTCCAAGGGAACCTCAGATGCCCTTGATAGAGTTTACACACTGCTACCTAAGACTGAAATGTATTTGATGGATTAACTGGAAACTTACAAAACTTTAATGTCTTTTTTTTTAAAGTGTCTAACTTTGTATCCTCTGGGGTGATTGTTAACTTCAAAAGCCATTTCAAGGTTCAATAAAACTAATGGAGGTGAGATGGGCCTAGTAGAGCGATCCCACTCCAGTACCCACTGCTCTTCGTCACCCACAGGATGAACAGACTAGCAATTCTGCAGCCTCCACAGACAATGCAAACCCATCGCTCATTTTAACTCAAATGACACCTCTTCCAAGGAGCCTTCTCTAATCTCCCCTGAGAATAGTAGACTTCAAAGTTCTTTCTTCAGGCTCTCTTCACAGGAATCAACATCTCCCAAATGCTATTGGAATGCTTCCTGTCTTGTAAGGTAGAAAATTGATCTTAAAATAGTTGAAACATGGCACTTAGGGAATCATAAGCAGCTTCCTTATTCTAAGGCAGCAGCTCTTATTTGTCCTGTGAAGCATGCTTTGTGCTGAATGGGCCCATCTTTGTATGTAGCTTTGGAATGGACATCAGATCTAGCTGTTGCATATTCCACTTAATACTTGAGGGTATCTTCTTGAATGTATCTGGGGGAGAATCTCATAAAGGGAGTAAGTTTTAATTGACTCCTTTGATTGGAGCCTCAGAGTTCAAATAGGTGACCAGGATTTAAGGAAAGAAGAACTAACAAGGGTGTCTTGTTGTCCTAAGAGGACAATGAATCCAGATCACACAGCAAGATGGGTAAAAGAGCAATGACCACCCAAGGCCTCCATGACGACAGGTTCTGGAAGAGTCTAATTGAAATTTCCCCCCTCAGTTCTTATACTTTCTTTCAGTTATGTATTAAAATATTATTGCTCCCTTTTACCTATGCTTAGGGAGCTGAAAACGGAGGAATTTATGCCTGCACTTTGGTAGAAGGGATATGGATGTCAGTTGCAACACAAAGAAGTAGCTGACAAATTTGAGGTGATGGGCAGACAAACTTAAAGCAAAGACTTGGAGAGGAAGATATGATGAGGATGGATTTGTACATGACTTTAGTGCTTTTGCCTAGGAATAGACAGGGTTTCCTATAGCTACGCAAGAGAAAAACTGTATGTATTAACTGGTTTCTGTAGTCTTTTCCTTCCTGCCATCCTCCTCCCTTCCTCTCCCTTCCCTCCCTCCCTCTCTTCTCCTTTTCTTTTGGCTTTAAAAGATGGTCTTGGTATATAACCCAGGCTAGCATAGAACTTGTGGTTCCTCTGTCTCAGCTTTCTGAGTTCTGGGAACGCAGGTGTGTGCCATCATACCCAGTGAGGGTTCTGTAATTTGGTATCCAGATGAAGGATAGTCTTTATCGATCCTTGAAGGTCTGAGGAGACAATTTACTTATTCCTCATATTCTATGCCTCTAACCATTTGGGACCAGATCTGTAGAAAAATCAAAATGCAGTGTTTTCTTTATTGCTGGTAAATGTAGTTTGGGAAACAAGGTTACATTAACCTGTGTGAATTAGTCCATCTTGGCAAGGACCACAATGAAAGATAGGTGCACATAAAAACAGTGTTCAGATACTCACATAGATACATCCTTGTGATTTATTGTATCTTACCCAAATTGTTTGAAAGTGCTCAATTTCACCTAGAGGGTTGTGGCATGTGGATGTGTGTCTCCCTCTTGAGATTAGGAGATCCCTAGATTCACTTTCTGGGTGTCTTACAGGGTTGTGAATCTCAGATTAGAAAGCTGTTAACTACAGAAAACCTGAATGAATAACAACAACAACAATAATAATAATAATAATAATAACCCCCCCAAACCTCAATCAAACAACAACAGCAGCCCTCCCCCCTCCCCCACTTCCAAACCCCAACGTGACTGCATTCAGAAGCTATGGAGGCTGTGAGGCTCCACATCTCTTCCTGTTCTCTCCTGGTATACACTCCATGGCAGATGAAAGTGCATGGAGGAGAAACTAACTCCTCCTGGCCCAGGTGCTCCTCTGCAGCACATGCTGTGCTTCTGGGCCCTTTGTTTTCTTCAGTAGCTCATCACTGCCTTAGTGGTGCCTACAGTTACCCCAGTTTGAATTTCACATCTCGTGTAAGTGAGAAAAACTCATTGAGTTTCCCCTCAATTTCCCCTGAAGGGAAGGCAAAACAAATACACATAAAAAATGACAGATAGCTTCTTGGACACAGACAAATTCATCTCTTCCCAGGACATTTTATTCTCACTTTTGACAGCAGTCATAAGACTTGGGCAGCACTCCCCCAAGGATGGTTCATTACGAATGGGGGAAGGGCCAGTCATGACAGGCACAGCTCGAACTTATTGTCTGACGCTGTGAAAACCACAGGGCAAGGAATGCAGCCAGAAAAGCACATAATTGTTAGCATGCGCTTGTTTATTGACCTTCTTGGCAAACACAACAGGTTAAAAAGGACCCCTTCTGTGACCTCGTTGTCATTCCTGTCAAGTTCACTGCCACTGGACAGGTCAGAGTCTATGAATGTTATCAGTAACCATTCAGTTGAGTACCTACTATGTATAGGGCACATTAGTGGTTCAAAAAAGGATTCAATGATAAATTCAATGGCAGAGCCTTCATCAGATATAGCAGTCTCAATATCGTAGTGTGGTTTTGGTGGTCAAATGGATGACTATGATTTCAGATGTGATCAAATATTCTAGATGTTTATGTGAGGGTGATTTTGAATGAGGTTAACATTTATGTTGACAGTCTTTAAATATGCTAGACTCCTCTCTTAATGTGAGTGGGTCTGATCCAGTTATGTGAAGGTCTATGAATTACGAGGCCTAGCTTCTGGACTTAGGAGATGACTCACTATGTTAAGGACTTGTGAAAGCACAAAGACTTGAGTTTGGGTGCCTAGATCACAAGTTCAAACTATGCAACAGTAGTGTGTTTCTGTACTCTCAACACTCTCACGTGAGACAAGATGTGGAGGTGAGAGAATCCTTGAAAGCTGGTGGAGTAGCTGACCTTCTGTGTGCAGCATTAAACAATAAGAGCTCCTGTCTCAAGCAAAGTAGGCAGTGAGGCCCAACACTCAAGACTGTTCTCTAATATCTACTCATAAGCTCTGGCACATGCTCAAGTACACACACACACACACACATACACACACACACATGCACACACACACTCACACACACAAACAAGACAGGAAGAGGAGAGAGAGCCAGAGGAAGAGAGACAGAGAATTTAAAAAGCGCTGGCTTCCCCCGTAGGAATTTTACTCTGCTGGCTAGTAGCCCTTGGATTTGTACTGTAATCTGAGCACTTTCTAAAGCCTCCAACCCCTGGCCCAGCCATCAGATTTTGGATTTCCATCCTCCATGACTGTGTGAAGTAATTCCCCAACATGACCAACATGATTGTTTCTATATCATCAGTTCTCAACATGTAGGACATGCCCTTTGACAAGCCTCTAACTCCAAAAATATATACACTATGATTTATAACAGTAGTAAAGTTCATTTGTAAAGTAGCAATGAAAATAATTTTATGGTTGGGATTATACAATAATTGGAAAGTTGTCTGCTACCAGGCTTTCCCTAGCAAATTGTCAGTGTTCCAAACCCAAAGGCAACATTGTTCTTTCTTTCCTTGGGTACTTGATAGAGAAATACTTAGTCTTGAGTTTATGCAAAGACAATCTCAACTTGCAGGCTTTTTGATTTAATCAAAATGAAAATGATTGTAGAACACAGTAGCTGCATCCTTATCCATGGGTTTCTTCTGGGGTTTCAGACATTGGTGCCCAATGACTCATAAACTGCTGTGAATAGTGTAATGCACTCTCACAGTATGCACCTTTATTCTTTCTGGAACATGAATTGTCCACCTGTTTGGATATCCACAGTGTGTCTGCTGCCTCTTGCTAGTCTCTCAGTAGCCACCTTCCTTATCTGATAATTGCCATGGTGCCACAGTGCTTCTATTCAGATACCCTTGATTTTACTTAAAAACAGATTGAATGTACAAGAGCAATGATATGCCAAAGGGAAGTCCTGCAGTGCTCCCCCTTCCTTCCCTTTCCTTTTTCTTTTCCCGTACTTGGGGTTATATGCTAGTTAGCCTGTTTTTTTTTTTTTTTTTTTCTTTTTGAGACAGTCTCAGTAAGTCACCCATGATGTTGAAAACACATGATCTTTCTTCATTAGTCTTTTGAGTAGCTTTATATATTTTATAGGCATAGAGTGATTTCTTTGAATGAAAATATAAAAAATAACAATATGTGAGGCCTCTAAGATCCGGTAGGAACAAATGGAAAAGTACATTGCAGGGTTTGATGCTACCTGCAGGTCCCAACATCTCCTTAGGGTATCAGAACAGATCTCTTGATTTGAGCAGATTCTTCAAGGTTTTCCTGTCTCTCCATGTGTGTAAGGTAAACAGAATGTAGCTCACATCCCAGTGCAATTGGTGGGAGCTCTGTCTGCAGGAAGAGGCTAAGGGTCTCATACCTTGCTTAGGAATTGCTGGAAATAAGGAACATCTAGTAATCGTGTCTGGGTTTTGTTGGCTTTCTTCTGGTTCTGTTCTCTACAGCCCCTCACTTAAGCTCGCTCCAATCCAGGGCTTCAGTCACTACCACCTGAGAATGGCTACTATAATCAGGTCACTCCTAGCCTCATATCTAGTATTTTCTCATCTCCTCTTAGGTGTCTCATAGGCTCTAAAAATACATCTGTCTTTTCTGAAAAATCTAGATCTTGTCTTTTTCTTATGTCTATTTCTCAGCTGGGGAATATATTCCCCAAATGTCTAAGCTAGAAATCTGGGCTCATAATGGAGCATAAGTTTCCTTTTCGTAAATGTTTTTCTCATTGTTAGTATACCTCTTCATCTGCTCAGGACTGGATTATTATAGTATCCCTTTCTCCTTTTCCCTTTCCCCTCCCACTGTTAATCTAATGACCTTTCCAATGTGCAAATTGTCGGCTACCCACTTAAATCCTTTAATGGCTTTCCATCAATTTCAGGATAACGTTCAAACTTCTCAGCATGGTCTATTAGCTATCTACTGCTGCATAACAAAAAAAAAATACTTAGCAGTTTAAACATAGACATACTTTCTGAGCTTCAGGAATGTGGGAGTGGCCTAAATGGATGCTTCTGCCAGAGGATTTCTCATGAAATTGTAGTTAAGACAGGGCATGGGTTACCATCTCTAAGTGCAGGGTAATATGCTTCCAAGCTCATTCATGTGACTGGAATTGTCCATTTCTGACTACAGTGGTGTTTCCTTTTGTGGAATGGCTAATCTTGATTGGTGGCTTGATTAAGATAAGAATTTCCTAGATTAGTGAAGCACATTTTTGAGTAGATCTGTGGGAGGCATTTCCAGAGACAGATCATGGAGTTTCTGATTTAAGGAATGGCTTAGTCCATTCTTTTGTGTAGACTGTCGGGAGGTTCTGAAACTGTGGGAGGCTGAGTTCAGTCAGAGGATAAAGTTCCTGAGTCTTTCAATGCCTGGCACCACATCCATTGCCTTCCCCTTAGGCTCTCTACCCTTTTTAAATTTTTGTTTAGATTCTCTTCTACCTTCTATGACCCTTCTCCTTATACCACTTTTCTATGAATCCATGCCTGTGCTTACACAGTCTTCAAAATTCACTTCCTGTTGTTTGACTTTGTGTTTTATCGTAATTCTTGGTTTATGCATCTCCTACTTTCTGTTGGGTTGTCTTGAGTTCAGAGATTCTAGATTTCTTATCACCACTTTATTCCAAATCCCTATGTGGTGAATAATGATAGGAATTTAATAAATACACACGATAATATGTGAATGCATAGTTCACTGCTGAATATGAATCTTAAAGGGAAAAGACCATGAACTCGTCGGTTGAATTTTATTGTATCTATTTTGAGAGTCAGGGATCTGGAGAGGAGAATGGCAAGCCCTGTGTCTGCTCTGTGTAGCTCTCAGTGGAGTCAGTAGAGTTTAGCTAGTGGACAGGCTTGTCTGTAAAGTTAAAGATGGCTTCACTTGTGACTGACGCCTTGTTAAACTGTAGCTCATGCTCAGCTGGGAATGGCTGTGTGGGTACTTGCCAGAACAGTGGCCCAAGGGAAACATTGCTTTTTGTAAGGCCATTATAGGCTCGTAGAGAGAGTATATCAACAAATTAAGTATAGAAATTTCAAGACTTTTGGCCTCATCTTGGAGGGATCACTTATCTGGCACTTATTGATTCAGGAAAGTCACAGAGTTAGTCCATATTCAAAAAGAGGAGATGAAAAGGTCCTGAGTAGTAGGAAGTATGATTCCATGGGAACCAGTTTTGAAGATAAGTTCCCACAATAACAATAACTATTGTCATGTTTCATCCCTGCTGTTCCTTTAATATGTGACTTAAAAACAATTCCATCTGCTGTTATAAACAAGGGGAAATTGGAGGTCTACTACCATATTTGTATGTGACTAAGTACCTGGATGAATTCATATTCATTCAAGGGTCACCATCAGCCATGTCCACACTGGTGGAAGTCTGTATTGACAGGACGGAGAGCTGTGTTCTCTGTGCTTCTACAGGTGTAATTTGATCAACACTCTCTATTGCTATAGAATCTCTTTCCTAGAAGGTTTATGGAAGAATATGGGGCTATTTTTGATTGTCACAATGATAATCACATGTTGTCACTAATGTTTAATTGCATTTTGCAATCTGTGGGAGAGTCTCATACAACAAAGAATTTTTCTGTCCAAAATTTCATTAGCAATCCTGTTGAGAACCACTGAACACATAAAGATATGCCTTTCAAATTTGCAAATGTCACAACCTAATATGATTATGATAGGAAGGAACTGGCTCAATTGCACATTATATCAAAAAGTAGATATTTTATTTTGATGGAAGCCTAACCAGAGCCAACACCAGGCTGTGCCTGCCAAAGATTACTGTTATCTTAAGTTATAGTCACAAAAATTTTAGTTCAGAGCACAGAAAGCTCTGCTAATAGAAATTTTGGACTATTATATACTTTTCAGAATACTCTTGAAGGTGGCTTTTAGGTACCTGACTTTAAAAGTGGCAGAACATGGCCACTGGGAGGACAAAGGTTATAAAGCCAATGTCACATAAGAAAGAAGCATGAAAGCATCCTTCAAATGTTTGTACTATCTTCTGGGAGGATTTGGCATAGGCTTTGATATCCTAGAAAGCAAATTAGAATAAATGAAGAAAGAGTTCCCTAAGAAACCAGGCAGGCTGTTTGTTTTTGTTTTTAAAAGGGTATCAACCAGGTAGGGGAGCATGTACCCACAAATCCAGCATTTGAACACTAAGGCAAGATGATTAAGAGTTTTAGTCCAGCCTAGCTTACACAGAGAGACTCTATCGAGAGAGAGAGAGAGAGAGAGAGAGAGAGAGAGAGAGAGAGAAGAGAAGAGAAGAGAAGAGAAGAGAAGAGAAGAGAAGAGAAGAGAGAACGAATCATACCTTGTGTGATAATAATCTGTTTATCCTGTTTAGGTGTGTTCCTGGAGAAAATGGCTAGCCATAGACTATGAGTGAGTTAAAATGAATTGTATGTACAATGTAAAAAAGGGCTCTTATTTGGAGTGGTGCCTCTAGTTGGCCTTTCATCATCATCATCATTATTCTTTTATGATTCATGGACTTATTCAGGAACTATAGTGCACACCACCTCCATAATAATGCCTCAGCTCTTAGTACTTCACTGTGGCTTTTGTAACCCACAGAAGTACCTTAAAATAACTAATACTTTGTTTGTTCAATCATAAAATAAGAAATCATAGTGCTTGACATTTATGTAATGGGATAGCTATGATAATCCCATTACATAATAGTTTTAAACTGTAACGTTGGAAAGATGGAGAATTATTCATTTTGTTTTCCACAAAAGCTGTGAACAATCAATGTGCATTTCTATTACTGTCTTGTATTTGAGAGAGTGTTTTAAGATTCTCTTAGAAAGTCCATTCTAATGACTTGTAATTGTTTTCTGCTTTCTGATAAGGTGTGAAGGTCTCTAATGGCTGTCAACAGAGTGTCATGTGGAGTGATTTAATTAGCACTTACCATTCCCTTATTGGTTGGCCTATATTTGGTCCAACACAGAGTCCAACTTTTGAATCACAGACAGGGACAAGAAGAGGTGATAGAGTTACATTAGATAAGCTTTCACTTAAATGATGTTTATTTGGGGGGAAATGCCACCACATTATCATCAAATATACAGGCTACTGCATGCATCTTGACCTCTCCTCTTTTACTTTTAGATGGCTCCACTTTTGGAATAGCCCAACCACCCATGCTTGTTACAAGAATTTATCATGAGAAAGGAAACATCAGCTAAAGCTGGCTTTTGTTGTTTATGAGACAACCTAAGTGGGCAAATCAGCCTCAAGACCATCTACATTCAGAGAGAAGAAACCATATTAGTGTTCATTTAATGTTTAATTAAATCTGTTCTAGCAAGTATGCTGAATTTAGGTTAAATTTATAGTCCACTAATGTTAGAGTTTTATGCAGTCTCTCTACATTTTATGGCACATTGGGGTCTCTTGTATAATCAACATGTACAATACACTTATGCCCATTTTATGTGAGCTAGAGCACAATTTTACTATTTTAAATAATTATAGAAGTTTATAGTTAAGTGTTGGCTCTTATATCCTATTGTTAGTGATGTATGTGATTTATCAGGTGCCAAGTTCTTGATGTGGGACACAATTCCCAATTATAGCAATCTTCCTACAAAGGAAATGCTGTCTTATTTCTTACACTTCACTTTCAAGAATGAGATTTCCAGGAATGAAATTAGAAAATGGGACAATTGAATGCATTTTCAGTAGAGACAATTTTTTTGTTGCTTTAAAATACACACACACACACACACACACACACACACACACACACACACACACGAGAAGAGAGACAGGGTTAAAGCAAGCGGGACCCCTGGAATTAACAGTGACTAGAGGGTAGGGCTTCGGTAGCTTCCACATAGTCTCAGGATGTCCTTTATTGTTGTTATTGTTTTTCCAAAGTGTTCCCACCACAAATAACAGACAAGCAAAGAATCTGGTAAATTTCTAGTTTAGTCCTACATAGATATAAAGGAATAGCAGTGTTTAGATGTGGTGGAATGTTCTGTATGCTGTAAATAAAGTAACTGATTTGGCCTATGTACAGCACCGTAGAAGTGGGTGGAGAATCAGAGCACAAGCAGGTAGGAAGAAGGGTGGAGTCAAGTCAGTCTCCATCTGTCCCCTGCGGAAGCAGCATGTAGGAATCCATGTGAGCCATGGGCTGTGGGCCACGTGGTGGAAAGATAAATGGAAATGGGTTAAATTAAGATGAAAGAGCTAGCTAGTAATGTGCTTAAGATATGGTCCAAACAGTTTAAAGGATATAAGCGTGTGATGCATTTCTTTGGGGGACAAAAGGCGCTGTGAACCAGGTTCCAACCACCTCCGCGTACACCAGGTCACAAACCCCCGGGGCCAAACAGGCGCCGGGAAAAACTTACTACAAAATTCAGATCTTTCCCTGAACCATTGAACTTGGGAACATGAGAACCAAATTGGAACTTGGATCTGAGTTCAATCCCAAAATGCTGTGGCTGTCCACTCCCATTCCTAACTTTGGCAGCAAAACTTTTGCTCAAGCAAGCAGGAGACACAATTGATTATGTGATAGAAGTCCCCTGCCTTAGAAATGCCTCCTAGTCCTACTTTGCAGGTGTTCCATTTAGAATCTGCGGTCTTCCAATCATATTGATTAAAGTCTTGGGATTTCTAAACCTCTTCATAGAAAGTGGGTTGCCAGAGGAAAGATAAATGTGATCGATATGGTTGCCTCTTAAGATCTGCCCCTTGTGATGACTATACGCCTATTCTCTCCCAAGGCCTCCCATACCTGGATTAACTGGTTACTATGTATCTATTCATGCTCCATCAGCCAATATCCCTCAGCAACAGCAGCAGTGGCCTTGGTTTGTTTTCTAGTTTTACAGCTATGTTACTGAGAGAGGTAGAAGGAACATTTAATTTGGCATTAAATTCTATTCTGGGGCCTCATCCCCTGTGGCAAAGGTGATGTGGATGGTTTGCATTTATGATTTTGCTCAGTTCGACTCATTTTTATGCCCAGGGAAAGTTTTTGCCGGAGCTCTTCTTGCTTCTCTTGCAGTTTGATTTCTGATTTTCATGTAGAAGTTTTCATAGGGTAAAACAGTCGGCTGCCCCTTTGTACTCCAGCTACTGCTTCCCATTAGAACTGTTGCCAACAACCTGGTTTCTGCATATGACTGCAAAGGACGGAGAACATTTGAATTTAGAGTGGAGTTCTATTCTTGAGGGATGTGGTCTGTGTCAGGCAGACATGATGAAGGAGACTTTGCATCCAATCTGCCTGCCAGGCAAAAAGATTCGTCCGGCTGTCTTTCCTTTTTGCATTTTACTTCTGACTTCATAGTGCATGTTGCAAGAGAGTGTATGTGTTCACACACACCCATCTTTATCCTCGACTCACCTTGGGCAGGGCCAACAATCAGCTTGTTTTGTACATTAATGTGTCAGCATCAGAATGCATTGAAAATTGTGATCCTTCCATAATGTGAGGTTTTGCAAAGTCTCAGGGATTTGCTGAGGAGCCCTTGGCCCCCAGACCTGTCAGCAGCTCCCATCTTCTCAAGACCCAGCAATCTGAAATATCGTCCACACATAATAATAATAAAAAAAACTTAACCTACAATTTTCTCCCTCTACCCAAGCACCACATTAACCCCGTCATCTTTTGATTGGCCTCTGTCTAGTCTCTTATTTTGCAGCATCTTTGGACAGTGTTTTGTGTGTGCGTGTGTGTGTGTGTGTGTGTGTGCGTGTGCGTGTGTGTGTGTGTGTGTGTGTGTGTGTGTGTGTGTGTGTTTAAATAAACTGCAGGAGGAGAAAACAATAAAGCTTCTCCTTGAGGAGGTGGTGGTGGGGATTCTGGAGTCAGCTCAGGCTTCCCTTCCTTCTGTTTGCCCCTTCTAAGGCTTCTTCGTCACTCTTCAATGCTCCCCCACCTTCCCCAGGCAGGTTGATACTTACGAGAGGTGAGATGTCCAATATAACCAAGAACTCTTTATCTCTTCAGTTTTTGTTTCTTATATTTGTGACAGCAAAGGAATAAAAAGGAGGGTCCACCACAATTAAATTGCTAATCCTACATAGGGCAGGCAGCTACATACAAAATTAATTAAATTGTAGAAAAAAAAAAAAAAGAGAAGAGAATGAAGAACCAGAACCACCCAACAATTAGCACCCATGCTTCATCTATTTTTAGTATTCTAGTGTTAATGATATTCAGAATGACAAGTATTTCAGTACACGATAAAGCCAGAACCACCTCTATTCTGCTTACAGGACTTTCATATGGGTACATTTCTTTTTCTTTCTTTTTTCCTTTTCTTTTTCTTTTTTTTAGCACTAAATCAGAAACCCCAGGATCCACAAGCAAAGACACGATGAGTGCTCCCAAGATCTACCACTAGATGGAACTCATGCAATGCATAAACACAGCCCCCAGGGGCTTGGAGCAGCTTAAGAAGGAAGTCTGGGTCTATGGGCTGCTGGACGGCATTTGAAGGGAGTGGTACTTTGTTAAGAGACTCCATTTCCCATCTAGTTAGCCAGAGTACACACACACACACACACACACACACACACACACACACACACACAAACATACACCTATGTATTAGAGGTCTGGTTCTGCCCCACTGGTTGCCTTTGTTATTTCAGGGCATCTCTGCCATTGCTGGGAGCCTACCATTTTTGAGGTGATTCTTTGGCTTCACACACAGTTTCGGTATAATTGACTGTCTAATTGCTCGCCCACACTGAGCCCATGTTTGTGCTCCTAATTATGATTATTTCAAAGCTCCTATTTGCCATTCTTTGTTCTCCATTTCCTCCTGTTGAAGGGCCAATGGAGAGATTTCAGTAGACATTCTTCTGCATAGTAGGTTTTCTCTAACTCCTTTTACCCAGTTTAAATCCAGTCAAATTCTTTATTCCTCAGCATTCTACCTACCATCTCTCTTTCCACTAGCAAAAGGAACAAGGGAGATGTAAGTGCAGCATCTAGAAGGAAGCAACCTCTAACTTTGCATTTCTAGCACCGACATCATATTCCAGGTTAAACATATCCATGCAACTGCTTTCTGTAGATCTCTACTGAATTGTACACTGCCTTGCTACTGTGTACAAAGTGGAACCCCATTCCTTACCTCTGGTCTTGTTCTATAACTATATGTATTGTTCAGGCCAGAAACCTGAGGATCTTGATCCTCTTACTGCCTCTTACTCCTGTGAAGGCATAGATTCGCTGTGACAAAACTTTATTTCAGGGAAAGACCATTTAGTACCTGAGGACAGGGCCCAGGTCTAAGAGGAATCTAGGAGATGTCTTAGGAACACATTTGACAGCCAATAGATTTAAAACTTGGGTTTGTGCTGAAAGTTTCCAAGAATTACTGTACCCTGTTGTAAAAGGTTTTATGGGTCCATTTGGGCCCAGAGGTTTGGACTTGGTCTACAGCGGCTTTTGTCTGTCAAAGAAATGGATCAGACACTTATATTAATTTAATATTGTTTCGCCTATGTATCCTGCACATTACTAGCTAGCTCTTTTATCTTAAATCAACCCATTTCTTTTAATCTGTCTGCCACGTGTCCCGTGGCTCACCTGGATTTTTCACATATCTCTCTTCTTCTCGGATAGGATGGAGACTGACTAACTCTACCCTCCTTTTTCCTGTCTGTCCTCTGATTCTCCACCCACTTCTATGGTGCTCTACATAGGCCAAAACAGTCTTTTATTTACAGCATTGCCCAATCCTGAAATGCCAAGACATGTAACACCCCACTTATATATATTTTTCTTTAAAAACTGTCTCACACCAGAGCTCATGGCCAAATTCCTTCCTCTGCATTGGAATAAAGGGTTTCGGCTTGGTTTCATTTGAACCTGTTCAAAAGAATAAACTGACCCTTGTATGTTTGCATCGGAATCCAGCTGTCTGGTGGTCTTTGGGGGTCTCTTGACATGGGTACAGCAACTGCCAGTTGTACCGCTGAATTTGGTCAATTTCACTTCCTCTTATCTCTCTACCCAGAATGTTTTAATTACTACTGTTGCTGTTACTTGATACAATGCTGCTGTTTGCCTAATGTGTCCTGGAAATTCTTACAGTCTTGAGATTCAGACTCAAATCTGCTCCAGGCGTTTATGGCACTCAATCATGTCAAAGCCTCAAAGACTTCCAGACACTTGGCCAGACCCTATCTAGACACACTAGGCTCCCATCAGTGGTGACATATTTTATATTTAATAAAAATCAGTCTGATTTGTTGCTTCTACAGAATCCCTTAATGTCTGACTATGCCTACCTTAAATATCTTCTTCGCCTAGTTGTTTTACTTCCAATTTCAACCCTACCTCATAATTCTAGAATCAGGATTAAAAGTATGAGCTACTACTCTTTGGTTGTTAAGCCTTGAACTCACAGAAATACAGAAAGATCTTTGTCTCTTGAGTTATGAGATTAAAGATGTAGGACACCACTTGGTCATTCCTATGCTAGAACAGAAGGTATGCATTACCACTCTCTGACCCTGGCTTCACTGTGGGTGATTCTGTTCTCTGATATTCCAGGCCGATTTTATTAAATATAAAGTATATCACCACTCCTTCCCCAGGATCCTCACCTTCAGGAGGTTGTTCCTACCACACCCAGCTATGTAGCTCCCTCAGGCTATGCTACTATAGGATCATGAAGAGGAGAGACTTTTCTTCCTTATCTAAACAAACAAACAACTTTTTCAATCATGCTTAAATTTTCCATGATTCCCAAAGGTCCATAGCATCCCCTCCTCTATTTTACCAAAGTCTAGGGAAGTATCTCTGTAAGAGCCCTTTTTATGGGTCCTTGAAATCACCTCTCCTTGTAGGTCTCCTAGTAGAAGCTGTATGCTCCACAGTACCATGAGTTCTGGGACATCCAGTTCCTCTTATATCCCACACTGGAGGGGTGTGTGTTGTGTGTGTGTGTGTGTGTGTAGGCGGTAAGGGATAAGAGTAATGGAGGAAAGAGGGGGGGAATCATTTCTGAAGCACGCAGCAGGTCTTCATTTTCTTTCTTTTAGTTAATTATTATCTAAATGATGACCCTCAGGGTACATGGCATTTTGTTTAAAGCCTGGGGGAAGCTATCTACAAAGTGAAATATTCATAAAGTATACAGATGTCATACACTGCAAATACATACCCTGAAGGTGAGGAGACATTTGATAAAGAGGAGCGAGGCAGAATATAGGACAGAGCAATGAGAGAACCTGGGATTCTAAGTACACTGTAACTACTACAGTCACGTTATGGGAAGGCCTGGACTTGTCCATGTTCAGACTGGATTGTGGATATAGGGATTTTCCCAGTGTAGTAGGCATGAAGAAATGCTGTGTTCTCCTTAGAAAAGGCTACCCAATGTGGAGTATGCCTTGATATTCAGCCCCAGACCTCCATCTCCTCTAGTGGCTATCTCATCTGCAGAGGACTGGCTCATTCTTGGCATTCCCAGTTATAGCAGGTGGCAGCATTAAGGCCCAACACCCCAGCATAGAGGCCCATCACTCTGGCATAAAGGCCCAACACCTGAGCATAAAAGCCTAGCACCTCAAATCCAGCAATGGATTCCAGAGCTCTATGAAGGTAGATGACACCTTCAACATGACAGTATAGTTCTTATACCTTCCAGTCTTTCTTTTCCATTATCTTCCCATGGGTATCAATCACTGACCATGTATCATGCCCTAAGCTCCATGAGTCTGCTTTAAGAAACCATCTCACTGGTGTGCTACTCTGTGATGGTTCTAAGTTGTGGTTTGAGGTCATTTATTTTCTGATTGACACAAGGATCTCTCCAGTAGAGGTTGGTAGCCTTTGGCACAGATTGGGCTCTCGCTCCTGACTCCCAAATACTCATTGGCAGAAGGGGAAAGCACTAGTGGGTACAATGTAGCAGGCATTTGAAAGGCAGAGAGAAATATTAGCTTTAAAGATAACAGATTGGTTGGCTGTTGCTAAGGGTTATTGACACTCCACAAGATGAAAATAAACAGCTTTGAGTCATGGGCCACTACAGCCAGGTGTGGGAGCCAGAGGGCATCTTTAGTAGCAGACACAGAAACTCAAGTAGACTCGCTGAGGAAGCTGTACATGCCTAAGCCTGTACATGCCAGGTGGAGTAGGAAGGCTTCAATGACTTGCTAACCACTCCAAATGGGCAGCTGTTATGCCAAGGACTAGACCCTGATTAGGAATTCCTGGGATCCTGCCTGACTGGTTAGGCTGAGAAAACAAGGAAGGAAAGACTGGGGACTTGGAGTTCTAGGGTTGGAGTATGCAGATGGGTATTGAGAAGACCCCCCATATGAAGATCTTTTTGATATGTATTACTGTCTGCCCATGTCTACATTCCAGGGAAGAGGAACCTACCTCAAAGACAAAATAATGACCCAGCAAGCAGACATTGAGACAGACATAAGACTAAGATGGTTATAGTGGCAAGGACAAAGGTCATAGAGGGACAACTCACACAGGGTCCCACTTACTAAGGCTTATTTGTGTCACTACTTTCTTCAACCTGCCAATAACATAGACAAGTGTTAATGTTAAGAATCCTTGGTTCCTCAAGGAAACACCTAGGCACTGGTGGAACATTCTGCATTAGGTCCTTTCCACCATTAAAGAGCCTAGGCTTCACTTTCAGACACGAAATTGAGGCATGAGTTTGACTGACACTCTGGTCTCAGCTCTGCTACCAAAACCCCACATTTCATTGTGATAAGCCCGGAAACCCAGTTTATGATAAAAGTGGAATGGTTAAGGGATCAGTAAAAATGACACATGTCTCATTAGCAGAGTCATTGAACTCATGGAACATGGCTGCTTTAGTTTGGAGACAATATTATGCAAGGCACGCTGCTGTCCTCAAAGATGTCATATGCTCACTGCACTCACAGATGTCACATGGGACGAGCGCAAGACCGGCTCCACTAAGATGAACTATGTGGCTACGGCAAAGTCTATGCAACTGTGGGCTCTGCAGGGTTTGGAGGTCTTGGTGCATGGTAAGATTTTTACTGAATTATAAGCTGTGGTTGTAGACTTGCTATTTGGGGCCCCTTGTGTTAATGAATTAATGGACAAAAAGAAGCCTCCCCTGTTTAGCTTAAGTAAATCATCCTGTAATTAGGAGAAAGTGAGTTGTCAAGAACAATGGGTCAGGGAGCAATATGCATGAAATTTAGTACTGATTCAAGTACTGTCTTGCCTAATTCAAACTGCAAATGGGCAGATCCAATAAGAAAGCCACCAAACGTTACATGGTCACCAGAGAAACACAGAACCTTCTTGGATTAGAGTCACGTCAGTCTATGTGGCCAAGACAGAAGTCTTATCAATGAAGTCTCCATGGCATTTTGAAGGATGGGTACTGAGGATCAGTTGCAACTCAGGACTAGTAAACAATGGGTTGTTCTAACAGTTTCCGTGTCCTTTGCTTCTTAGAAAACCAGGTCCACCAGCCTTCTGGGGTGATGCTACATGAATTAGGATGGAAACATGAATCCAGTAGCAAAGATACCTGTGCTAGAGGCTATGCAGATACATCACATAGCTCCTCTTAAAGATAACATCTTCCAAGATGTGGGATAGACAACTCTCTGTTCTTATCTCTAGGGTGTCTAAGTTGAAAGAGTAATCTCATCTGAGTCACATTATTTCTGACTAGTCTGTTTAGGAGTGAGAAAGAGGCATCACAAAAGACACATGTTGACTATTTGTGCCCAACACAAGAGAACCTGGCAGACAATTAACTTAAACTTTTTTGAGTGTGTATCACAGATATTTTTTCTGTCTCATTACCTTTCTCTCACAGTTGCTGACCTTTTATAGACATCTTGTACTTCAATTTGTATCCTCCATTCTGCTTCTAAAGAACCAGCTTGTGACACTATTTATTAGTACAAGCCTTTCTACCTCTGGCATGGAGACGACTTCCAGGTTCTTAAGCTGAGCTTCAATTGGCCAGCAGTGAGACTCAGGCGAAGATAGCCTACTTTCTTCTTAGTGGACCACTTTTCCAGCTCCTGCCCAGTTCTGAAACACGGTCTAGAAATCCTGGGCAGGAAATAGTCTATCTTTAGTTTCAAAGTGAAAATCTCCTATTAATCTTGACCACACATCTGCTCTTTGCCACATATCCATTTCTTCTCATAGATTCACTGTGCTCCTTTCAGGGAATTGAAATTCAATTCAGCAAAGGAGCTTTAATCTAGTGCTCCTGTGATTGGAGCGGAAAATAGGAGTGAAACTTCTGTTCAAGACTAGGTGGATAATAACCAGACAGACAGCTTGGTGAGCAGAAAAGGGTGAATCAATGTACATGTGGATCAATGTGCACAATTGAAGCTAAAGGTCTGGGGAGAGGAATAAAAAGAACTGAGGTAGACCAAGTGGATGTCTATGAGTTACTGGACCACCTCTGCCTTTCCATCCTCTAAGGTCTTAGATGATTCCCTGAGGAAACTTCTAGGTCTAAGTCAGATGAATTGACATATGGGCTCTGGGTTGTCCAGAGTGATATGGAGGGATTTAGTCATAGAATTCATGATAGAGAAGTAATATTCTATGAACTTGACCAGAGCATAATAATTCCTTTAGATTATTCATGCATGGAGTGGCTCTGATGGAGAGTATTATGGAAGTGAGTAGCCATCAGTGTGTTCTGTGTTATACTGTGGGATCATGTTCATGCACCCCTCCTTTATTCTTAGTTCTTGGGGTTTACTTGCCCACTTCTCTCATCAAAAGTCAACATAGCACTTTGCCTCAGTTTTTCAGAGCACTTTAGATAAGCCAATAGATGGTTACTGAGTTCTTGCTAATGAGAGACACTATTATTATTGCTATACATGATACTAAATCATTTATTCTTCACAATGACAATACAATGCAGATTCAAAACCAAGTAAAACATGAAATTCAGGTCACTTCCCCAAGGCCTCCATATTGTTAATTCTTAGAGACAAAAAAATGGCTAAGTCATTCTAGTTCCTGACTGTGTTCTTTCATAGTGAAAAAAAAAATGACCACAAAGTGCAAACAACCAATAAAATAAACAAACCAAAAACCCAAGACAAAATGACCAATGTCAGGACATCCTCCCAGATTTTCACACCTTAAATGTCACATGGATAGTCACCTTGAGGATGTCTCTGGTGAAGAACAAGGAAAGGTATTTATTCTTACTGAGATGGAATTCTTTTTCTTCTTCTTCTTCTTCTTCTTCTTCTTCTTCTTCTTCTTCTTCTTCTTCTTCTTCTTCTTCTTCTTCTTTTTATTATTATGAATAAAGAAGTCACATTTTCTATCCTTGTATATACTTATTCAAGGTCCCTTCCCCCTCCCACCACATCAGGTCATTCTCTCTTCTCCATATCTCCTCATCCCCCCCATGGGCACGTGATTCCCAAGGTCCCACAGTCCCATATTGCTCAGTTCAACCTCCACTTCTGGCAAATCCAGTTTTCTCCCCCCAACATCAAGACTGAGTCAGGTGTTCCTCTAGGGGGAGTGGGATCCAAGAAGTCAGTCCAAGGTGTTTCTGATCCCAAGCTGCTCAGTGGTTGTGGCTTGCAGCTTGGGTATGTTTTGCTTTTTGTTTCTTATAGCACTCCCTACATTACTGGAGCACCATATCTGAATGTCCGTTGCTGAGGTGTCTGAGGATGAAGCTGTTCATAGACTGGTTGTATGTCCTTGAAAATGGATTTGTGTTGGTCCTGACTGTCTGTGAAGGCTCCCAGAGAGCAAGTGCTTCCTCTCTCATTATTTCTATATGCAACATGGTACCAGATGTTGATGAACTTGACTCTCTACTGACGCTTTAAAGCAAAACATCGAAATGGAGCCTATGATGAGGTGTGCAGCTTTGTTTAGGATCTTGAGAGGAAGACAAGGCCAGTGAGAAGACACAGACCATCAGAAATGCAGGACTCCTTAACATGCTCTGAGCACTCAGGCATCCTATTCTCACAGAAATCCTTAGACACACATAAGGCCAGTGAGAATCTTATGATGTTCTTGTAAGATAATACATGATCTTCCTTTTTGTGGGGTATACAAGAAAAAGACATTGTACTACTTACTTTTTGTTATTCTGATAAAGGACCATGACCAAAAGTGACCTGTGGAAGACTGAGTTTATTTTGGTTTACAGTTCCAGAGGGAGCAAGTCTATAATGCTGGGGATAGCATTACAAGAGGCAGGTCTGGGCAGAAGGAGGCTGCTGAGAGTTCACATCTCCACAGCAGACAGCAAACTAGAAGGAAGCAAGGCTATAAACTGTCACAACCTTCCCCCAAGTGATACACTTCCTCTAGCAAGGCCACACCTCTACAGACTCTCCAAACAGTGGCACAGCTGGGGACCAAGCGTTCAAATACCTGAGTCTATGAGGTATATCTCTCATTTAGACCACTACAGACATTTAAAGACTCTCTAACTATGGCAATTAAGCTTTATCATTACTCTTTTTCACATGGCTTTGTGTAAATCATTTAGCCATTAATAACTCGAGTTTCTTGCATGGAAGTAGCACAGAAGTACTTTCTGATATTAGGGTTGTCACAATGAGATGGAACAAAACAGGACTAACTCATCCCAGTGATGGGGGCATGGGTAATAACGACCATTTCTCATCTTCATAATTTAAGAACATAAGACACAGGAAGAAACTCTAATAGCTCCTGCCTGTGTATACCTTAGCTTGGTTCGTGGGGAAATGTGAGCACAGGGCTTGAATCTAAGTAGTTCATTTGACATGAGGTGTCAAGATGCATTGGTGATTGAATATTTGGAAAAACGGGGAAAGGGGATAGGAAAACCATCACTATGTACATCATAAGGATGTTGCTTCTGTGAGCAACAAGGATTTAGGTCCCTTGGCTTAAGCATGCCCATAAATTCTCATACCTGATTGCTGATTCTGTTCTTATATCCAAGGTGAGCTCCCAGCAGTTGCAGCTGCTTCCTCTAGGGGGCCACCTGCATGTATGAGAGTAGAAAGAGCCAGGGGAGCAGTGGGCGGGGCATGTGCTGCCAACAGTGTCTGCTTCAGCAAATTGTGGGCTAGACAGTCACATGCATTATCTATATTAAATTTTAAGTCATTCTAATGGTTCCTAAACATAGCTTCTCACTAGAATTATCTACAACGTGTAAAAAAAAAAATCAGACTTGTGGGACCCATATTTGGGAAATTTTAATTCAATATGTCTAGGGCAAGGTCTGAGACTTGACATTTTTCAAAGGTTCTTGAGGTAATTCTGATGCTCAGTCATTTTGGGAAACATAGCAGTTAAAACCCATTCAAAGTAGGCATTGTAATGAAATTGACTTGATGTGTTCAGTATTTTATACAATATTACATCAAGATTGTGTTGGAAGCAGAATTTCTATCCAGTGCTAATTTTGTACACCATCATGTCATACAGCTTCTGCCAGGACCTTTTTCTCTTGTTGAGGCAGGGAGCATGCCTGCTGAATCTCCGGACAGGGGGTGGGGAGTACATACACCCATTGTCAGGAATTGGCTGAAGAAGCAAAAAAGGAACAACCCACCACAATAGGCACTAAAACCACAGGAAATAACTGCCTACCATAAATCCAGGGGTGGGGTGAGGTGGGGGGGGGCTCCAGGAAGGAATTGGGGGTAATTAGAATCTGGAAATTCAGGAGAAGCTCTGTGGGGATATGCACTGACCTTCTGGGTAGAAAAGAGGGAAAGAGAAAAAGGAGAGAGGGAAGGAAGGAGGAAGGGAGAGAGGAAAAGAGAGAGGACACACACACACACACACACACACAGAGGACAAAGAGAGAGAGAGAAAAGTCAGAGAGAC
Source organism: Sigmodon hispidus (assembly GCA_004025045.1). Classification (NCBI taxonomy): domain Eukaryota; kingdom Metazoa; phylum Chordata; class Mammalia; order Rodentia; family Cricetidae; genus Sigmodon; species Sigmodon hispidus. Next base: position 147,073 of record PVIH01001012.1, on the reverse strand, counting down.
AGAAAGAAGAAAGTCAGAGAAAGACAGAGAGCCAGAGAGACACAGAGAAATAATTCCTTTGAAGGGCAGAGGCCTCCTTGACCTCTCCTAACTTTAGGAAATTTGGAGGAGGCCATCATGGACAGAGGATTAGGTCTCTGACTCAGGGACCAGCTTTACTGGAGATGGCTTCACTAAGGTCAGAGTTAAGGATCCTTGAGATTGGAGCCAGTTGTGACTGCCAAATGAGGAGCTGTGACAGAGGCAATGCTGATAGGGCTATGAAGTCAATCCATGCCCTGCCCTCCCTTTCACTCTCTTCCGTGACAGCTTCTTTGGGAACCTAAAGGGGATGCAGAAGACCAAGAAGACAGTTCACTATGTATAGACACAGACCCAATACCACATGGCTGAGCATAGGATAACTCAGAGTTGAAAAGTACTACTTTAATAACTGATGTGACTCTAAAAAGGCAGGAATCATGAAGCATGTGTGACTTCTGTGCATTTTAGCTTTTGGGGAGCTGGCCTCCTATTTCTTTGAAATTTTCTTCCTATTAACAAATTATTTGGGTACATTTGCATGTCTCTTCTTTGGGAAATTTTCTAGTCTTTCCCTATTCTGTAAGCCCTAAGCTCCCCTTCCTCCAATCCTCTCCTTATCTATTTCCCTGAAACATACCTGTCTGTGCAGAGTGGTGACCATATTGTTTATGGTGACTTGCGTGAATGTGAACTCTTTAAGGGAGAGATGATGTTTTACTTGACGTAGTTCAGCAAATATGCATCAGAGCTGTATGAACAAAGACAGAGAGAGGGCAGGGGCAGATCTCCAGTCTTCAGAACATGAAGCCCAAAGCAGTCCACAGATAGAGAAGCTGGTCAGTTACCCCCTTCTCTAGCAACCCTCTTGCTAGGTGTGTCTTAGGTACATTTTAGGTGATGCAAAATATTCAAGAAGAAAGTAAAACAGTATTATTAGAACTGCTTTAGATTTTAGGAACATCGCTCGATTTATAACATTACACCCCTTAGACACAAAATAAACCAAGGACTGAGCAGCTGCAGCCCTCAGCACTAGGCACTTCCCACTCTCTCTGTTCTTTGCTTCCTCCCTTCTTCCACTTATTCTACTGATTCCTCCAGCAACTAATTCTTGCTATGCTTTGAGGTTTGGAAGACCTTTGTTTTAATAGGAGTTCCAACAGCCTAATGGTCTTCCGTGCTCTTAGGTCTGTGTAGCTACTGGAAGAACTTTAGGGATTTCTTCTTTCTTCCTTCCTTTCTTTTAAGAACTGCAAGTGAAGGTATTTTTGGAAACCTTCATATTCATACTTGTGTTCCTAAAAACTCATTTAAATTCATATCCAGCCCATGTTTATCCAGCATTAGTATATTCTAAGCATTCTATTAGGTGCTTTTGCATTCAATGTGTCACCCAATTTAATCTTCACAGCGACTTTTGAGCAGGCTTTATTATCTCATATTTATACCTGAGACGGCTAGAGATGAAAAGGATCAAATGACTCGCTTGTGAATGACAGGGCTAGAATTTGAATCCAGGCCTTTGACTCTATGCTCACTGATGCCTTCCTATAAATTCTGCTTAGAGGTGTGCTAAGCTCCAAGGTGGATTTGTTCTCCCATTCAGTCCGAAGCCTGAAGGTGTCTGGATGAAAAAGGCACTTCTGCTTTCATGTTCAGGAAAAGAGTCCATATGGAAAGGGACAACCTGTTCCTGTGGGTAGGTTTCTGTTTTCCACAGGGCAAGGACATTTGGGTAGATAGTTTTCCTATCACACCAGGCCAGTGATGTATGAGTCTCCTATTCCAATAAAGAAATTAACTGGAGGTACAGCAGCCAGGTCCATGACTGGGAACCTGGGGCACTTTCTCTGGGTCTTGTGATTACTCTGATTCTGGATCCTATTTTTAAAATATTTTCTTATTTTATATGTATGTGTGAGTGTAGGGGTATTAGATTCTGTTCCATTATAAACAATGGAACAGTTTAATAAACTGCCTAGTGGTTTAATAAGAATACTAATTGGCCAAAGGCAGACAGGAAGTGTGGGCAGGGCTACCAGACTAAGAAAACTCTGGGAACATCTCAGAGCAGAACAGAGCCACCACAGAGATGTGATGGAGACATGACAAGGAGGCGGCAGCAGACATAGAGAAAAAAAGCTGAAATGTTGTTTTGGGAAAAGGTATCAAGCCTCATGGCATGGCTGAACAGGATAAGAAAAATGGGTTAGTTTAAAGGTAAAGAGTTAGCAAGCTATATGCCTGGGCCCTAGGCCAATCAGCATAAAATTAATATAAGTGTCTATGTGAGTCTGTGATTCTGTGGGACTGCTGTACTGCCCGTCAAACCTCTGGTCTAGACCCAAAAGTCCAGGCCAGAAACCTAAGACAAAATGTGAGTGCCAACATCTACCATGTGCAAGCCTGCTGCCTATGATTACTAGAAGAGAGTGTTGGCTCTCCCGCAACCAGAGTTTCCAGACATTTGTGAATGGCCCAATGTGAATGCTAGGAACTGAACCTAAGTCCTCACAAGAGCCACATGAACTGTTAGTGTAGAGTATCTCATGAGCCTTGATCCTGAGTTTTCTGAGATGTAAATCCAAGTGACATTTGGGTGATGGTGACATGATTTCCGAGTTTCCCATTGACACTAAGATAGTAGTAACGTTCTATTTTAGAAGGTGAACTTTTGACCTTTAAGATCAAGGCCCATGTTAAAACTTTCAGCATTCTCAGAAGATGATGACTACTCAAAAGGAATGGGAACTTGAACCTCAGATGAAAGAGCGACGCTCCTTAGGTACAAACCTCAGTTTCTAATTTATAACTTGTGAGGGAGATAAATAAATAGGTCTCAGGTGCTACCACACCTAAATGTCTCCAACATCCACTTTCATGATTTAGCCAACCACTCTTGATACTCAGGCACAATTAACCCAATCGTGAGCTCAGTCTTTAGAACCCTTTTAGAGATGCTCTGGTTGAGTGATAAATAATTCATCACGTTCCCTTTTTCAGCTTTTGTTGCTGTGAACAGCTTCTCCACTCTGCCCTTTGCTGTCATTCCCTGGAGCTTTGTGTAAATTGCGGTTTGGGGAGGGAGACGTCGGTCCCCAAGGAATCTAGACAAACCAAGTCATAGTTTACAGGGCACCTCAAGACCCCCAAATTGCTGAGTTTCCCACACCTCTTATCATAACATAGAGAGCCACCTTGTAGTTCACCTGAGGATATGTTCCAAGAAAATCATGGAATATTTATTAGTGTTGTTACATTTTCTCCAGCACCTTCATCGCAGAGAATCCTAAAATGCTGTTAACAAAATACGCTGGGAGATTTTACCCATTTCTAAAATCCAGCTGTCCCTTACTTTCCTTCTCACCACACCCCATCAATTTTCCTCCCTCCAGCACTTCTGTTCTGACTTGGGTTGCTCATTGCTTAACAAATAGCCCTGAAATGCTGCAAACCTGCTCATGTGGTGGCTTCCCAAGGTGGCGGTAACAACTGTCACAAACCTGGCGGCTTAAAATAATCCACATTAATTCTACCTCAGTTCTGAATGTCAGAAATCCTAAACAGATCCACTCTGCTGAAACGGAGGTGATGGTATTGGCAAACTCCCTCCAGAGACTCTAGGGGAATCCAATCTCTGGCCATGGCTTTTCCTGCACCTACAGCTAGATTCTTTGAATATGTTGGCCCACACCTTTTCTATGGTCTGCAGCATTTCCAGACTAGCATCTTGAATTCTTTGGGCCTAGTCTTCCCATTTCAAACCATTCCTGCTTTTATTTTTAAAAAAGTATTTCATGTTCATTCATATTTTGCACGCATGTATCTCTGTGTGCCAGTGGCTGGTTCCCTGGAACTGGAGTTATAGGCAGTTGTGAGCTAACGTGGGTGCTGGGAATTGAACCCAGGTCCTCTGGAAGAGCAGCCAGTGCTTTTAACAGCTAAGTCACCTTCCCAGCTACCTACTGCTTTTCTTCCTGGATACTCCTGATTGCATTTTAGGTTCTTCTGTTTAATCCTGCATGATCTCTTTGTTTCACAAAATCACATTAGCCATAGAAAGTGACATTCTCAGGCTTCAGGAATTAGGTTATACATATATTTTGGGACCATGATTCAGTCTACTATGCACAATAAGAGAAATCTTTGCACATCTTGTCTACATTCCTACCACTTTGCAGATGTTAGGCAATAGTCACACTGGGATGTCCAATTCTATTCTAAAATTTATATGTGCCTGCTTCTATGTTTTTTGCTTGTAATTTTTTGGGGGGTTAGAAATGTCTTTTTACATTTCTTTCCTCTTTTTTCATCATTCACAGCTGAAGAAATCTCTGCTGTGTGCTTCCTGAACTTTCCATTCCTCATGGCATGGAGGGTGTTGATTGCTCACTCACTAAATGGCTCATTCCCGACATGCCAAGGCTCTCTACCTCACACAGACACACATGAAAAGCCTCTGTGAAATGCCACATAAATTATTTCCATGTGTATGATAGCATAGGGGAAGTTTTCAGGTTGATTCTACAGTCTATGCTTTTGACCTTCAACTAATATTTATTATTCATTAAAAAATATTTATGGAGTTCTTCCTTGTATTCAAGTCCAATTCACAGTGATAAAGAGTGGGGCACAGTCTTTAAGGAACTGAAGGGCCAGAGGGCAATTTTACTATCAAGCAGGCAGTTGTCTATGTGGTCTCTTTTCAGCACAAGGGAAGGTAGAAACTCTGCACGATCATATAGCAGAGGGTGGTTGGTCCTTGTGGTTGAGACTGATGGAAATTAATTCAGTAATTAGAGATTCTGCCAAAAGGACAGCCATAATATTATGCATAACAAAGATCTGTCTCCTATGTGCATACTGCTTTTTATGAGGTGTGACCATATTATAACAGAGCAATTCTTTTGGAAAAATAAACACAACAAATTATATCACAGGGAATCTCAGTGTTGGAGGAAAAAAGGTCACATTGTTCAGCTTTCTTTGTGATGGGAGTTTCTTTTTACAATGTGCCCAATAAAGATTTTCCTCAATTCTACTTGAAAATTTCCAAGAAGAATTGTTTTTCAAAAAAGTCACTTTCAATGTTGTGCATACATAGGGAAAATAGAGGAAAGGCATTATACTTACTACCTAACTACCTACATACGTGTTGATCAGCATGTGAAATTTATACATATATATTTAGGAAATGTATATGTATGCATGCATATATGTATCAGCTGTGTGTGTTTCTATAATTCTGAGAAAAGTTTCAGAATATCTTGGGAAATATCAATGTCAGGATTCATGAGGATATATGTTAATTCTGACTTGAAGAGAGCCACCTAAATAAATAAAGGTTCTGAAAACATTTAAAAGTCATTTAAAGTTAAGTTTTGGTGCTGAGGTTCAAACCCAGGATTTCTTACATGTTAAGCATGTGTTCTACTCCTGAAGTACAGCCTCAGCTTTAGCTTTAAACATTACTATTATGCTCATTTTGAAATAATTTTATGGGTATGATATCTGCACAACAGCTTTTTTTTTTCTTTCCTAAGACAGGTCCATTCTGTAAAAGAGTGTGGTTTGTCAGGAAGTCTACGATGCTCAGGTGAGTGTAAGATCAGGTCACAACTCTTTTCTGCCTGCTGCATGGTCTTAATGAGTCATTTCACATCTCTAAGTCTTGAGTTCACCTGTAAAATTAAGCTAATAATACTTTCCACACAGGATAGTTACAAAAAGTAATTATGCTTAGCACATAGCATAATTCAAGTTCTCTATTCCTTTATAAAGAAATGGATATAGTCTTATATCTGGCTTTATAGTATATAATCTAGAGAATAAGAATAATATTATTCCAAGTTTCCACAATATACTAAGTATAAAGATTAGGTTATTGACTTCTCAGGGATCCTTTGTGTGTGTCTCAAATGATATGCTTTGTCTGTCTGTCTTTCTTTCTTTTGTGGATAAATACAAATGTAGGTCTATAGACATATATCCATGTCTTCATTCTTCTTGCCATGTGAATTGTTATGCATATGTTATGCATATGCATTGTTAAAGACCCAAGAATCTAAGAATAATAGGATATTTTCAAAATTAAAACCTGTTTCAGATGATTTCAGAGAAAACCTTTTTTTTTTCTTTACTATATCTCTTAGAATTTTGAGAATGCCCACATGATACACCAAGTACTAACTGAAATTTAATGTCATGTCTTTGATGCCACCACCCCTGCAGTAATTTTGACACCATGGAGCTCTACAGTATTCCTCTCCTTCATCTAACTCACTGAGCTCCTATCACCTTGTGCTCTTACTGAGGAACCTACTGATGCAGTGGCTTTATCCTACATTATAGCTCAGTGAGGAAATTGGAGACTTATGATAGCAACCAGACTTTCCCAGGCTGGTAAGGGACTGGCAATGTGAAGGTCTGCAAAGGAGTTGGTAAACCAAAGTCAGTAGCCAAGTGTACAATCTGAGAATATGTCCTGCCTATAAATAAACAGAGTTACAAAGGGGATTGCCAAGAAGGAATACACAATGCCGTGATGTCTTTTGTGGACTTACAGCTTAGCTGACATTGAGTCTGAGGCATTTTTTGACAAACAAAGCCATAAGTTTGGAAAATAACCTATAGCAGTGATTCTCAACTTTCCTAACTCTGCCCCTCTTTAATGCACTTCCTTATGTTGTGCTGACCCCCCGACCATGAAATTATTTTCATTGCTACTTCATACCTGTAATTTTGCTATTCTTATGAATCATATTGTTGAATTCTAAATATATTTCAGAGATAAGGATTTGGCAAAGGGGTTGTGACTCACAGGTTGAGAATCACTGAGCAAGGGCTCACGTGAATAAGATAATGATGTGTTTGTTCATTACCACATCCAACTATGGAAACTTCCAGACACTCTTTGGTGTGGTTTCAGTACAACCCTTCAAATCTTGTGTAAATTCTTCTTTTGGCCAATTCAAACCTGGATATACAGAGAGAGGAAATTACGCTATAAGTTGACTTATTTGAACAGGATGACACAGAATAATCCATCAGTGCTGCTTACTAAAGAAGACAGAGAAAACGGGGCACCTGAGACATGTGTGCTCAACTTCTCATTCCTAAAAAGCTGAAAATCCTCTTCTGTTGCAGTAGTCTTCCAGTAGGACATTGTAATTTGTTGTTTTTTAGTTATTGTGAAATTTACATGGTAAAGGTTCAGATCTTTCATGTGCAGTCCAGTGTGTCCTGAAAATACACACAATGTATAATTAACACTGTAAATATAATTGTAAAGTATTGAAATTAGACACTGCAAATCCTGCAGATTTCTTTTTAGGGTAGCCTAGGCAGTTGTAGACCATTCTTATTGAAATATAAATGCTATAATCAACTTGATACCTTCTGTAAAGTGGTCAGTTGGAATTATTATTCCAATTTCACTGACAATAAGGAGTTTGGGAGAGTGGATATTTAACAATATCATATTGTTACATACATGATATAAAACATATATATATTTTATAGAACATATATACATACATATATATATACATATATACACACTGATCTTGAGACTGGCCTCATGTAGCCTATAATGGTTGTAAACTCACTATGAAGAAAATTAAGGTGGCTCTAAACTATGGATCCTTCTGCATCCACTTCCCAAGTGATGGGGTTAGGAATGTGCATCACCATTCCAGTTTTGTGTGGTGTTGGGACTGGAAACCAGGGCTTCATTTATGCTAGTCAAGCATTCTGCCATGTAAGCTACATTTCTTTCCTCCTAATTTTAGTCCTAAATGATACTATTATAAATCTTTTAAAATATCCATTTATATAATGTATATTTAGTATGTTCTGCAAATGTATATTTAGTATACATTATACAAATATACTTCATTTTCATCATTTGTTCTGTATATGGATTCCATAAGATTTTCTAGACCATCTCTGAATAAACTCAGAAGGTTTTTTGTTTGTTTGTTTATTTTTCCAATTGTAAGGCTTTTGTTTGGTTTTCAAATCTTCCTTTACTTGGTAATACCTCTAGTACAAGACTGAATGCTAATTAAATAATAAGCATTTTCATCATTTCTTTAAAACGAAAGAGAAAGAATTTAGTATTTCACCAGTCAAAATGCTAATTACAAGGTTTTTGAGGTACCCTTTATGAGACTGAGTTCTCGTTTCTCACATTGCTCAGAATTTTAATCATAAGGATATTGAATTTTGTCAAAGAATTTCCCAATTTAATCAATAATACATTGATATCATGTAGTATTTCTATAATGAGACAAATGGTATTCCTAAAATGGTTCCTTATATCGATTAGTTTTGGTTTGTTAGAATAACCAGCCATAGTTTGGTATTCTTGTATATTACTGTATTTAATTTTCTAATATTATTGATTGTTTTGCTTATATTGAGAGTATTTAGACATGGTTTTTTCTAGATACAACATCTTATTCAAGTTAAGGACTATTTATAAAATAAGATATATAATGATATTTACATTTTAATTCACAGAATGTATTTTTTTCCTGGAATTGTTTTTTTTTTTAAGAACAGAATTAATAATAAAACCATCTTTAAAATGCAGAATAAGTTTCTATTTGGTTTTGTGTTTGAAAGTGCATATTTAAGGAGTCTGTCTATGCAGGTTGTTATATATATTATATTGTCACATCCAGTTTGTTTTTGTCATCTGCACCATCGGTATGGTGCTCACTCCTCCTGTCTGCACCATCGGTATGGTGCTCACTCCTCCTGTCTGCAACATCGGTATGGTGTTCACTCCTCCTGTCTGCAGTATCAGGATGGTGCTCACTCCTCCTCCTGTCTGCAGCATCAGGATGGTGCTCACTCCTGTCTACAGCATCAGGATGGTGCTCACTCCTTCTCCTGTCTGCAGTATCAGGATGGTGCTCACTCCTCCTCCTGTCTGCAGTATTAGGATGGTGCTCACTCCTCCTCCTGTCTGCAGTATTAGGATGGTGCTCACTCCTCCTGTCTGCAGCATCAGGATGGTGCTCACTCCTCCTGTCTGCAGCATCAGGATGGTGCTCACTCCTCCTGTCTGCAGCATCAGGATGGTGCTCACTCCTCCTGTCTACAGCATCAGGATGGTGCTCACTCCTCCTCCTGTCTGCAGCATCAGGATGGTGCTCACTCCTCCTGTCTGCAGCATCAGGATGGTGCTCACTGCTCCTCCTGTCTGCAGCATCAGGATGGTGCTCACTCCTCCTCCTGTCTGCAGTATTAGGATGGTGCTCACTCCTCCTCCTGTCTGCAGTATTAGGATGGTGCTCACTCCTCCTCCTGTCTGCAGTATTAGGATGGTGCTCACTCCTCCTGTCTGCAGTATTAGGATGGTGCTCACTCCTCCTGTCTGCAGCATCAGGATGGTGTTCATCCTCCTGTCTACAGCATCAGGATGGTGCTCACTGCTCCTGTCTGCAGCATCAGGATGGTGCTCACTCGTCCTGTCTGCAGCATCAGGATGGTGCTCACTGCTCCTCCTGTCTGCAGCATCAGGATGGTGCTCACTCCTCCTCCTGTCTGCAGCATCAGGATGGTGCTCACTGCTCCTGTCTGCAGCAGCAGGATGGTGCTCACTGCTCCTCCTGTCTGCAGTATTAGGATGGTGCTCACTGCTCCTCCTGTCTGCAGTATTAGGATGGTGCTCACTGCTCCTCCTGTCTGCAGCATCAGGATGGTGCTCACTGCTCCTCCTGTCTACAGCATCAGGATGGTGCTCACTGCTCCTCCTGTCTGCAGTATTAGGATGGTGCTCACTGCTCCTCCAATCTGGATAATGTTCACTCCTCCTCAACATTGCATACTGGCAACTGGTGCATCTTCTTCTCTTGTTCACTGGTATTGTTCAAGTTGCCTTAACTTTATTCACCTTTCAAAGAACTCTCTTTCATTCCTCATTTCTTCTACTTGATTTGTATTTAGTGGTCTACTTTTCCAAGCTGGAAGTGGAAACTTGGTCACCTATTTTGAAAATGTCAAATTTCCCTACTTGTGTTTCAAGAATATCACAGACAATTTAATTTTTTCCTTTTCTTTCTTTTCATTTCTTTTTCCTCCTCCGTCTTCTTTCCTGTCTTCATGTTCCTACTTCAGTGATGCTGATGGCTGAATTTCTCCTGTTGGCTATCCCTGATCACAATTTTTACCTCAGTACATTGTGGGTTTATTGTTTTCTAATTCCTCGATTTTCATATTATCTGTGGTTTATTTAGAAACAGGCTGTTTATTTTTCAAATACTTGAGGATTTCTACATATCTTCTTGTTTTCTTATTTTACCTCTGCTGTTGGAAAACATATGTGAAAGACTTCGATTTCCTGAGTGGTATGAGAATTTGCTTTGAAATGCAACATATGGTCTATATGAACTATCTGTATGCATGTGCTATTTGAAAATATGTGTATTCTGTAGTTTTGGGGTAATTTTGTAAAAAAAAAATGAGTGTAGTTTATAATATACAAATCTTGGTAACTTTTAAATTTTAAAAACTTTCCATTTCTGTAGATGTGTATGTGTGTTTCTATGTGAATGAATCCCAACTGAGTGTGGGTACTTACAGAGGCCCAAGGAGGGTGTTGGCTTCCAGGCAGATGGAGTCAGAGGCATTGAGATGAGCTATCGATATGGATGCTGGGAACTGAACTTAGGTCCTCTGCAAGAGTATGATGTGTTTAACTGCTGGGGCATCTCTCCAGTCCCATAAATGTTTGTTTTTTCTTATCAAAATTTTCTTATAATTTACTAGTGAGAGAGTTTTAAGTACCTTATTATGACTTCTTATTTGCATATTTCTCTCTTTCTTTATGTTCTTTCACCTTCATGTATTTTAAAGCTCTATTATTACAAGCACCACAGTCAAGATTGTTACATCTTCCAGAATAATTGATCTCTTTTACACTGTGGTATCTCTTTGTCTGTAGGAGGATTACTTGTCAAGATATCTGTTTTATCTGATATCAATATAGCCACACATGGCTTCTTATGATTATTGTTTGACTGATTAATCTGACTATTCTTTTACTTTCAACCTATCAGCATCTCTACATTTATTGTGCACCTCTTATAGACAGCATATAATTTAGTCTGAGATTTTCTAGTCAGTTGAAAAAAATTCTGTGCTATTTATTGGAGTGTGTTTTCCATTGGCTTTTAACACAGTTATTGTTGCTCATGGATTTAGTCTACTGTCTTACCAGTTGTTTTTCCAATCACTTCACCTTGGGTTCTGTTCTCTTTCTCCACTCTGAAATTCATCAGATTATTTTAATATTCAATTATCTTTATTCTACTGACTTTTTGTCAATCTGTCTTATTTCAGAAATGTTCTAAGAATTACAAAATGACCTTAGGTTTCAGTCTTCTTATTCCTGCTTACCAGACAAAATGTAAAATTATGCAAAAGTAAAATATTTAGTCTTTTTTTCTTTCTTCCCTTCCTCCCTCCCCCCTTCCCTCCTTCCCTCTCTTTCTTTCTTGAGAGAAGGTTCCCTAGGTACCCTAAACTGCTTGTAAACTCATGGTCATTCTGTTGTAGTCTGCCCAGTTCTAGTATTGCTGCTCTGCTCTGCCATGCAGATCCCCATATTCTTTATATTCAAACTTATGGTCACGTTACCTCTCTCTCCTGAGTGTCAGTGTTGCAGGGCTCCACCACTGTGCCAGCCTCCTGAATGCAGCATGCTATACGTTTATATATTCTACTTCAAACTTTGATAAACTGTAAATTTGCCTTTTGGGCAAATCTAATATTTATAAAACTAAGTGATTTTAAGATAAAGAGAATGAAAAATACTGTCATTTATCTTATATTTTCTTCTTGTGAGCTCTTCATCCTTGTGCACAGAAATCACAAATCTCACTTGAAGAAGTGAATTCAGAGTGTGTCCTGGTGAAAGACTGATGAATATGACTCTTTTTGCTTCAGACACATTGAAAAGCAGATTTTATTTTTTTAAATTATTGCTTTTTGCCAAATGTAGATATTGGGGTAATTGTTAATTTTGCTTTTCTTGATTTTATTTTCTTTATTCAACACTTCCAAGAATTTTCTTTTGTCTTCTAGCACATGTTAGCGGGTCATATTAATGTAATAGTCTTTTTGGGTAATGTATCTTTTCTTTCTGGCCACATTTAGAACTTTTCTGTTTACATTGGGCTTTAGCAATTAAATTATGATGTGTTTAGCTTTCCTTAAACTATACATAACATTTACCTGTCTGAAATTCAAGGCAAAGTTCTTTATTTAGGAAATTCTGTCTTGTTATTTAAGTTTTCCCCATTTTCTTAATTAATTGCTGATATCTTGCAATACCTGAGAGAATTACACAGAATGACAAATCTCCATTACTTTTCTTTATAATAAGTCTTTGTCATCCTTATTTGCACTTTGGATGACATACGATGTCTTTGCACGATTACTGACTGCACCACCTACCAGCTGTCTCCCCCTCTTAAACCCATTCCACATGCTTCATTTTAAACATTTTCATTTTGTTGTTAGAATTTCCATTGAGTTTTAAAAAATCCCCTTTTTTATTTCTATTTACTTAGCGGCATTGATTCTTTAGCATTATATTACCCTCAAACATATTTACAATAGTTATTTTAGTGCTTATGCCTGCTAATTCTAATTGAATAATCTTAGGGTCTATTTCCGTGGCTATTTATTTTCCTTATTACAAGTCATATAGTCTTTCATGTCTAGTAATTTTTTATTCTGTGTTATACACCGGGGGTAACACACCATAAGGAATCTTGCTTTTGTTTATTCTTTTTAAAAAATAAATTTACATTTTATTCAGGTAGGCTAAATTATTTATGGCTTCTTTTGACTCTCTTGAGTTTTTGTTAATCTTCTTTACGTGGGTCCAATTCTCCAATTCAGATTTTCCTTAGTTCTAGGATGTAGTTTTTCCTATGATTGTGCTTCTTGTTCTTTGTAGGGGTTTTTTTGAGTTTCAGCTGAGTGCACAAGGTTCCCAGAGAGCTCTCCATTAGAATCGTGTAACTTCCGGTGTCTCCCCTCTCACTGCACAAGGCCCTGTTCTTTGTGGCTCTGTCTTCTTTATGCTGTCCAGCTAATCCAAGGTACTTCAGTAGTTTCTAAATTACAGAACGACTAATATTCTCAGCTTGAGTTTAACTTACCCAAGCTATTATCTGAAGTGTCTCTAGTTGACAAGCTGAACGCTGGTTATAAACATTATCAGCCTTCAGGTGGAATAGTAACTACTTTGAATAGCGTCTTCTATATAAGCAGAGAATATGCAGTGGAGTACCGTGATAAGTTTCTCTGACGTTATTTTTCTGAGGCGCTTCAGCCACCATGGTACCCAGTCAGCTCCATCACTGGATGACAGAAAAACCTTAATGCTTAGAGTGAAAGTTACATAAGATGTTGCTACCTAATTATATGAATAAATGCTATAATAGTTTAAAAAATTTTATTTCATTTAATCTTTAAAAACAGAGAAGTCAGGGTTTCTATTTTCATTTTCAGCAACTATAAAGGAGTGTTTTTAAATAATGAGGATAAAGAAGTCAGTGTGTTGACTTGAACAGAGGATTGCAATCGTTTCCATGGAATATATATTCTAAAGATTTATCCATCACTAGATTTGGGTCATTTATATTTCAACTGTCTCCAAATTCTTGAAACCTTTTTGGTCATCAGCCTATTCTAGATCTTGCATGCTCTCTGCACACATCAGCACATTGTAGGTCCTGGATGTCATTCTACAAATGAACAAATGGAACCTTGTAACACTTGCTTATTAAAGCACATTTTATATCTAAGTTCTGGGTTGTTACATATAACATTTCTGGAACTAAATACTATTTTCATTTCAACTGTTGTAAATCTTGTGTGGGGGAAAAATGATTGCTGGGTATAGGGGTGCATGTCTGAAATCCTAGTCACTTGGAAGTAAAAGACAGGAGGATTAAGAGTTCAAGGCCACCCTGAGCTACATAATGAGACCCTGCTCAAGAAAAAGAATATGTATTCAATACTGGACACTTAAATTATTCCTTCATTATGTTATATCACATTTCCTATTATATTGTGTTTTAATGGAAGAATCATATTCATTTCTCCATTTATTGCTAATTTCTCCACCATAAAAAAGTTCATTAAAATAAAATATTTTTATGTTTTCCCCCTTGCTGTCCTCTTAGAGTCTAGAATCTCCAAAAGCTGCAAAGGAGCACAGAATACATTTTTACATGTATATCGTATATCTTCTTGGTAGATTAGAAAACCACCCTGCCTATAAGATGGACACAGCTCCAAAATTTGTTTGCCCATGGAAATCTTTTTATTAGTAGTGATTGATCTAATAACTGAATGAAACCTTGAACATTTCAAACAATGCCACTGATTATAAAACTCAAATAGTACTTGGATATGTCACAGAAAGAAAAGATGTTAAAGTCCAGATTATGTGACAGAGGGACTCACTTGTCTTTGATTTTATGAAGGATCTTTCCTGGTTATGGCCAGTGGCCCCTAAATTCCCTGTGGTATTTCCTGCAAAAAGCAGTTACACTGACTTTGAGCAGTGTTGTATTATGGAGGTCGGAGACCGGAAGTTAGGATTTCACAGTCTTTTCTTGGCTCTGTTATGCTGTCTTTGCAAAGTGTGACCTTGGAGATTCACAGCCTCTTTGTGCTACCCGGTCCCTATGGAGATGGGAGAGCAGAAGAGATGAGCTTTGTCTTCCTTCCCACACAAGTGTTTGTTTTTAGCCTTACGAATTTGCCCGAGTGCTCAGATACCAAGGTGACAGACGTCAGAGAAAATGTGACAGCAAAGTAACTTGTTAGGAAGACATATAGGAGTGAATGTGGAGTGTGAGGTCTGGGATGATTTATCAACAACCTTCATGGGCCTTTCATGAATTTAACAGATAGCCAGTTTAGTTCTGATTCAGACAGGGCTTGTCTATAGGATCTTGGGTATCGTCAAGGGCATTTGGTGTGTGAGTTTAGGAGATAGGCAGTTTCATCATAATTCACAGAGGACTTGGCTCTAGAATCTTGGCTGTAATCAAGGGAATAAGGTGTTTCTAATGGGCATGGATGGGGTTCATCCATAGGGTCTTAGGTAGGGCATGGATGGCATCTGCAGAAGCCAGAAAGAATTAGAATTGAGTATGCCACCTGTCTTTCCTTCACATGTTTGGCTTGCTGTGGTGATTACTGTTCCAAAACTGAGAAGCTGCCTCCAAAAGTGTCACAAATCACAACATGCAACTTCAGCTCAAGTACTCCATAACCCCATTTTTATTACGGTAGTAAACAGCACTGCTGTGGGCAAATAGGCTTGGCTTTTTATTTATTTATTTAGAGGCTTCTTTGTTGCCTGTTTTTAAGGGTGAGTTAGTGGGACCGATAATGAGGATGGAGGAAGGGCTTAGGGAGAAGACATGGGGGGCGGGGGGAGTAAAGCCTGTCTTCCTTTTCTCACATCTTCATCTGCAGCCACATCATGAGAGGTACTGAGAGCATTACAGAGTTGCCATAACAACTAATAAAGTGCAATTAGTCAAGAAGGGGGAATAGAATGAAGAGCACACCGCAAACAAAAACAAGAAAAAAAAAAAAAGAAAGAAATGAATAGAAAGAGGAAAAAAGAAAATTCTCAAAGAAAAGAATGAATTTTTGGTGTACATTGCTGTGGATATCAAAATGATTCCTGATTGTTATGGAAGGAGGAATATGCTTATAAATTAAAGTATGTCAATGAGGATAAAGAAAATGAGAACAAATTTTCTAAAAACATTTTAAGTTTTAAAAATGAGTTGATTAGAGATGGTCAACTAGAGGACTAACCCCCCCCATCCCCTCCACACACACCATGAGAGAAGTTTAGGGCCATCATGCAGGTTCAAATAAACCCATCTGACTTTTGGTGAGATTTCTAAAGATGCTCTATTATGATTGAACTGATGTATTATATGTGTGGGAGCACTGTGTCCCCGGGTCAGTGCCTTCTCATGCCCTTCTCTCTACCTCACAGACTACACTTTAAATACCTGAAGAACTACACCACTGAAAGGCATCAAGACATGTTACTGGGGACATGGTATGTGAGGTGGATGGTATGTCTGATATTTCTCTTGAAGTTTAGACTGTTGGGCCCCGACTAAATAGATTTATTTATTCAGTGTGTTTGTTTGTGTTTGTTTTTTATTTTTGTTGTAAATAAAAAATCTCAACCATAGGTTGGGAATGAGATGCTGAAGAATGGTTAGTGACCATGGTAAAGTGTTTGTATCTATATTTAAAAATAAAAATTAAAGAGCCGTGATCTGTGATTTTTACAATTCCCAATGTGAATTGAAAGTCAGAGAGGAAATGGGCTTGTGATGGCTATTCTAGGCCAAAAAAGTTGGAGGTGGAAGCTGAAGAATGTACCTTGATAAGACAAGCAACAGGTGAATTTCCCTTGGGAAGAATGAATTAAAATGCCTGAAATTCAGATTCAATTTCCTAGTGATCAAATATTCCCTCACTCAACTTCAAAGAGTAACGTGCACATTTTCTTTATGCCCCTTTCTGCCTACCTGCTCTCCTGTGGACAGCGAGGCTCTTGGTTCCCCTCATGGGCTTGACAACTGTGCCTTGGAACAGAATAGGACTGATGAAGTATGGCTGTGTCTGCTTTCAGTCAGAAACATAAGCAAACTCAACTACAAAAGGCCACCTTCCAGAACAAAGAACTTGCAATGTATAGAGTACAATGGAAATCTGCCAGCTGCAAACAGAAGTGTCTTTGACTGCCAAGACAGAGGGACCTGGCAGAAGACGGAGCATGAAAGGGATTCTGCACTAAACAAAAGTCAGAACACAATGGTCTGTATCTCAGGCACATGAAAAGATATGTGGCAGCAATGCTAAATAGACATGATTTTCCTGCAGGATGGGGACAGAGGGAGAGCAGAAACCCAATCAGCCAATACAATTGTGGCACAGAAACAGATCTGGCCTTGCAAAGGGAGAGGGGAGAAAAGCTTATTTTTTATGAATTAATCTCTAGTTGGTTTTCATAAGTT
This sequence comes from Sigmodon hispidus, assembly GCA_004025045.1. Classification (NCBI taxonomy): domain Eukaryota; kingdom Metazoa; phylum Chordata; class Mammalia; order Rodentia; family Cricetidae; genus Sigmodon; species Sigmodon hispidus. The sequence continues at coordinate 129,959 of PVIH01001012.1, read as the reverse complement.
GTTCAGAAACAAGAGAGCCTATGAATAATACATACAGTACACAAGCCCAAAACCACAGAGCCATCTCCAGTCGAGACTGTGAAAATGAAGGCATTTTGAGAAAGATAATTGAGTACAGGGATCAGAGAGAAGGCATCTTAAAGTGAGGAGTGTGAGCAGCAGCAAGGAGCAGTTGATTCCCCTGGGGAGAAAACTGTACATTTCTAATTTTCTCAGTTAGGTTGCAAATTCCTGGAAAACTGAAATGATTCTTTTGTCTTTTACAGAAGTCTCTGTTTCCAGGTTATATAATACTGTGCCTGTAGTAAGTGTCCAAATGTATTAATAGACAAATAAATTCAATTTTGTTGTGGTAAAAAATTAAGACTATTAGTTGCTTATTGTTGTATTGTGAGCACAGAAATAGAAAAGAAATCTATGTTCTCAGAACCAACATAAATAGAGGTGAAGCATCCTTAAGCTGTCTACCTGTCTAGATGAACATGGGATGTGTGCCTCTACTGTTCTTCCATGTGGTAATAAAGTTCATTGATTGGCCAGTAACCCTCAGCATAGCACACTTACTTTAGCTAAAGACTGCAATAGAGAGCTAAAGCCTCAGGTCTTGATCGTCTTTCCACAGAACAATAGTCCCACAAGACGCTCTGTGGAAAAAGAATTCTGTGGTCAATTAAACTTGGGAAACGCTGCTTTCTATATTCTCCTCATTATCATTTAAAAGGCACAGAGAAAACCCACAGTAAATTGCCCGGGTGAACCTTGTTAATCCAATGCTTTCCAAATTAAGTTGACCATGGAAAGATTTTCTTTCCTTTATATCTGTTTATTTTTTTCCAAAACTCACCACCATTTTTTTTTCAAAATAAGTTTTTTATGAGGTTAACAGTGGTGGTTTGGGGTATCAGCGTGACTGGGCAGAAGGATGTCCAGATAAGTGGTAAACTGTGATTCCAGGGCATGTCTGTGAGGGTGTTATCACAGAGATTAGCCACTAGAGCAATAGATCTGCTACTGCTACAGAAGGTCTGTTTTCACCATCCTAGGCTGGCGGGTGCTGTTCTCACCCAGGCCATTGCAGGCCTGAACTGAACAAGATGTTGGAGAAGAGTGTATTTGCTCTCTCTTCAAAATGTGCAGCCCTTGGATATCAAACCCGTTTCTCAAGCTTTTGGAACATGATCATTCCTTCTCCTCATGTTCATATTTTTGGTTACTCTCATCAATTCTGCTGAGACCTTTGGACTCAGGAGGAACCACCTCTCCAGTTTTTGTGGTACTTCATGGAGTTTCTTGGTTCTATCAGCTCATGAACCAAATCTCTAATGCATCTTTCTATATCTATATATCCTATTTGTTCTTCATCTGGAGATCTCTGACCAATAAACTAGGAACCCTGATTGCAGACATTAGAAGAAGAGCTCTTCCTAAGTGCCCTCCATGTGCTAGGAACAAGGATCAGACTGGAAAGATAAAACTATCATATGGCTTCTCATCTGTATTCACAATTATGTCCAGTTACTTTGATCCTAAATACAGGTTTGCATTTCTTTCAAAGTAGACCCCAGATGTGATCAAGGAAACTTTTGCTCTCCATTTGCCATTTTGTATGCACCTTTTTTTTTTTTTTTTTTTTTTTTTTTTTTTTTTTTTTTTTTTTTTTTTTTTTTTTTGGATCATGATCTCCAAGTCTAGTGCAAGAAACTTGAACTCCAACCATAGTAATGGCAAGTTTGTGTATGGACGATGAGTATGCTTTGTTTCTGAACTCTATATCTCTTGCAGGACATTCCCACTCAGTGACCTCAGAACTTATGGCTATTATTCAGATTGATACATCCCACAGTGGTTTGGAAGAGTGATGACAAGCATCTTTCTGTCACTCAGAGAAGACACAGAGCCTGTTTCAAGACAGTTTGGAATCTGACTTCTCTACAGAAGTCTGGTTACATACCTGTTTTTACAGCTGTATTTCACAGGGATTCAAACCTATGTCCTAAGCTTCCACTAGCAACCCCGGCAGGGTTCAATTTTTATACAGTGGAGTGGCACTCTAAAGCCACTACAACAGAGAAGCCACAAAGTTTCAAGGTCCCCTATGAGAAGTGCTGTCAGCCAATGAGATGCTAAAACTTCAATATTGTACTTGTTCTACTTCTTGGCCCTGTGGTCTTGAAAGCTACTTGGTGCTTCCTGTGGAGTAAAGCAAGACTCACATATCCATGAACTTGAGACGTATTGCTTCTTCCATGGAGGTATATAGAGAAGGGGTAGGACTCAGCGTTTCCCACTCTTCCCCACTGCTCCCATTTACTCCCTCCCACTTGTACCCCTGCACACTGCCATCTTCCATTGGTTTCATGTCATTGCTCACAGCACACTTTCAAGACTGGACAGTCCTAATGTCAGAACTTTGCCCCTAACTGCAGAGTTCTGTGTAGGCTAACTTCCCTGAGCCCCCAGCTTCTCATTTGGAAAGCAAGGATGATATCACTCACTGCACTGATTATTGGAGAATTTAATGAACCTTTGGAATACAGCATTTAACTGTTGTGGGCTAACTTATGTTTTTCTGTTTCTCATAAGCATCAGTGCTGGTCAGCATAATCCTTTGCAGTGATGGGAAAAATTTGTATCAGTTGCTGACCAGTTATTAGTTAAAGAAGCACATGGAGTATGGGTATCATGACTTAGGAACCGAAGCTGCCATCTTGCCTAGTTCTAGTAATTAAATAAATATTTGTAGCTTGTAGCGACCTCATTGAACAGCATAGTTCTGTGTAACTTTACTAATTGTTTTTAATAGTTGGAGTCTCCAAAAGGTAAGGTTGGGCATCAGTCTCATTCTGGAAAGTCAGTGACCAATACTTTGGGGTACAGATTTCCATTTAAAATTGGATGCAGAAGAAATCTAGAAATAGGATTACAGGAGGGGTGTCCACCCTAAGTGTCTTCCTCTGAGGCCTGGGGAGAATTCACACACCCATTTTACTAGCCATCTATCTCAGGACATGGAGATTGGGTCCTGATACTATGATTTTAGAACCTTGCCAGGTAGCAGAATGAACCTCCTAAGCCCATATGAAGCCACTTCTGTCTCAGAAATAAGCTAAATTTATAAATGTCAAGGCCTTGGAAATGTTAAAGCCATTATAGAAAGAGAGTTGAAGAATTGGGGGGGTGAAATGAGGATGTAAATTTGGTGAAAAATTAGAATAGCATGCAATATTTATTTCTGTAGTGCAATTTACATATCTAAAATCATTTTGCTAAGAAACATAAAATGTATTATGTATAACTTGATTTGCTCATAAAATTATCATTTAGGTAAAATTAGAGATGTGAAGAACAAAATGGAAAAAATAGGAAAGAACAGACTTCTTAACTGATTCATTTCTTTATATATTTATTTAACAAAAACATCCTGGAGAATTATCTTCTGAGTCTCTCTCTCCTTCCCCCATTTCCTTTTCCTTCATTTTCTTATTTCCTTCATTTCTTTCCCATCTGTGTCTTCATACTCTACTGACACCATCCTTCTTTCAACTTTTGTTGTTGTTTTGGACAGCGCAATGAGAATGGCTGGTGACTGGTTCCCTCACACCTCCATCTTTAATCAGAATTATGTAAGCCTTCCCCAGTGGTTCCTCAGTACAGCATGGCACCCATATTTTCCCTTGGTAACATCGGTTTGTTCAAGTTCTTGCTGGCCCAGCCTAACCCCTGTTTTCTTGTACAGTAACTCCATAGGCAAAGGAGCCTAGAGCTCCGGAGTGAGTTCATGGTGCTGTTGCTGTAGTGTGGCTTGGTGAATGGAACATGCTCCCATTGTCCTCATCACTTTATGGTAAGAAGAATGTGATGTTCAAAGAGAGCATAATGAATGCCATTATAACATTTCACATCTCTGAACTGTGTATCAAATGTCCTGGGCAAGTTATATTCATTTCAACTTAGTGTTTACCAAACTCTAAAAGAATAACACTAGAATTATCCTATTTTATGAACAGCAAGCACATTGTTCATAAGGGTAAGTGCCTGCCTGGCTCAAGGTTATCCAACTAGTTAGCTGCTGGGCTTATCTGTGAGCCTGGATTCAACCCAGGTTGTATGACTCTATTACGGACCTGGCTGCTATCCAATGATATTGTAGCAAGGATACTTACATAGGGCTTTGTGGGTTAGATTTTTGTTTTGTTTTGGTTTTAACAGACATTAGCCTATGTGATTCTCAGAGCAACAACTTTACTGAAGACAAAAACAAAATGTGCAGCTCCATGTTAGAGAGATAAACAGTTTGAGATAAGTTCACAACCCAAAATCACGCAGTCAAAGGTGCTTCTGGTGTTCAATCTATAACTTACCTTACCAAAAATCTGTTTCTGTATCAACATGCTGGTTGGTCTGAACAAAAGGAGATGCCTTGGAAGCTAATACGAGCCCATGCACACCTGCAAACTTTTCAGGCCTAATGCCCTGAGCCAGAGTAGGCAGAGAGGAGGCAGCTAGCAGAGTCAAGTGATGCCTTGCTGTAGAGACAAATTTCCATGAGGAGAGAGGGACTCCGGGAGGGCAGGCTGCTAGTCTTTCTCACTGTTCTTGTTTATTTGTTTCTCCTTTTAAAAATTCTTCTTTATGAGGCTGCCATAAAAACACTCATTAGGCAGTGTTGATTTTCATTAATGTTGATTCTCCGAGAGCTTAATCAATCTTCTGCGACCAATGACCTCATTCCCATGGGAGAAGAAAGCTGTTTAACAAATTAGCTTTACAGATTGTAGGTAAGGCATACAGATGTGAGGTAGCCTGTGTTGCCAAAACAGGACATAGATTAGTGGTTTAATATGCATAAAAACAGTTGCAGTAAATTGTCTCCTTGCTGTTAGCAAATGCATCATTAGGAAGCAGCTGTCCACTCCCCCTCTGGCCCTGCTGCTCTCCATCTTAGGCTCACTTTTGCCTTCTGTGAAGTCTGAGTTCCCACAGCACCCAGAGGCGCGGGCACATCTGTGTTGGAGGAAAGGACAGGACTCACAGATGTGCAGGGACTGGGGGAACATCAACCTCCTCGCCTGTGCGGACTGAAAACTGCCCTAGGAACAATTACTCTTCAAGGTAATGGGACAAACTTTTCCTCATGATTGGCGTCTCAACACAACGAACTCTGGAGATTTCGTTGCTCTGTGGATAACTTGTTTGCAGTTGATTATCAGGTCCTCTTTAGTATGCAGTCCCTAAAGCAAGGAGAAATCACCTGGCTTGGTAGCCCTGTCAGCCACGGAGAGAAGCCCTAAGAGCTTGGATGAGAGGGATGTAGGCCTAGCAACAAAGACATGACCCAGATTACCTTTGCCTGTGGCCCAGTTTTGCTGCTGGCTATGTCTGGGGGCACTGACTTTTCTATGTGAGCCATAGACTTCCTGTTGTGGCTGCTGGCTGCTGGCCCTGGCTCTGCTGTACAGCTGGAAGCCATTGTAGGTGTTTCCTCCAGGGTACTCAGGGGGCTGGCACCTGAGCGGGACTGGGCACCAGCTGTGCTTCAGCACCAACGTGTTTACTCCCAGAGTCCTTCATGGTTGCCAACTAGTTTCATTTTCTTAGCTTTCCTCTCGGGGACAAGGGGGAACACAGTTATTTCCTTGTATGGGGAAGAAAAAGAAGGGGTCAGGATGCCCTGATTTAACTACAGCTTCCCAGTAACAAAGCCAGGGTCCTGCAGATCAGGGTCTTCTGAGAGGAGAAGGAAGGAGGGAGACAAAGCGGTGGGGTATGAGAGGGCCCTGTGGGCTCTGTTGGCAGAGCCCTTTCCTACTTTCTGTATTGGTTGCTGCTTCGGCTGCCTTGGACTCAGGTGCTTAGTTAGCTGCCCAGCTGGCTCAGCAGGTAAGCCGCCTCTGTGGCTGTGAATGCATCCCCAGGGGCAGCACACATTTCCATCCTGAATCTACCAGAGGCTGCTTTCTGAGATGTCCTTGGCATCCAGGTGCCAGGGCAGCAATTGTATGGCAAAGGTTTGTCCTGGGAAACACTACGCCCTTGCCATAGCTATGGCCCCAGATGGCCTGGCTTGTACAATAGGGAGTCTTCTCCTGCATGCCTTCAGCTCTTCAGTTGGAAAGACAGTCACATACCTAAAATCAAGCCACCCCATCAACTCCACAGCCACATGCCACAATGAGTCAACCTGGTTTTATCACAGAATTTTGTAGACGGGGCTGTCATCGTCAGGGTGATAGCAAGTACAGTTCCTGGGAGCTAGCTCTGGCTGTGCAGGAAGCAGTGACCCTTGGCACTCCTTTCCAACTATCTAAACACATCAAAGATAATTCCAGACCCAGTACCTATTTTAACTGACTCTAGGGAAGGGACAGATGATGGTGAGAAGACAGTTTTGACTTCAGTGAGCTTCCTGGTACCAAACAGAAGTCCTTTTTGTCTGTCGTTCTCATGGATGTGTGACTATTTGCCCATTCCTGTGTTTTTGACCAGTGGCTTTCTCCCCTGATTCCAGCATCCCAACTTCTTGACATACTATTTAACTTATGCTGTTTGAATATACCTCATCTGAGTCTCTAGCACCTGAAATACTCCAGGATCTAAAACTTTTTGAATACTTATGTGACATCACAATGAAAAATTCTACGCCTAATCTCACATGTAAGTAAAAAAAGAGGCATGCTAAAAAAAAAAAAAAAAAAAAAAAAGTTTTGTATTAAAAAAAAAAAAAAGTCTTATACAAAGTCATCTGTTGCCTGTGTGGATAAAGAGTATATGAAATATAAATTTTGTCTTTCAATTTCAGTCCCATTATCTCATTATGTTCATGAAAATATTCTAAAATCTGAAAAATTTAACTTCCAAAGTACCTTTGTTTCAAAGCACCTTGGCTAAGAGTGGTCAACCTGTGCCTAGTAGTCTGTATACCTATTGTTTAGTTGATCTCAGTAAAAATATGACAGATGACAGATAAAGAAACTCTTTGGATAGAGTCATAAATTACCCATTTCTTGTTTCCCAAAAGAAAATCCCTGTTGCTCATTTGATGCAGTTTCTTGAGCTCTTCGCTCAGTGCCTAGGGAGCCCCGTCTCCAACATTCACAGTAATGATGTGCGGCAGGGGTTCTCATCCACAGTCTACAGGGAGAAATGCAGAGATGGGGAAGGATTTGACTGAGGTTGGAAGCAGCAAGCAGCCAATCCAGGATTGAAAGATTTAGAGTCCTGGTCCTCCCCGCACTGCTCATGACTGGATGGACCGAGTTTACACACAGGGACTATCATCTAAGAGAAGTTACTGAGAATGATAATGTCACAGCCTAATTGGCTGCTCCATCAGTGTTGTGTCGAAGCCATTTCAGAGGGTGGGATTCATTCCTGGGGCAGCTTGAGTTCTTATCATCCTCTTTAGTCCAGGGTACAATTAAGCAAAGGCTTTGAGTTGCTTTCCAAAAGACCATGGGTATAAGGCAGTATAGAAAACATGGTTTTTGTCTGTGTCCTTGGAAGTAGGTATGGCCTTACATTGAAACTCAGCTTTACCAGTTTCCCCAAGATCTTGGAACTCCCCCCGCCCCAAGAACAGTGCCTTTCAGCTGCAGCTATCTCTTGGGCTGGGAGGGAAGCAGTGACCTCAAGGTGAAAGTCTCCATATCCCATTACCAATCCAATTACCTGGCACTTGCAGGTTAGATGAGAACTGCCGGACCGGAACTCAACAATGGATCATTTAGCTCTGTGTCTTGTCTCTGACAATAGTCAGGGCTGAGTGTCTCACTCAGGTGCTTCTCATTGGCAGTCTGCAGACACACTGCCATGCTTCCCTTTAAATGAAGGAATAGAACTGGTCATGGGGAACAGCAAGTAGCTAAAAGATTCACTGTGTTACCTCAGCCACCACCTAGCTTCTACCCAGTCCCTGGACACATTAATGGATACATAGAACAAATATTCATTGGGCCTCTATTGGGTCCTAAGCAACATGAAGCATTGGGGACACCATGATGGGTGGCTTCTGAGATCTCAGGGAAATTGAATGGATAGGGAAAGCCCAGATGATTAAACATATACCTTGATGATTACTACAAACAATGTGAAAAATGAAGTGTGACAAACAGGGTGGACAGTGATGATGTTTGTTACTCTTTCCTACATAGCCGAGAGTGTCTTTGGACAACATGATGCTTTAGCAGAGATAAGGAAGAATTTTAGGAGAAAGCAGCTGACAGCGGACATGTCTTCTGTCCTCTGTGTGTAGGAGGCTGAGAGACTTCTTGTGCTAGGAGCAGAACAGTAAGCTGATGACGTAGGCATACATTTGAAGGGCATGGAAAATGGTGGACGTGTAAGATCATCAGTGTGGCTGTCAGAGGAGGCAAAGTGGCTTCTGAGAAGTGTAGGGGTCACAGAGGCTTACAGACTAATAGGAATTTTGGTTTTCACTTTCATGAACCCAGAAAGGCATTTGAACGGTGTTGAGTAGTACAAGTGACATAGCAACAAAGTATATTAAACATGTCGTTAGGTAAATATTTGTTGAATGAATACATGGAAGACTTATGGGTGATTGAAAGAACAAATATCGTGGAATCACAAGCATAAGTACACAAAGATCCCAGAAAATATTTGTTCTTATTTGCTCAGAGGAGAGGGAAGGCTTCCCACTGAAAGAATGATTAACTACCAGCTTGTCTGTCATGTTCCCAGTGGAAGCTAGGGACAGACAAGTTTGACTATATAGGGCATAAGATAGATGAATAGCCCGTTGTCCCTTCGGCAATGGGAGCTGGAGAGAAGCCTGGCGAGTCTTGGTCAGACAGCACAGCCTCCCTAGATGCAGTCTTTGTTTGAAGATAGAGATGCTCTTCACAGAGCTTGATTTGAGTCAGTCTAGATGTGGGTGCACTCAAGTCTGCCTGCTTCCTCCTCATTACCTGGGATATCACATCAGAGCCTCCTTTCCATAAGCCCTAAGAAGGGCTTCCATCTTTAAGCCTTTTCTCAAGCAGTGAAAGGAGGTAGATTCCTTGACAAACCATTTCCTCTTTTTACCAAATATCACCTTTTCAGGTATACCCTTATAAAGTTCCTACCATTGCTTTTCTTTCTTCAGGAGCACACAGTTCTCTCTTCTCTTATCCGGACCTCTGGAAAGAACCATTGGCCACTGTCCTTGGTTGGGTCTTTGCCCGTTATTCCTTCCTGTCAGATCATGAGTTTCTTGGCCCCGTGATGTTCCTATTTTCTGCAGTGCTCAGACTGTAAGTGTGCTTTTTTCTTTTCCTTCCTTCCTTTCCATCTTCCCTTCTCTTCCTTTTGCTTTTCTGCTCTTGTTTTTAACTGACTGAGCATGACTCCACAATCTTAGAAACCACCCAAAGACACTACTTGATTGGAGAATCAGAATTCTAGCCTTAGTTTCTTCATCAATAAAATATATCTTTTGTAGATAGAAGTTTCCTGACCCATTGGGCCTGAGGTCTGGAGGAACCTCTCCCATCTGTGGTTCTACAGCTGTTTATAAAATAATTACTTAGAGGCCTACATTAATTACAAACTGTTTGACCTCTGACTTGGGCTCATTACCACCTACCTGTTATAACTTAACTCAACCTGTTTCTGTTCACCCATGTATTGGCACATGCTCCATGGTTTTACCTGTTCTGTCACACCTTACTTTCTGGGCGGCAGCCTGCAGCATCTTCCATTCTGACTTCATCCTCCTTTGTCTTTATCTCTGCTTGGATTTCTCACCCGCCTCTAAGCTGCCTTGCCATAGGCCAAAACAGTTTCTTTATAAACCAAATGTAATAAAGCATGTTTATAATGTACAGAAAGACATCCTACATCAATCTTTCGCTTCTCTCGTTCCAGACATGTGTTGGAAAACAACATAGATGAAAGCTGAAGTAAAATGAGGGGCAAGTTGTCCAGTCACTGATACTACTAACCAATGGACACTTTTATTTTGCCTTGTTACATACATATATGTTACTACTCAGGGAGAAGTCACTTGGATACTAATTGTTTTTATTTGTTTACTTTTTGAGATAGGGTCTCATAGGATAGGTCAGATTCACCTGGGATCTGAACTTGCCATTTTCTCCTCTCTAATCACACTTCACTTTCTCAGACTTTCTGGTACCTTCTTTGCTTTCCACATTCCTGGGCCATGTTGCTTATACACCAGCATGTCTCAGTCTCAGAATACAACTATCTGCCTTCACTAGGGACTTCCTAGGCATAACTAATTCACCTACCTCAAAATTGCTGCTTAATTGACTGAACCTACAGAAAACAAACCCATGCTGATCGATATAGAAATAATTTTGCAAATTGTGGGCATAAGTCTTTAGAGATCTGTGTGCACTGCTATTTGTTAAAATGTTGAAAAAGTAAATCAATGTTCTTTATTAAAACACAATTGCTTCATCTATTGCTAGTTTAGGCAGAGGCTGGGAGGCCGGGAGCAGGAGGAGCAGAGAGGAGGTATGCTTTTGTACCCTTTATTCAGAGGTCACTTGATAGTCTAAAAGGATCAGGCACTGGAGAGGGGTAAGAGCTTTCAGGTTGACAAATGTCTTAACATTAGAAGAAAAGCTGAGTCCAGAGATAGAGGGTTGTGTTGGGACAGGTAGGGGGGAACTACAGGAGAAACTGCTGTGCTTTTGCTCCCCAGTGTGGGGCTGATGAAACCCTTAAGAAGTAGAGCTGAGTGGGAAGTATTGGGTCATTGGAAATGTGAATTAAGGGGAAGTATGGGGAATGGATCTCTTTGGCTCTCCTCTCCTCCCTCCTCCCCTCCCCTCCCTTCTCTTCTGTCCTTTCCTTTATTTTTCTCATTCATAAAATGAAGTGTTTTGCCACATACTCCTATCACTGCTTTCTTTCACTGTAGACATTAAAACAATAGGACCAATCAATCACATAAAGAAAGCTCCAAAACTGTAAATGCTAATAAACCTTCTCTCTTTATAAAATGATTATTTTAAGCACTTGTTACAGTAACAAAAAGCCAACTGACAGAGGTGAGGAGGAAAGCCCATGAAATTCCATGATCTTCACCATTTCAGAGTTTATTCACCAGGATAAGTTAGATTGATATGTGGTAAGAGTCTCAAAACCACAAGGCTTCAAGTCACAGTTTTATTTCTTGCTTCCATTGCACAAGAGTCATTTGTCAATGTGGTAAAAGTGATGGAGGAGGCCTATCGAAAACTGGCTGCTATCTGTTTCAGAGAGGAAAAGAGAAGGCAGAGATTCCAACTTGGCTCCTAAAACTTCCACTTGGGATCAAAATTAGCCTCCTGAGTTCTAATTCCAGTGGACAAAGAAAAGGACATGGATAAACAGGGAGAGGTGGGCACTTCTGCTAATCTCCAGGCACAGCAGCCCAGAGCCTGTTTTATGGCATCTTACACTGTGTGGTGATTGATCCTGGGTCTGGGGCACAATGAGCATCCTTTCTGGTTCACCTCAGTGCCTCACACAGGGTGGGACTAAACAGATCTTGTTTGGAGGATGGAATTCATGAGTTGTTCACAGCAAAGAAGGACAGTGAGAGATCTTTAGAAGACTTGAGAACTGTGCAATGCTACCTATGGGAGCATCTTTTCATGACACTGGTGACATTTTTTTTTTAGTGTTTAATGTACCCAGTACTGGTTTAAAGTTAAAGCATTACTTTATTTAGTTATCTCAACATCCCTTTTATCTTCATTTTTAGATTTGTACTTTATACAATGAAGATCATGTGTTTGGAGAAGGTGAACCCTGATGCCTGTCATATCATGCCCAGATTCTACTTGTAACTTTGGGAGAGTCTCTAGTCTTTGGTCACTTTGATATTCTTGGGTGCTAAACAAAGGAGATTAAACTGACTAATGGCTCTTGTGTATTAAAGTTTCTGTGGCGTTCACCTTGTCAGTTTGCTGGTGTAATTGGAAAGTTCCTCAAAGGGCTTTGATTCCTGAGTGTATGTGGGAGCATCAAGTCAACAGTGTTGTGAGTCACAACTGAGAAACAGTCACACTTGAAGAAGCCAGGTTTTAAATCTACAATGTCATTAGACATGATATGGTTCTGCTAAAGGCTTTCCAATGCTAACAGCCTTTTATGAATGTTGAATTCAGGAGGTAATGTGTCTAATGTCACAGAGAATGTATTCCGGAGTCATTTAAGGGGAAAGATTCTTGAACAGAAGTCAAGATATGTTCCTCAAACCTTGCTGCCATAGGGTGTCCTGGGATGTATGTGCCTGCTTTCCCCTTTGGGGGACCCTAACAAACATCAAAATAATAAATGAGAGTCCTGGAAACTCTGCTTCTAACCTCTCTGCTTCTAACTGAGATGAAGACAAATGATAGAAAATCCCCTTGGTGAGACCTAGAAAGGCCGAGGTCTTAGGAAACACTCTCTTTGGATTTAACATGACAGAATGACAGGACCAAGGGTTCAGGGGGCTGAGGGGGCAAGAAAATCCAATGCGTTGTGGTGCACCAGGGCATTGAAAAGCTCACAAGTTCACCCATTAAAAAGTCCTGGCTGTCCTAGAAGACTTCAGAACAAATAAACTGGTTCACAGTTATTGGATATTCACTATGCCAGAAATTACTTCCAGCACTCTCCAAGCATTGTTTGATTCAATTCTCTTAATATCAGCATGTTTCACAAGAAGAAACTGATGTCCAAAGCATTTGAGGGACTGACCAAAGACTCACTAGCAGTAAGTACAGAAATGAAACTCACCACAAGGCAGTAAATTCAGACTTGTGACTGTAATGTTCTGGGATCTCACTGGCTCCAGACCTCTTAAAAATTCAGACATATGGTCAGCTTTCTGTGATTCTGACAAAATACCCAGGAACACTACTTGCAAGGAGAAAGTGTGTTCATTTGGACCATGGCTTCAGAGCTTTTAGCTCATGGCTGCTTGGCTTTGCTGTATTGGGGCTTGTGATGGGGTAGAGCATCACAGCAGGGAAGAGATGGAAAAACAAAGGCTTACCTTATGGTGACCAGAGTCCCAAGCATATGTCTCCAGTGATTATCTTCCTAAAGGCTTCAATTCTTTCTTACAGGTTCCATCACATTCCAAAAGTAGCATCATCTGGGTCCTTTCCTTTACCACATGGATTTTGGGGGATGTTTTTAGATCTAAGCCACAGAACAGGCATGCATAATCATTCTGTGATAAAGAGCACTTGCCTAACGTGCACAAACCTTGTTTTGAGCCCATCACCTTAAATAAATAAGAAGCAGGAAAATCTAAGCTATAACTTGTGAAATCATGAGTTGCTTTTACAGGAATATTCAGTGGGTGGTTCTCCAGACTCTGGGTCCTATATTTCCTGCTATGGCTATTTCTTGGGATTTCTTCACTGAGATCCTAGCTTGAAGAAAAGATTTTTTTCATCATTTCTGTTTCACTTGCCTTTAAAGTCATTTGTGGCATAGTAGGGGATCATTAGCCATGTACTGAAATAATAAACATAGCTAGAGCTAGCTCTGTATCCTGTAGAGGGTGTGAGTAGTCTAAGCTGGAGTATCAGGTTACATGAACGATACTAAATGAGGACATAAATAGACCAGGGTGTGAGTAAAATCCAGCCTGAATATATATATATATAGATAGATATAGATATAGATATATATACACACACATATATGTATATACACATATATGTATATATATTCATATATATAACTTGGAGTCTAGGAGGAAGGGAGATAAGAGAATAGATCAGAACTCATTTATGTGTCTTGAGTGTCATCTGATGCTAGGTACCAAACCATGCTGCTGCAATCAGACAAAAGAGATGCATCACCCAGTGACCATTGTATCTACCTTGTACTTGCATGGTGAAGGCATTACATGTCCACAGCATCAGCCCTCCCCTGGGCCTAAGACACATGACAAGAACATCAGTTATCTCCCCAGAAGCTTTAGAAACAGGATCTTTCTGATGAAGGGCTCTACCCAGAGGAGAGAAACCAGCTCATGTCTGACTGAGAAGAAACAACTAATAAAATTGACTTTATTGTTTTCTTAAATTTTGTACATCTGTAGTGTTTTTCTGTGGAGTCTGTAGTTCTGAAGAATTGTTTGTGATTTCTGGGACTTATGGGTGCAGGGACAATGTTGAAAAGGAAGTTCTGGGGAGTATCTGGAGTGAGTTTCATTCTGTATAACAATTGCAATACTTTTTTTGTTTTCTGTAAACACACACACACGCACACACACACACACACACTTGAGACAATGGCTTATTCAGTAAAAATTTTGCTGTTCAAGCATGATCCTGAGCTCTGATCTCCAGAACTCACATAATAGCCAGGCATGATCATGTATGTCTATAATCCTGGCTCTAGAAGGCAGAAGTAGGAGGATTCTGCAGGCTTGCTAGCCAGCAAGCCCAGCTGAAAGAGCAAACTTCAGGGTTAGTGAGAGGCCCTGTCTTTTTTTAAATTTTATTTTATTTAAATTTAACTTTTTATTGACTCCTTGGGAGTTTCCCATCATGCACCCCAATTCTGCTTACCTCCTGACTCCTTACCACAACCACAACCCCTGCCACACCGTCCCACCAAAGAAAACAAAGCAAAGCAATGAAGCAAACAAGCAAAAGCAAAAATAAAACACGCACACAAACAAATACCTTCAAAAGCAAATAAAAACAACAACAAAAATCTCTTTGCTTCTTTTCTGTCTCTCCAACACCTTTATTCATCCTGCTGTTATTGGGGGCCTCAGTATATACCCTGTTATCTCTTCAGCTTTACTAGCAAATGTTCATTGCAATGAATGACGGGTCTGGTTCAAGGCCTCTGGTTTCTGCCATACCATCATCACCGGATCCTTACCAGAGCTCCTCTGTGGTCACCCCGAGTCATAGAGATCCTGTGGGTATCCTTCCCCAGTACCTGTTCCTTCATGAGGTCTAGCAGGTTCTAGATGGAATAGATTATCATAGAATGGTCCAACCCAAGGCCCAGATATAAACCTGGGTGGTAGCCTAGATGGTTCATCTGGGCAGTGGGGCCACCAACCTCAGGCAAGGGGTGAAGTCAGCTCTCCTGTGTGCATGTCCTCACCTGTGATGAGGGATTGGTGCCATCTTTCCCAAGTGCAGAGGCCAGAACTCTTGCTATAGTGTGCAGTGAGAAGCAAGACCAGCTTTTAGAGGATCAGTGAAGGCTGGAGTGGCTAAGCATAGCTCTGGATTTCATCTTGTATGGTTCCTCAGGCCTCTTGAGGTGACACAGGCCACAGACAGCTGTGGACTCAGAAATGTCTCTTTGTAGCAGCTTGGGCCTGGGAAAGAATATTGATTCAGGTAGGGATGGTTCTGGTAGCCACATGTCCACTGACACCACCAAGGCTTCAGGTTTCAGCTCCTACCCTTGGTAAGGCATCCTGTCTTAAGAAGGTCAGGGGGAGAAAATGATTGAGAAAAAGTATCCTGATGTCAGTCTCTGGCCTCCATGTGCATTTACAGAGGTATGTGGGTCTCTTTTAAAAGCAACAATGCCATTCATTTGGCTCAGCATTCAGGTCCCAGTTACCTCCAAAGGCCCACCTCCTACTACTGAAATTTCCAGGGTTAGAATTTTAGTGTGATTTTTATTGTATTTTATTTTATTTTTGATTAGAAAAAAGGTACAAATATTCAGACCACATCAGAGTCCAACTGTTTCAGAAAACTAATAAAGAGACAGAAATGCAGCAGGAAGCAGAAGGCTCTAAGGAAGAGAAGTTTGGATTTAAATCCTTATTCAACTATCGGATGACCAGGAGAATGCAGACGTTTTTAAGTTATCTCTAAGACTCTCTCCAGTTTTCAGTAGGCGTGTTGCTGGGTGCATGCAAGTATCTCATACAAGTGACACACATTTTAACTGAAATCATTTAAAAAAACAAACCCGGAAAACTCTTGTCAAGAAAGTCATTATTGGATAGACATTCTTTTTTCCAGAGGCATCTTTCCCTAATGAGTAGACATTAGACAGGAAGTGTGGTGCTGGGATGATAACCAGAGTGTCAATGCCAGTAAGAATGAAGAGTTGGGCATAACCAATCATGGAGAGACTTCCTGGCTGCATGGCATTTTCCAAGATGCTTGAGTTGTGAGGGAGCTGTAAAGGCAGAGAAGCCAACTGGAAAGGGACTGGCTTTACTGGGGTAGAGGGATTGCCTGGAGTATGATCTCAGGAGAATCATATACTGTTCGATTCTGCATTCCCACCAGTAAAATGGTGAGGTTGGACTGAGACAGTTCAGTCTCTTTTACTGACATGTTTATTTCAAAACTCATCTGTGTGTGATATTATTCCTGATGAGATGTGAACATACCTCTGTTCACCCTGGTAGGGAACTGAAAACAGACCCAAGTATGAATAACACCAAAGTACAGCTTGGTGAACTAATAGGGCTTATTTAAGGAGCAGAAACAGCTTAGACTGCTGTATCACCAAAGCCCTCCTGACCATGGGTGACAGCTCATAGAAGCTGGAAACCTGGAGCACATTGCACAGCTTACAGGTAGCTTAACAGATTGGAAAGTGTCCTTTCCAGGTGGCTCAGTTTGTTTATGCTTCTTCAAGGCTCCTGGCCTTGTCTAAGAGTCATCTGTGCAGTTTGACTTCTCTGAAGGTAACTCTAAGCGGTCTTTACTGCTTACATACTCTTGGGAGGGAGGGTCCTTAGTGAGTCTGGTCAGTTTCAGGGACTTCCTGAACCTATTTTGAGTTGTTTACTTACTGTCTTAATAAGCTTCTCTGTAGGGTGGAGTGTTTTACTCCCTCTTAGAACAGTGATCCTCAGCCTGCCTGATGCTTTGACCCTTTAATACAGTTCCTCATGTTGTTATGGTTTTATATGTACAGTTTCTTCATGTTTGTTGTTCTTCAACCATAAAATTATTTTGTTTCTACTTTGCAAGTGTTATGAATTTTGATGTAAATATCTGTTTCTTATGGTCTTAGGTGACTCCTGTGAAATATCATTTGACCCTCAAAGGGTTATGACTCATGAGAAGACAACCACTGCCTGAGAGCATTTTATTGTTGCAGCTCCGGATAAACATCCTGCCTAAAATACCAGGTTGCTTCACCTTTCTTTTCCATCCTATGTCTGAAGTTCCTCTCTAAGATGGAAGGCTTTAGCCCAGGAGGAAACTACTACACAGCCATGTCCAGGATTTATACAAATCACCTCTCTTTCTCTTCTTTCCCTTTGTCCTTTTCTTCCTTTCTTTTGTAAGTTTTCACATGTCAGTTTCTCTCATAGCTGTGAGTTTACATCTGCAGTGTCTGCTCCGCATACCAAGTCTCTGCACATTATGATCTACACTATGCTGATAAGAAACCGAACATTCAGAGAGATTAGTTAGGTGTAGGGTCAGCCTGTAAAATTAGATTCCAAATAATTGTAATAAGTTTCTGGCCTGGCCTTTCTAGTCTAGCCTTGAAGCTCAGACCCACTTGCAGCCCCCCATGCTGCTTAGCCCCAAAGAAACACACAAATGCTAACATTAATTTCATGCTGATTGACCTATGGCTCAGGCATATTGCTAGCTAGCTCTTTCATCTTATTTCAATCTATTTCTATTAATCTGTTTAGCCATGTGGCTTGGTACCTTTTCTCAGAACAGCATGGCTATCTTCTGCTGGCATGTCTCTCTGCTGGCGCCTCTGGTGGTTTCCTTGTGCATCTCTGCTCTGCTCTTCCTGTTCCCAGAGTTTCCCTAGTCTGCTAGCCCTGCTGACACTTCTGTCTGACTTCTGGCCAATCAGCTTTTTATTAAAGCAGTAGGAGGGACAAGGTACCAGAACATAATCCCACTACAAATAATAGCTCTTATTTTCTTTAAAGAAGAAAAATGCTTATATTTTAAATATGGTTTGTTTAAAATCCACTAATGAGTGAGTGCATCCCCTGCTTATCCTTCTGGGTTTATAAGACCTTGCTCAGAAGATTATTCTCCAAATCCATGTATTTGCCTGCAAATTTTAGTATATCATTTTTTTCTTACTGCTGAGTAGGCTGAGTAGTACTCCATTGTATAGATGTACCACGGTTTGTTAATCCATTCCTCAGTTGAGAGGCATGTAGGTTGTTTCCAGGTTCTTGCTATTATGAATAATGCAGTTATGAACATAGTTGAACTAATGTTTTTGGAGTGTGAATGTGTGTCTTTAAGGTTTATGCCCAATAGTGGCATTGCTAGATCCTTGGGAGGGGCTGGACAGGTGGCTCAGTGGTTAAGAACACTGAGTACTCTTCCAGAGGACCCAGGTTCAATTCCCAGCACCCACATGGCAGCTCACAGTTGTCTGTAACTCTAGTTTCAGGGAAAAATACCACAGTACATAAAATAAAAATAAATAAATAAATATTTGGGCTGAAGAGATGCCTCAGTGGTTAAGAACACTGATTGTTCTTCCAGAGCACCTGAGTTCAACTCCTAACATCCACATGACAACTAATAACTGTAATTCCAAGATTTAATACCTTTACACAATTATACATGCAGGCAAAACATCAATTCACATAAAATAAAAATTAATGTTAATCAAAATAACTTTGAGATACCACCTTACACCTGTTAGATTGGCTAAGATCAAAAACACAGTTGACAGCCTATGCTGGAGAGGATGTAGAGCAAGGGGAATACTCGTCCATTGTTGGTGGGAGTGTAAGCTGGTTCAGCCATTCTGGGTTGCAGGCAATTCTTTAATAGAGCTTCTTGTCTCAGGTGATTATAGGCTATGGGAAGTTGGCAGCTAACTAGGACAGATTCAGGTGGCAAATGCACCAGGAGATCAAAACAAAGAAATTCCATGTGGGCTGAGCAGCCAAGGAAATTTCCAGACATGAGGGTTGAGCCCAGCTTTGAGCGCTAGCTTAATTTACATAGAGAGATGTATCTTTTGACTGGGCTTTGAGGAAGAGATGGGTTTGTTATCTTTGCAGATAACAATTCTCAACGAAGACTCTCTTGTTTATCTGACATTTGAACATAAAATAAAAATTTCCATTTGCACAAATATACATAGAAAATTATTAATTGTGATAGAGCTCATCTATCCACAAACACCCCTTGGAGCAACAGTAGTAGCTGCTAAGAGTTAATGAACACTTAAGTGTCCTTAGCATCTAAGTGTGTTTCCCAGTTAATGCCTCTCAGAGCCTATGAATTCAGACATCCACTTTGTACTCAGGGAAAATGAAGCAGAGTAAAGTTCAGTTAGTTGCTAAGGATCACGTATTTGAGCCACATTAGAGTTAATGTCTGGATCTGAGAACTCTATTCCAGAGCACAGAGCTTTCCTAGGGCTTGTTTTTGTCTTTAGGAACCCATGCTTTTAGAGCTGCAGACTGAGAAATAGCTTCAGAGAAGCAGTTTTGGGAACACCAGGCCAGGGGAAAGCCTGTGTCATCTGTATCCTATCTAGCAGAACAGTGGTACATACTTGGCTGTGAATTTTTTTTTTTTTAATGAGCAATGCCATTTTGCTTAGCTTTTAATTGAACTCTCCTGATACTAGAAGGTAAGATGAGAAGGGTAGGGCCCAGAAACATAGGTCTGCCTTGGACCTTCCGGATCTCACTTCTTGCAATTTGGTTCTTTCTGGACTTGCCAATGCAGTCCTGCACAGCTGTGCTTCCTAGTGTACACACCCACCATAATCCATGTTCTTAGTTTTAAAACACACAGATGCAGGACCAGGTCAGGCCAACAATAGTCGCCATGTACCTCTGTACTCCAGCGATTAGATCACTGCTTGTCCTGGCTACTTCAGTGACCTGAGAAGACAAAACCACAACTGAAAAAAAAAAAAATCTCTTCATAAGCTAGGCCTGTAGGCAGGCCTGTGGGACATTTTCTTAATTAGTGATTGATGTGGGAGGTCTTAGCCAACTGTGCTGAGTGCTGTCACTGACAAGTAGCCTGGGGAATATAAGAAAACAGCCTGAGCAAGCCACAGAGAGTAAGCAATGTTCCTCTACTCTTTGTCAGTTCCTGCCTCCAGGCTGCTGCTCCAAGTTCCTGCCTTGACTTTCCCCGGTTATGAAGTAGCCTGTAAGCCAAATCAACCCTGTCCTCCTCAAGTTGATTTTGGTCATAATGTTGCCTTACTGCAAGACAAACTGTAAGATAGTATTCTTAAGCTAATCATACTTGAGGCTGGGTTCCCACAACTGCACAGTCTTGGAGAGACAGTTGACATGCATCATTAAAACGTCTTCTAGGGGCTGGAGGGATGGCTCAGCGGTTAAGAGCACCGTCTGCTCTTCCAGAGGACCCGGGTTCGATTCCCAGCACCCACATGGCAGCTAACAACTGTCTGTAGTTCCAGTTCCAGGCAAACACCAAGGCAAATAAATTAGTAAATAAATAAAGTTTAAAAAAAAAAAAAAAAAAAAAACGTCTTCTATATGCCACACAGTGTTGTACCTGGAGGCACAAAAAAGAGACTAAAACACTGGTCTCATACAGCTGAGTCAGGGTATAGGTTCCTAACATAAGGTCTATGAATGATCTTCAGTGAATCTGCAAGCACCCTAAAACTAGAGATAGTTTATACTTCTGTCAAGCTGCTCTCATTTTTCCCCAGGGAGAAACTTCATTTTAATTTTTAAAAATCAAATTCTATTAAGAAGTCTGTCACTTAGAAAAGATTGAGAATCACTGACAATAGAGGCAAATCAGAACCTAAGCAAATAGGTCATTATAACAAAAATTTTATAGTGGAGGCATAAATAAATTATTGTTAAGAATATAGAAATGGGGCTGGAGAGATGGCCAGCAGTCAAGAGTCCTGGCTTCTCTTTTAGGGCATCTGGGTTTAGATTCCAGTATCCACATAGTGGCTCACCATTGTAATTCCAGTTCCAGGGGCTCTTCCCTCATCTGACCTCCATGGGTACTGCATACATGTAATGCACAGATATACATGCAGGCAAAACACTTGTTTTGAAAAACAGAGAGAGAAAGTATACAAATGGTCTAGAAACTTAGCTCAGGGGTAGAACATTTGATTAATATGTGTAGGTTGAATATCCAATCACTGTGATGCAACAATGATGACAATAAGAATAAAGATGATGGTGATAAAAAGCCTAAGATTCATACTTGTTCACTGGAGACTGGGAGAGAACTGGGAGAGATCAGGTTCTCTTAGCAGCTGATGGCCTCTGGAGAGATGTTACTAAAAAGGAATCTACTCAAATGAAAGACAAGAAAGAAGACAATAAAAGTTGGGGACTCAGAGTCCCTCCCACACATCTAGGCTGTTTTGGGCTACACACTTCTGGAATTTGTCTGAATAGGATTTGCACACTGAGTATAGAGGATTCCTGAAAGTCAAAGCATAGGTTTCCTAGCCTGGCAGAGGGTGATCACCAGCCATACTGGCGGATGAGAGCAGATAAAGGTGAGAAGCCGTAATAAGCCCCTAGCACTGAGCAGCAGGAGTCTGACCTCAGGAAACACGCTGTCTCAGCTCCAAGAAGGTCAACTTCACATTTCAGCTTCCTCTTTCTGAAAACTGGGCTTGATATTTGATAAATAAATCATGCAATCTTCTCTTCACACCCTGCCCCAAATAAAAACATTCATGTTCCCACCACTTCACAACTGGCCACTGTGGGCCCCTGACAATCAATTACCCACCAGAGATGAAATTATTGTTTAATGGCTCCTGGAATGGGCTCCCACTCTGACATTCATCCCAATCAATAATGCATCAGCAGGGACGAAAGAAATTACCTGCCTCCTGCTAAGTGAAAGAGTCCATTTCTATGCAGTGCAGCCCTTCACGCCTACTGAGCAGGCCAGCACAGGTGGGTGGTCACGTTTTGAGTGCCTCACTCTAGAGAGATGGTAAGCAGCTTTCAGTTAAAGGGCTGTGTGAAGCTACCCACTCATGCTCAGCAGAGTCAGGCAGGACTTTGGGGTGGGCAGAGAAGGGACTGATGACAAGCAATAAAATGGATCCAGTTTATGAGAAACTCCTTGCCACTCTCTGTTTCCATACATTTTTAGTATACTCTTTATCTCCCTGATTTCAGCTACAGATAGATAGCAAACAAAGTTCTTTATGGATTTTTTGGTGAAACACAGGTGAATTCCAGCTCTGCTACTTTCCAGTAGGGTAAGCTTGCACAAATCTTTCACCTTTTAGAGCTGAATTTTCTCATCTGTAAGAAAAAACCACAAGTAACACATATATTGGTGTCCCCTTTCCTTCTTGTGTGGATTTGGGAACATGCTCTATAAACATACTGTGATTAAATCTGTTACTGATAGGTGATGTTAATTTTAATAAAGACTATTCAGAAAACCATCTTACAGCATTTTCACTCTATTTCACTATTCATATGTCATCAAATATCAGAGAGATATAGAGATAATGTTCTTTATAACATTTAAATAAAACCAAAACATAACATAAGGCTTCTCCTTTCCTTCTTCCTCATTTACCTCCAACCATTTAACCACCCAACTATCAGATTTGTATTAGGTACTGTCCATTGACCAATAGGCCTTGGAGTTATGTTATATATTAAACACATATATATAATATGTATAATACACACACATATATGTGTACCATATAGTGTGTAAATACAGATATAATAAACAATATGGCAATATTTAAGTCTCTTTCTGCCTGTGTGTTTGTACACTCACAGAGAATTATGAGTGGAGAACCAAAGAGTGACCACTGTCACATGTAGTCAAGTCTCCTTGGCCTTCATAAAAAAGTGATGGGTGAGCCCACCATACTGTAGGGGCAGGAGACAATGGTGGTCCAGACAATGAAGGCATTTAGGTAGGGGATATATCTTATTCTTGCTACTTGATCTGATTCACACAGTCAGTTTCTTACTTTGTCCTACTGGTCTGTGCTGCTCATTTTCTCGATGGGTGAAGGAATCCAAGGGAAGACAAATGACTTATCTGAAATCCTAGAGAGACTTGGGGATGGAGATAGAACTAGAATTCACTTCCTTTAATTTTCATCCTTGGGCTTTTAAATTTTCTTTTGAATGTCTATTTTTCTCCAAAGTTATTTGTGGAGTAACACTTGTATGACATCAAGTCATTTTTTCATGCCTTCCTGAGCTATAATTGACAAGTACAAATTGTGCACATTCAAAGTATGCACTGTGATTAGAAACAGACACACACTGTAATGATTGCTACAATCAAATCAATTGGCAATCTACCACCACTCTTATAGTTATTCTTGTGTATACATGCCCGTGTGGGGACACTCAAGAGTCACCTTCTTAGCAAATTCTACTTAATAACATGGTACAATTAGCCGCAATCAACATGTTATTTCTTAGATCTCTAGAAAGTATTTATCATATAAATTTATACCCTTTGTCTCAATAGTCTCCACATCTTCTTCTGTGCCTCACCCTCTAGAAACCTCCAGTCTACTTACTATCTCCTCTAGTTTCAACTAATAAATTAGATGACTTAATATTTATCCTTTTGTGTCTGGCATATTTCACTTAGCACAATGTCTCCAGATCTATGCTTGCTATTGTAAATGGTAAACAGTTTCTGGCCCAGCCTAGCCCCAAGGGCTGGACCTACAGTCCCAAAGCCAGTCACTTAGTCCCCAATGAACATATAGAGACTTATTTTAATTACAAGCTGTTTGGTCCATGACTGAGGCTTATTACTTTCTAGCTCCTACTCTTAGACTAACCCATGATTCTTATCCAATTTAGCCATGTGGCTTGGTATCTTTTATCAGAGCAGCATTCTCATCTTGCTTCCTCTGCATCTCACTATTGTCTCTCTCCCTGCTCTTGGCTTCCCAGCTCTCTGCCTCTACTTTCTGTCTAGCTACTTGACCAATCAACTTTTTATTAAACTAATATTTACAATGACATACAGTGTACAAAGGCATAATCCCACAGCAGCAAGCACATTGCATTTTATTGCCAAAACTATTTTTTACATTGTTTTCTTTAGCCATTCACCTGTTAGAGGGACTCTTAGGTTGATTCCATGCTTGGCTAATACAAACGATGCTACGGTAAACATGGAAGTGCATATACATCTTTGACATACCCATTTCATTTCTAGGTAGTGACTCTGCAATCTTTATTGCGCCTCTGTAGCACTTTAAATATAAAGAGAAGGCTAACTCAACAGTATTGTCTCTGTGCCAGAATCCACACCATCCTGAGTCATGATGAGAGGGGCTGGTATAGGATAAAGAAAGCATCATGGTCAGACATGAAACCAAGGCATATCAGTATCCCACAGCAGACATTTGAAAGAGTTATAACAAAATTGTAAAGCTGTCCTTTGAGAGTTATAGGAAGGGTACCAAGTATGATGGCATCTGAGGAGTTAAGGCTAGCCATCCTTTGCTGCAATCTGCTAGCTCAGCTCACTGTTGGTTTGAAGTAACAATGAACTCTAGATGACATCACCATTGCTCCTTTTTGTACCTTGATGAGATGTGGTAGGGCATGCTTCTTGACACAGAGGCTCCCTGACAGGAGCTGAGACTCCAATTTGACCCTTACTGTCATAAGTCTATCCAGCCTCAGCTGGATGTCTGGCAATAGTGAAACAAGAAGGTGTATGCAAATGCAGTCCTCTCTGCAACATAGGATTACTTCGTAGTGATTGAAAGATAGAATTCCTTACCGCAGCAACCTATGTTAGTAGTAACATGCTAAAGTCCATAGCTTTGTGCTCAGAAAAGTGCAATATTGCTATAGCAGATGCTTGCTTGCTTGTGTATGGTCTTGGCTTGAACTCCAGACTCCAGCTTAAATATCATCGGAGAAATCAAGAACAAGCCAGTTTCTCATAGCTATGGTCAATGGGTGGTTAATGTGGCTGGATACACACCTCTACCTAGGAAAAAGGAGTATAAAACCTGGAAACCTGCCCAGCAGAGAGATGAATTCCTGGACAGCAGCAGCCATGTGCTATATGCTAAGTTAGAGACTTCATTTTGACTTTATTTTCCCATTAAGCATCCTGGAAGCTTCCCGCTGGATGTTCACTATGTTGAGCTAACAAGATGCCAGTCTTGGCTTATCCACTTTCTCCTGTTCTTTCTCACTGTCTCTCTGTCTTGGCTGCTTCTCCACAAGGACATGGGGACCATTTTTACTTATAGTCTTTATCAGACAGAAATCAAGTAAGTGAGTTTCTGTCACTTGGTCTTCTCTTTACAATGTATCGTCAAGATCCTCACAGGCCAACAGTTAGAGATTCACCAAGAACAGAGTTTTTAATTGAAAGACCATTTGATGGAATTCTCTTTGGGGTACTCAGCCATATTTCCCTGTGGGGAGCTTCCAGTTCCTCTCCTGTTAAGTCACTGCAAACTGCTGCAGTAGACATTTGAGTCTTGGCCCAACTTAGTTCTCTGACTTCCTGGTCAGGTTCCGATCACTGGGGAGAAAGCATATGTACCTAGCTAGGATTTGATGCATCTTACCAGACCCTTGTTACTATTCACCTTCTGGTCAGCAGCATTTGAAAATGCCTTACCTCACTTTCATGCAATTTTGTAAGGGGAGGTGTCTGATTTTAAAATGATAATAGTTCTTATAGAGATGTTAACTAGCAGCCAAATTCAATACCTTAAACTTACATCATATTTTTATAGTATCCAAAGTGATTTTTTATCACGTTCCTTGACTCAGCCACCTCCCACAGCCCTGCTGTGACTCGTTTCTATAGCAGCAGAAACACTAGCCCAGAGTGCACAGTGAATTTGCCCACAGCTTGGAGACTGGCTGAAGCCAGAGGGACAGTACTTTATAAACTGATGAGTCCAGGGAGCCTTTTGCTAGCCTCGCCTTTCTCTGCAAGTGTAAATTATTTGATCCCATGGTGCAGCGAAATGAGCCTTGTATATGTCTTGGGCCTGGCTCCACCATCAATGTCCTGGCTCTGCCATCAAGGTTCTTGCTCTACCTTAGAGTCCTGGTTGGCTGAGTCCTTTCCTTTCCTGGACTTCACACTTGAGTCTGTGAAACAGAGGACTAGAAATAGACACTTTCTACAGAGCTCCAGCTCTAATTGCAGTGATGAAGTAAGCCTGGCAGGGGAGCAGCAATGAGAGAAACCTTATGGGGGAAGGGTTATAGTGATGAAAGTTATATATCCCTGGAGAAGAGAGGAAGGAGTTCCTGAAAACTCATACATTTTTATGATCCAGAAGCTTAGTTTTATCTTGTGCATGCCAGATTTAAAACAGCAAACTTTAAAACACGTTCCCACAGAGATCCTGGGCTTAACTGCATTTACTTATTTGTGTGTATATGTATATCCACGTGTGCACACATCCCAGGGTTGACAGAGGTTAGGAGAGAACTTTCAGGAGTTGGTTTTGTTCTTTCACACTTGGCTCCCAGGTTATGGCATGGTGGCAAATAGATTTCCCTGACCCCGCTCCCGTGCTGAAGTGATGACCCCTGAGACATCAGCCAAGAAAGCACAGCAATGCAGGAACGAGGAGGAACACACCTTTTCCTCTCAGTTGCCTGGGGGCAAAACTTGGTCTTCCAGCACACAGTCTTGAGTTTCTCATAAATTCTGGTTCCTAAAGGCTTACAAGGTCCAGACGGAGTGCTAGTGGCTGGTGCATGTCAGCCCTGGAGGAGGTTCCTGGCCATGAAGGTTGTTCTACCAATTGATTTAAATCAAATAGCTTTGTCCTGTTTGTCTGAGAACTGAGGAGACTTCAGAAGGTCATGCCAAAGTTAGGTCACAAAAGTCCTGGGTTTTCTTTTTGTTTTTCACACAATCTCTAGTCTTCTGCTCCATCTGCTCCATTAAGATCATTTTTATTTTTTTGTTCATAAAAGTAACACTTAATGACTCTGAAGGTATTGATACATACTAGCATGAGAATGCTGACTGACTATGAAGGTATTGATACATCCTAACAGGAGTACACTTAGGACCCTCACCCTAAGAAAAAGGCTTTAATAAACAGCTGAGAGCCTATTGTGTGCTGAGAGCCTATTGTGTGCATGTGTGATTATGAGGCTGGCTGGTTGTTTTGTTCTCTTAGCATTGCAACATCAGGCTGTTTTCTTTCCCTGAGTAGATGGACCTTATAGAATAGGTGAGGCTGGGAAGAGACAGTGTTTATACAGCCCCCATCAGCTTTCAAAGCAACACATGTACCCACTGTTGAAATGAGTTTCGTCTGATATCAATCACGTAACAATCAAATGAGCAGTTCCTTCTTCTTCCCTGAGGGAAAGTGTGGGGAGCACTGAGCTGGGGGAGACGGGGTTCCTATCTCTGGAAGGAGGTTGTCCCACGGTTGATTAGGCCTGGGTTTCCCATCCTGGCTGTGCTTTCCCGTCTTCAGGGGGACAGGATAATGAAGTAGACTGTTGTGTACAGACACTTTGATTTTGTTTCTTCCCCGAGGAAAGATTCCAGAATGTAGGATGATGGGGCTAAAGATGCATATTTTAAATTTCTGCATATTTGTGCAATTGAATTCAGCAATTTACACATATGTGAAAATGCCTTGAAACTGTAGGATAATATTCAAATAACAGGAAGGTCATCATTGCTATTAAATTTAACTTGGCTCTTTGGGGACTTCCCTCTAAGTATGCATCTAAAGTACATAGTCACTGTGAGTGCTCAGACCAGATCAGTGTCTTCATCAGTAAAATAATAATAATAATAATAATAATAATAATAATAATATAATGCTTTTTATTGGGTTTTATGAAGGCCAAATTAAACAATGTAGGCAAAAGTGCTTTCTAAGAATCAAATAATACTAATAGTGATAGTTTTATTAAGTTGGTCTTTTTTCCTACTTCTTTATTTTCTGACTTTCAAGCAAGACTCCATATCCTTGATGTATACCGAGAAATATAGATGTTCTAGAGAGAGGAAAAATGGGTCCTGGCTACGTGAGCCAATAGTGACTATCCCTTAAAGTAATGCTGGGCGGGTAGACAGATCATCTCTTTGTCCTAACATCCATGCTGATGACACCAAAGAACGTGCCTGGAACTTTCTGGGACATATATCACCTGTAACCCCTATTTCTGTGTGTTATGTGTATGTGTGAGTATTGTATGTGGTGTGTGTGTGTGCGCGCGCGTGTGTGTGTCGTGTGATGTGTATGGGTGTTGTACATGTATGTTATGTGTGTGTGTTGTGTGTATGTGTTCTCTGTGTTATGTGTGTGTTTCTGAGTTTCTCTGTGTTTGTGTGGATGGATGCCTGTGTAGCTGTGTATATGTTTGTGTCTGTGGGTTTTTGTATGTAGTAGGATGCTTGGCCCATCATAATATCTTAGTACTGACTGATGTTAGTTGTTGGTTCCTTTAGCACTATAACAGAAAGATAAGTGACACATGCTGGCTCTCACAAGGGACCAGGCCAGTCCCTGCACTGTGGGGATCTAAAGCTACCAGATAATGCATCTCCACAATCTCTACCTGGCTCCATGATGGCAAATCCTTCTTGGAACAGGAAAATCTGTGACTTACTGTCTTTAGTGGTGACAGAACTGAGCAAATGTCAGTCCAGAGGGCCATAGAATGGGACTCCGTTTAGTTTTATTTTTTCCAAATAGCAGAAAAGGTACTTGAAATCAATGAAATTGAGAGAAAAGTAAGGCGAGAATGACTTTTTGTCTCCCTTTGTTCTGAACTCCTTGCACTTGGGAGGGAGCAGCAGACTTGTCTCTTGACTGGTGGGAGGCTGGCCTGGAGCACAGGGTTCTCCCTGCAGTGGCATCCTGCCTTCTTATCCCACTCCACTGGGTCCACACTCAGCAGCTGCCCCAGGGCTGCAGGAGGGCTCCAGAGGCACAGCGCCCCTTGAAGTTGCAGGAAAAAAGTTGCATCTGAGGTCAGGTTTCTTACAGAGAGCCTGTGGAGCCTGGGGAATTGAAGCTGCTCTGTTTCTGAGCCATGCAGTCAAATGTAACCAGGCTGTCAGGGTGGAGCTGAGCAAGCGGGGAGGTTAAACCCGGGAAAGGGAGAGAAAGCAAAGTGGGCAAATAGAAATCACAAGGTGGCCATGTTTGGCTGTAATCTAACATGACTTTCCCCTCTGTTGGAGGGGGGTGGGGCACATGATGTTAACATTCATTATCATGTCATATTCGATTGACTGCCAGAATTTATTATACTCTCTGCTGTTACATACTGAATACTGACAAAACCCATTCTCTCGCCCAAGAAAGGTCTTTGCTTTCTAATGTGCACAGAATAACGGGAAGGTGGAAGGCCATCAGTACCAAAGTAATGAGTGTCAGAGCAAGGCCAGAAGCACAGCACCTTCATTCCAGAAACAGCAGGGAAAAGACTGAAGAGGAGACGACTGAGGTGTGCCTGTCAGCCTCAGGATAATGAAGCGTGAGGTGGGCCTGGCTTCCCACTAGGAGCAGAAGGTGCTGCTGCGGACATCATTTGTGGGGGTGTCAGGCTTATAATCAACCATGCGTCTTCAGACAGTCTTGGGAAAACATTCATTTTTATCACTTGGAGAAACCAGCTTAGAAGAGAGAATGCTTGCTGCCTATGTTAATTTATTAATGCCTAAATTATGTATTGAGCAACCCCTGTGGGCCAGGCACTGTTCTAAACTCATAGAGATTCAGAAACAGATGTGAGTCTTCGGAATGCCTTTGTGGGAAGAACAGACATTCTAACCACTGGAAAGAGTGCTAAGTTCACTAATGGAGTTTTGTTTAGTTACTTGAATATTTATTAATACGGTTTGTTTAAACCACATAGCATATTGCTGGAAATATGAAGATAAATAGAATAGAGTCATTGCCCTCTTGGGACTTTACAAAGGCTATTAGAGGAACAAAGCAAAAATCCAATCTAAAGGGAAATCAAAAGAAATATCAGAGTGAAAAGTAACTGGTAGTTAGGTAGATATGTGGCAAGGTGTTCAGAATATGGAGCATCGTGAGAGACAGCCATTGGCTGAGAAACTGCCATAGCAAGGTGTAGTATGCCAGAGGCTGTGGCTCTAGACAGGAGATGCCTAGACAAGCACCAGTATTTTGTTTTCTTTGTTTTTGTTTTTGTTTTGTTTTTGTTTTTGTTTTGTTTTGTTTTGTTTTAGCAAAGTGTCACCTGTGGCTTTAGGGAAGTTCCAGGTCCAGGCAGCCTTTGCCTCAAAGCCTGTCTGTGTTCTTATGTTTTCCTTCCTTACTTCTGCTCCTCCTCACCCTCCCACTTTATCTTAGCATACATGTCAGTAAGCATGCTCATCTGAGCTGATGCCATGATGATCACAGGTGATGAGCTTGAGGGCTCTCAGCTTTCATGGAGCATCCCAGAAAGGAGATGACATCAGACTTCCAACTCCAGAGAACTGGGAGGGAGCAGGGGAAGCAATGGGTTTTCCTAGAACCTCTCAAATGAACTGATCTGCTCAAAATACTCATCTGTTTGTGGGAGGTGAGACTAGAGAAAGCAAATCCCCAGGGCTCCTCAGACAAATGTGTAATTACAGAAGTCGGATGCTGAGACCAGAGCTATGGCCTGGCCTGAATCCCCAGGGATAGAACTAAGACACAGATTCTTTTCTATATTTAGAGAGAGAGAATTCTAGAGAGAGCTTTTGCTGTTCACATTTCTCTCAGCCCTGGGGAATATTGTGAAGAATCTAAAATATCCTTGATAGGGGGCCAGCGAATCAATGCTTCAAAGTCTGAAAGAGTAACTCTCATACGGAATGCTGAGGTTTTATTTATATTACAATGATTCAGATTTGCCAGAGCCCCTAAGGATGGATCAAGTGAGGTAAAGTTATCTTACCAGTTTCCTGTAAACCCAAGGATTCATTTGCATCTTTGTTTGTATAAATTAAAATAATCATTTACATACACATTTGCATACTGCACAAACTGTGTACATAAGATTAAATTAATTAGCAGCTCTGATACATAAGTTGCACACAGTGAGTACCAAACACTGTGATGTTGTGGAAAGGGCTCGGAATTTGGAGTTTCTGAAGTAGGACTGGGTCTGAATTGTGGATCCACTCCTTACAGGTTTTATGTCTTCACTCTCGAGGTTTTTCACACATAAAATTTCGTGAAACAGCATCTTCTTCAGCTCCTTATTGTTTCGTCTTGGCACTTTACAGTAGACAGAGTGTACCTGAGACAATGCTTGACATGAGAGAGGCAAAGAGCCTGAAGGGCAAACCTCAGCAGAGATCTCTCCCTAGTTCAGATCTCTAAAGACGGGTGCGTGCCTGTGATTCCACTTAGCATCAATTCCATACTCAGAGTTAACCCTGCACGTGTTAGAACTCTCCATCTGTCTATCATCCCTCCATGCACATTGGGCAAAGGCTATTTCTTTGCTCAGCTGGTGAGTGGACCATGACTTGAACCATTGAAGGCAGCTGGTGGAAGAAGGCTCATGACCTGATATTGGATGCGGAAATCTAGGAAGCAGAAATCAAAATGGACTTGGCAAGGAGCAGAGTTCAATGCACTCACTTAGAAGCATAAAGCTAAAAGAGAGCAGGAGTAGGAAGGAAAGCTTTTGTACTGTGAGGCAGGTCCAGCCCATGTGAGAGAGTAGGGAAACCGCCTTTGATGCTGCTACAAAACAAGCTATTGTCTGTATTGTCTGTAGCTTCTCTCTCTCTCTCTCTCTCTCTCTCTCTCTCTTTCTTTCTCTCTACTCTTTAGGGAGCCTACCACCCAGCTCCCAAATAAATCATACAGAAGCTTATTCTTTCTTATGAATATTGGCCTTAGCTTGGCTTGTTTATTGTCAGTTTTTCTTGCCTTAAATACCCCATCTATCTTTTGCCTATGGGCTTTTACCTTTCCCTATTTCTGTATATCATTTCTTTTCTTCTTATTCCGTGTCTGGCTGTCTGGCTGGGTGAGTGGGCCTTCTTTATTCGACTCTTCTTCTCTTGCTTCACGCTCTTCTCCTCAGATTTATTCTTCTGTTTATTCTCTCTGCCTGCCAGCCCTGCCCACCCTTTCTCCTGCCTTGCCATTGGCCATTCATATCTTTATTAGACCATTAGGTATTTTAGACAGGCAAGGTAACACAGCTTCACAGAGTTAAACAAATGCAGCATAAAAGGATGCAACACATCTTGGCATCATTAAACAAATATTCCACAGTATAAACAAATGTAAATATAAACAAATCTTAAAATAATAGTCTGCAACAATTACTAATTGCTAATCCAATAAAGAAACTCAATGCAAACTACACAACATACAGTTCTGCCATGCGCATTTGAGAGCCTAAGAGTGTGGCCTTGACCCTGATGCTTCAGTAGGTTCTGATGGCAACAGCTAGCTAGCCTCATGCAACTTAGCAATTTCTCCCTTGAAGAGAAATCTGACTGGCATATCACCATGGCAGAGTCTTGTGACTTCTACCCTTGGAAAAGGGAATAAAAACATTGACTGAGCCCTTAGTATTGCTGGATAAGCCTATCACAGGCCCTTGATCTGTTTACTTTCCTCCCTCTGAGATGATTGGTTGATACTGCCTTTCTCTTCTTTCTTCTGCTCTCCAGTGATGCTATCCTTTATTTCACTGTATTGCGAAAACAAAATCACATGGCCCCTCCATTCTAACCTGCCACCCTTTGTGTCCTAGTTTCTTGGTCGGAACAGTGATGAGCTATGCCTTCATCATCTATAGAAACCTCTGCCCTATATAATAGATCCTCCTTCTTGTTTTTATAAGAATCTCTGTTTCCCTCTCCATCACCCAAACAGAGATGTCTAGTGGCCCTCTCATTTGGTTACTATCCTGCTTCTCCATGCTCTTAAAGCCACACACATTAAAAAGACAGCGGAAGTCCAGCTTGGTTTTCACATCTAGTTTTTCTTGTTCTCATCCCAATTAAATGTTGACTCTACCACCTTACTAACATTGTTTTATCAACATCGTTTCAGCTTCCATATTACTCAATTCCTCAGCCACCTTTTGCAGGACTTTCTGATGTTTTTGTAGTTTCTTGAATAATTCTGGCTGGAGATGCTATGTTCTTCCTGTTATTCCTCCTCACTGAAACCTTCTTCATCTCCATGTTAGTTTGCCCAGACTTGGCAATAGTGTGTGTGTGTGTGTGTGTGTGTGTGTGTGTGTGTGTGTGTGTGTGTGTGAGTTTGCCCAGGCATATAGCAAACTCCTCGGCTAAAAAAAGCAGTTCTGAAGGCTGAGCACATGAGACCACTCCTGGGTCAGTGTCAGTTGTGAGACGACTTTCTGCTTCATAGGTGGAACATTCCAGAAGTGCCCTCACATGAAACAAGGGACAAAGCCACTCCTAGGGCTTCTTTCACAAAAGCACCAATTCTATCCATGAGAGCAGAGCCCTCATTTTATAATCAGCTCCCCACAATCTGTCTACTAATATCAACACCTCTGGGATTAGATGTCAGCATATGAGACACAGCATCCAGACTGCAAGTGCATGCATCCATTCTTTTCTTTTTAGTTTATCCTAAAAACTCAGTATCTTAGACAAAGATGCTTCCAGGATTCCTGCTTATATCTTAACCTTATAAAACTTTACTCCTTAAGTTATCTCATCTATTTCTGTGTCTTTGAACAATCTCAGTTCACTAATATCTTCCATGTCTAGCCTTTTTCTTTTTTAATTAGACTGCAGTGTCCAACTGTCTTTACTTAGTTATGTAATAATAAGTATTTTTAAAAATTAAATTAGAGTTCTCCAATCCTGACCTTCCTAAACTAAAACTCTTTCTGTTGTTTATCCAGGTATTTAGACCATAACTTTTGAGTTTTATTTTTTTGTGTATGCATGTGTGTGCAAGCATGCACGTGTGTGTGCACATGTGTGTAAGAAGTGTGCATGTGGAGGCCAGAAGTAAATTTTGAGTGTCATCCCTCAGGTATTATCTATCCTGTTTTTTTGAGACAGGTCTCTCTCTCTCACTGGCCTGCATTCACCAAGTGGGTTAGAGTCCCAGGGATCCACCTCTGCGCCTTCACAGACCCTGGGATTACAAGTGTGTGTGAACCTGGCTTTTAAAAATTATGTTTCAGAAACCGGCTCCTGGTTCTCATGCTTTACCTACCAAGCTATCTCCAAAGTACCTTAGAAACTCTTGCAGCCATGTTCAATTCCCTTTCTACAACCTACAATCAACCCTCAGTAAGTCATCCAGGAATTGCCTTTGAAGTACTTTTAGAGTTTGACTGCTTTTTACCTCCTCTACCCTAAACCACAGCACAGTTCTATGGTGCCACTTTGGTAGCCTCCTGACTCATTTTTCTGCCATCCTTTGTGAGGCCCTATGCTTTATTCTCCATAGAGCATTAAGGCATTCCTCTGCCAGCATCCTCTGCCAGCACCATTGCACTTAGCACTCCAGTTATAAACTGTCCCTGATGGTGGTGGCTTTAAGCAGCAGCCAACTTTTATTCTGTCTCAGGATTTTGCAGCTAGCCATCCAGGAAAGGCTGACAGAATCAATTCTACATAGCATCAATGGGAGGCAGTCAATGGCATTCGGCTTGAGTTAGCCTGGGCTAGAGGCCCCAAGAAGTCTCTAGTGGCAGAGTGCTTGTCTAACATGAACAAGGTCTGGGTTTCATTTCCAGCACTGTAAATAAGCAAGAACAAAAACTAAAAGTGAGTGTGAATTGAGGCAAAATAAATTTATTTTTTCTTTATTCTAGAGGTCAGAAGTCATAGGACAGGTTATTAGCATAGTGAGTCTCTCTAAGGGCCCTAGGGGGAAACATGGTTTTTATTTGCTTGTTTTTGCTTTCCTTTCTTGATTATTTAATAATAGATACTTGCAGTTAAAAAAATCAAATTCTCCAGTTCTAATCTTCTTCTAAAACTCCCTTTCTCTAATTTATCTAGATTAAATCAAAACTGTTTGAATTGCATATACATGTACGTATGCACATGTATTTTGTGTGCATTCATATATGCATGGATGTTGCATGTATGCGTACATGCATTTTGAGTATATATGTGAATGTGTATTGTGTGTATATGTATGTGCTTATTTCTACCTTCTAGCGCCCCCAGGCATTCCTTGGATTGTAGTTCATGATGGCCTTCATCCTCCCATGGTCCCTTCTCACTACAATGTCTCTCCTATTCGTTTCTTCTATAAAGGGTCATGCCAACAGATTTTAAACTTCCATGAGTATTTCAGGATGAGTCTCTTTATACTATCTTTAATCATACCTTTGTAAAAGCTTTTGTTCAGTGTAGTGCCACTGCCATGGATTCTGGCATTAAGAATGTGGACCTGACTTTTAAGGAGTTCATGATTCAATACTGTTCTACTTGGCTTTTAATCATCATAATAAACACGCCCCCCCCCCAAAACAACAATTTCAGGAGGAAAAGTCTTATTTTATCTGATAGCTTACAGTTGATTAGGAAGGAAAGTCAAGGATGGAACATGGAGATTGGAACCTGGGCCCAGAAACTGAAGCAGTAGTCCCGGAGGATTGCTGTTGACTGGCTTCTCATGGCTCATTCAATTTACTTTTTTATACAACCCAGGACCACCTGTCCAGTCATGCCACTACCCACAGTGGTCAGGCTCCTTTAATATCCATCATCAGTCAGGAAAACACCCTGCAGACTTGTCTCCAGGCCAGTCAGATGGAGGCATTTTCTCTGCTGAGGTTCCTTTTTCCCAGATAACTATAGCTTGTATTGAGTTGTTAAAAACCAACAAGCACCAACGTAGTGTATTCCTTCCAGAAAGAATTTAGAGCTAAAATTCAGGGGAGTGATTGGATTCTGGCAACAGCTACAGTAGCTCTTACTGTTCCCCTGGTCAGAACAAAATAAACAGAGGATGCACAGAGTGGTGTTCTAACCGTTTTTAATTTCCTTGCTATTTCAGCATTTTGGGGGGTGTGAGGGGTGTGTGTGTGTGTGTGTGTGTGTGTGTGTGTGTGTGTGTGTGCATGCAATGGTGTATGACTATGGGGAAGCCAGAGGAGGACGTTGGGTATCCTGTACCTCTGCTCTTGAGACAGAGGCTCTTTCTGAGCCTGGGGGTATACAGGCAGCCAGCAGTCCTCCTGTTTCTACTCTCCATAGCACTGGGGTCACAGGTAGCATGCAGCTGCACCCAACGTTTTACATGGGTACTGGGGATTAGAACTCAGGTTTTGTGCTTGGACAGCAAATGCTCCCATCCACTGAGCCATCTTCCCAATCTCTCCTTGTTTTTTACATGTTTTTCGAATGTAAGTTATATGTATGGGCTGGATTATCCCCAGGGCCACTCATACAGGTCTCATACTCTTCTATGAGCATGCACTCCAAGGCCACTGCTCAAAGAGACCTCTGCCCCCCTGCCTTGGCCCACCTCTATCCTTTTACCCCAGTGCAAATGCTCTCTCCACAGCTCTACTCATCACCTGACATTATATGACTCATGATTTGCCTCTGTTTTGTCTTGCCACCACAAAAGACTTTTTTTCTGTATTATTTACTACCACATATCCAGCTTCAGGAAAAGAGATTTGGAAGGGATGGGCCTTACGGGAGTCTTTGCTTCAAAAAGGGAAGACTCAGAAGTCCTAAAAAGTGTTTATTAAACATTGAGGAAATCCAGTAATTCCTACTTGTTCAAGGAGCTGGGTAGGTGTGGGGAGAGCAGGTAATGATACAGTTACTCCCAGGCAACTCATTAGAAATGGTTTAACTTGACTTGTATTTATTTCCTATAATTGCCTGTGGGAATCCAGGGAAAGTCAGGTCCCAAATGTAGTGATAGAAAAGAGGCTCTGGAGGGCTTCCTTGCGTCGATGCCACTGGCAGCCCCCTGCTCTCCATTTGGCTTAAGTGCATCAGCAGTTTTGAAGCTTACACAGAGGGAGGGTATCTGGGCTTTGCAAATACTCTTCTGTGGTAGGGGTCGGGGATGGGAAGGGGTAGAATATCCCCTTGGAGTGAATCCTTCCTACTGAGAATTCTAGAATAGAAATGAATTTAAAATATCATGGCACCACAAGTAGTATCTTGTTTTATTCTTCATTAAATTCCCAGCACAGAGCCTAGTGCCTGTCACATAATAGGCACTCAATAAATATTAGTAAAATAATGAATTCTGTTGGGGATTCCATATGCAGGTTCTGTTGAATTTAAATGTGAGACTTGCTAATGCCGAAGAGAAACCTGGCTGTATCTCAGGAACTATAAAATTAGCAGGAGGCCCCTACTATCCAACTCACACCTTCTTCCACTGTCCTGCTAAGATGGATAAAACTGGTTTGGTTGGAAGGAAAGAAACCTGTAATTGTTTAGAGCAAAATGTCCCATGAGGAAGTTCTCTGTCATTTCTAACAGAATCTACAGATCTGAGTAGCAGGAAAGTGCTGGGAAGTCTGGGAAATTCAGCAAGATCTCAGGAAGAGCATCCAGGGCTTGAAAGGCTGCTAGCTTCCCCAGCCCTTGCATCTCAACTTCCCTTGGCTGCAAGATGGCACCTTTTCATACTGAAAAACAAAAGACTATAAACAACTTCTACAATTCAATGCTTAAGTGAAAAGACAGGGTGGGATGACTCTTTGGTATTGAACTTGAGACCCAAGGGAAAGGGAAGTTGTTCCAGCTGATTATGAGTGTCACATGTAAACCAACCCACTGTCATCAGAGGGTAGGATCCTCTGAGATCACAGCCACACCGGTAGACCTGTGGGAGAAGAAATGCATATGTAATCTTTCTGAAGGTCTGTTGTGCCTGCTCCATATTAACAAACCTTCTCTCTACAGATGCATTTGCCCAAAGGCCGACATGAACTTGTCCCTTGTAACTTATGAGTAACTTCACAGGAAAGCTTGGGTCACATCAGGCTACTTTCTAGGAAACTGGGAGTTGCTGAACTCAGAAGCTAAATGACTGGCAGTGGGGCAGAAGTTGAAAGGGTGTTGTGGGAAATGACCCAAATCAGGTTTGGGTTTACAAGCACAGTCAAACCACAAGATGCTCAAATTTATGAGGAAGCAAGAGCCATATGCAAGGCAAGAAGGTACCCAGCAGTACATCCTAGACTGGTTTTACAGAGTGAATTGCTTTGATAAAGTTGTAGGAGAGTAGAGAAGATGTGAGAGGTGTAATCTCTAAGAGAGAAGCCAAAATCTGGCTCCAGCTTGGAATCTCTCCTGGTTTGTTTTCCCTCCTTTCTTGACATATCCTGGAATTACCTGGGAAAGAGTTTAATTAAGAGATTGCCATGACCAGATTGGCTGGTGGCCATGACTGTGAAAGATTGTCTTCACTGATGATTGAGATGGGAGAGCAGCCCACTGTGGGTGACACCAGCCCTAAGCAGATGAGTCTGAGCTGTGTAAGCTGGCTAAACATGAGGCAGAGAGTAAGCCAGAAAGCAACATTCCTCCGTGGTCTCTGCTTTCAGCTTTTCACCTGAGTTCCTACCCTAACATCCTTCAGTGATGGACTATAACCTATAAGATGAAATAAACATTTTTACCTCAAGTTGCCTTTGGTCAGACTGTTTTATCATAGCAGCAGAAACAAAAAGAAGAACAGGTTTTATTGTAAGTACACCTGCAGCCTTGGGGCTGGAACAGAATGAGAAAATGAGGGCCAGAGTCTTTATGACAAAGCTTAATAGTGTGAAAAGGGTTTTTTGTTTGCTTGTTTTTTCTTCACTTTAAAGCTGAGGGAACTTTTGGTCATATAGTCAGGCATCTGGCTGGAAGTCAGACCATCAGCTAAAGATCTTAAACCATGTACTTTTACTACAATTACATTGACTTTCAATTCATCATAACACATTCATCTTGGGTTAGGGTGATGAGCATCCCAGGGCCCTATTGGACTAATGGAATCATTTGCAAGAAAGACTAGAAAGAAAACACACTTTTATTACGTACTTTAAAAAGAGTAGTTTCTTTCTGTATAAAGTTTTAATTCACCAATTATGTATCACACACATACATACACACATACACACATACAGAGAGAGAGAGAGAGAGAGAGAGAGAGAGAGAGAGAGAGGGAGAGAGAGAGAGAGACCCATACCCCTAGCTATGAAAGAGGAAAAACCATACATAATTATAATTCTACATTAAATCAGTATTATCTCTGCAAAATATGTATTTATTATGATAAAATTTTCCCACAGTGACTGATTGAAACATTTTAATTAATAGTATCAAGAAGATATTTTTAAATATCATCTTGCTAACTAGATTTTGCTTGTTTAATTTAAATTTAGTAGCTATTGCTTAATCACTGCTGGTAGCTGGCTCCTGGTACATTCTAAAGAAGTACACACATGCCCTAGCCCCTTGCACTTGTGAATGTGGTCTTATTTGAAAGGGGGGGGGTTTATGAAGGAAATTTGTTTTTATGCCTTTGCAAGGATAGTCATGGGAGGCTCTGTGAGGGTAGAGGGAGAGACTGAAAGCCAGCCTTACCATAGAAGCAACTGAAGTTGCCAGTAGCTACAAAAGTCAGATAGTCTTTCCTCCCGAAGCCTTCAGAGGTGGCACAGGTCTGTCAGCATCTTAACTGTGGACTTATAACTCCAAGGCTATAAGAAAATTACTATTTTCTGGTAAAGTCTCTTTCTTTCTGCTGGTTTGTCCTGGTGGGCAACAGAAAACTAATGCATTTTCATCCCCTTTCCTTTTATGGAAATCTTGCTTTTGCTTCAGTCTACCATGGCAAGAGGTGCATGACAAAGGATAAGAACTCACATGATGATGGCCATGTGAAGCAGGATGGGGCATCTTAGTTAGGGTTCTATTGCTGTGAAGAAACACCATGACCTACAGCAACTCTTACAAAAGAACACATTTAATTGGGGCTGGCTTACAGTTCAGAGGTTTAGTCTATTGTCATCATGGTGGGAAGCATGGCAGCATGCAGGTAGAGAGGGTGCTTAGAGGTAGCTGAGAATCTACATCTGGATTGACAGGAAGCAACAAGAGAGAGTGCCACTGGGCATGGCTTGAACATCTGAAACCTCAAAACCCACTAGCAGTGACATATTTTCTCCAACAAGGCCACACCTCCTAATAGTGCCACTCCCTATGGGACCCTGGGGCCATTTTTATTGAAACCATCACAGAGTGACTCAGCAGCTATAAACTGCCATGTACACATCATCCAAGATACTTCCTTTGACCAGACCCTCCTTCCAGTACCTCCTAAAAAAATCTATTCAAAATGTGAATCCATTAAGTGGATTAAAGTTCATATAATTACCTCTGGGAAAACCATGGCAAGCAGACCTGAAGATTCACTTCACAAACTCCTAGCTGATTCTGTGCAACTAAGCCAGTGTTTATGATTAAATATCACAAAGCTGGACAGTGATTGTGGTACTTGAGACATCAGGATCCAGAGCCTATAGTCTCAGCCTTGGGTTTTGGACAGAAATTTCTATTCTTGCTATTTTGGGGACAAAGGTACTTCAGGAAGCCAAAGGATTTTCTCTCTGGTTATGTGCTTGCTTGGGCTACCACCTTGCTCCCTGTAACTTTTCTCTTGTTTCTTGGTGTCTCCTTTGCCATAAAGAACATTCTTCCTCTACACCCATTTTCTGATCATCTCATCTTTTCTTCAAGCTGACCTGCAGCAGAGATGCTTCCTCTAGTCCAAAATGATGAGAGAGGCAAGTGTGGAGATGGTGCTGAAGCTTCTCACTCCAGCTGTGCTAAAGACATAGAGTTGTAATTTGTCTCTGCATGCCCCTAAGAAGTTTCTTATCTCAATGGTTGGGGTGAATTAATATTACTGCATGATGCATAAAATACTAGGGGTCATGTTTTAGATTCTTCCATCAGAGATTTCTGGGAATTGTATTAAAGGGTTGGGCTTGCTGGTTTTTTGCTCTTAAATCAGTGTGAATAAACTTTATTACTCCTTCCTTCTCATTTTCCAGACTTACGATGCATTCATGCTGTCTTTCTGGTCCTGTGTGTCCTTGCCATGGCACTCACCTTTCTACAAAATTCCTCACTGGCAGGAACGGGACAGGAGCATAGCCTGACAATCTTCTGAATCTCTGAAGAGGGATGAAAGAAGTGTAGACATGAAAACTTTACTAAAGATAACTTTAAACTAAAATCATCATTCCTAACACACACATACACATATATGCACAGATTTTTAAGAACGAAAAGAATCTAACTCATTCACTTGGGATTATTTATGTAAATACTTTCAAGAACAAGCCTAAAGACATTTTCTTTTCAGAAACCCTTTAAATGGTTTCTATCTTTTTCATCTGTTCTCATCTAAGTTCCACTTTAATGTCCTTTAACTGTATAGTTTTATGTGTCACTACTGATGCCAGGCACCAGATAAATACAGCAGAGTGCTGCCATACATCTTCTTTATGGGGAATATATATACAAGTTGCTTCTGCATTTGGACACGTGCTCTATATATCTGGAACCTGCAGCTGACAGACAAAATAATAAACCAACTTTATAAAGTAACAGATTCCCAATAGTTTAAGGCATTGAAGAAATCTTGACAACCCTTTTTATTATGATGTATAGACAGCATTCATTCAGTAGCAAACATTGATTTTTTTTTTCTAGCAAGTTCTATGCACTCTGCTAGGCATTGGAAGATACCACATGACTAAAATGCAGGCTGTGTTTGAGACTTAAGGTTTTGAGGGCAGATCTGGGTATAAATGACCTGAAAGAAAACAAACTCCACAGTAACTGAAGTGGGGGGTGATATGAAGACAAGAAGGGGAGAACTGTTGGCATGTTGCGGAACACAACCAAATTTATCTGTTTTATGAGCAATGGAGGGGTAAATGAGGCAGCTTCCGAGCCAAAAGAATAAAAGTATTTGTTCTAACTTAAAAAAATATAGTAGTAAGGGAGTGACAAATTACTCCATGTTTGTTTTTTCCTCAGGAAAGAAAAATATGACTAGCCACCTTGAACAGGGATTTTCTTTTGCCAAGACCTGGCTCTGGTTTATATGGAAGAAAAAAATCATGAAAAGCAGCTGTGATAGCTACCTTCAAAAATTTCGAGGGACTGTCATATGAAGAAAGAATTACAGTTGCTTAGAAGTCTTCTAGGGGTCCCTAGCTGGGTTCCTAAGGTAACACATACAGGAAGTACTTGTCTCTAGCTCCATGTGGGAAAAAAGCAGTCTCTTTGGGAATGGCTTCCCCAGGGAGCAGTGAGTTTCCTGTCAGCAGGTGGATTCACACAGAGCTAGATGACCTTTCTAGTTTCTGCTGGGTGGCTGTGATAAAACAGACTGACCAAAAGCAACTTGCAGAAGAAAGACTTTGTTTCATCTTCTTCCACAGTCACAGTCTACCATTGAGGAAATTTAGGGCAAGAACTCAAGGAAGGAGCCTAATGAGGGTCCTATTTGCTATTCTAAACAGCATGTCCTTAATCAGGAAACTCCCAGGCATAGAAGTACAGGGGGTGCTATGGGGGATGCTGCTTACTAACTAGCTCACTGTCAGCACTCACTCTCAGGCTCATGCTTAGCTAGCTTTCTTATACAACCCAGGATAATCAGCCTAGGGATGGCTCTGCCCACAATGGGCTCAACCTTCCTAAACCAATTAATAAGACAATCTTTCACAGGCATGCCAACAGGCCTAATAATGACAATTACTCAGCCGAGTCTCTTTCTCTCCCCACCCCAGGTAATTGTAGACTGTGTAAAGGTCATAACTGGAAAAATGACCATGTGGGGAAATGAACCAGCTTGGTTTTTTTCTTCAGGCCCAATGAGATCTTCATTAGGAACAGAGGCTGATTCTAAATGAGAAAGATGTTTTGCAGAAGAATGTGAGGTACCACATGTCAGTGGTGTTTAGGACAAAAGAGTCTCATTCCTTTCTTGAGATTCCCCAAGCAGAATATTTCTATTTTATTAGCTATTCTAACTTCCACAAGTTTTGAGAGAGAAAGGCAGATATAGTGATTGCAATCCTAGAGAGAAGGATGCCTCTAAAAACAAGTCAGATTCATGTCTGCCTTCTATCAGGGTAGGGAATACAAGGCTTATTTCATGATGGGGACTTGCAGGTTCTCAGAGAAAAAGGAAAGAGAAGGGTAAAGTTAGAGTTTATTTATAAAGCCAGATTTTACATACAGTGCCCGCCAAGGATTTAGTGCCATGCTTCAAGTGAATAAATCCCTCCAGTGTCAGAGACATAAGACATTGTCAAGCTGCCTGTGAGACAATGTGATCATAAAGTCTTAGAACTGAAATACCTCCAGTCACCTTGGTAAGAAAATAATCCTCTCTCAAGTGATGCTTTGAAGTTTAATGGAGTTGCTCCCTATCCAGTAAATGACGCCTAGTGCTGTGCTGAGATATTGGCATGTGGCTGTTAGAGCGGAGGAGGGATGCTGCTTGCTTTCTTACTCCGAGGCCTCCCAGACTGACCCCAATCTGCTTTTATAGCACCAGTTCCCATAACTGTCCTATGGAAAACATATGTTTCATCCAAACCATATACTCAGCCTGCCTAGGAAGGCCAGAGGGAAGTTACAAGCCTGAGCTTTCACGAGGATGTGGTTACACAGCTGGGTTGGGCCTGTGGTCAGCTATATATCTAGCTAGAGAAGGAGGCTGGAAATGTCCATCCTAACAGAGAACTCACACTAGTAAATGCTTGACTCACACAAAATGGATGAATCAGAAAGAATAGGTTGAAGTCAAGAATCTTCAAAGGCTGGAGTTGGGACTTCAGCCAATCTGGGGTACAAGAAGTCACAGGATTTACCCCCCTCAGAGACATCTCCCTTGGGGAGGCTGGCAACCAATGCCATCTCATCCTGAGATCCACCTGAACAGCATTAAGGTCTGTGAACAGAAGAGGCGTACTCACCTGGCCCTGTCCTTGCTATGTGCCAGACTCTTCCTTTTCATCCCCAGGGAAGCTCTGGAGACAGACTCCCAACATTTAGGACACCGAAGGATTTCTTCACTGAAACACTGAGAAGGTGGCAAAAGGGTTTGAGAGTGACAGAATTTACAACGTGCTGTGAAAGCCGTCCACAGTTCACTTTCTAGTGCAGCACAGAGCACCGAAAATACAGCTGTTTCCTTTCTGTAAGGAACTAGTAGCTCTGATACCATCCCTTCACATGCTGCCTATCCTGACTGTAAATAAAACGTCTGCGCTAGTTTAAATATCACTGGTAAAGGAACTTAACCGCCAAGGCAATTTCACAAAGGACACATTTTAAAGCATAGGTCATTATTCATTGAATGCTATAGCAAGCTATACTTTAATATATTTCTGAAAAAGCTGGTATGACTATCATGTGTTTGAGGTACGCTTTACCTCCTCCCTAAGATAGAGGAAGTCAAGTAGATGGGCAGGAATTAGATCATACAGGACCATGAGGTCATGGGTTAGCCTCACCATCAGCCTAGTGAGCTAAGGGCACTGGAGTAAAATAAGCAATAGTAAATAATTCTACAAGCAAAGCATTGATGATAGATGACAAGAGAAACGAAATCCAGGAACCT
Organism: Sigmodon hispidus; assembly: GCA_004025045.1. Lineage (NCBI taxonomy): Eukaryota > Metazoa > Chordata > Mammalia > Rodentia > Cricetidae > Sigmodon > Sigmodon hispidus. Next base: position 85,454 of record PVIH01001012.1, on the reverse strand, counting down.
GTGGGCGCATCATCTGATTCATCTCTCCTGAGGCTGGGTCCATTTCATCCTCCAGTGGGCAGATCACCTCTCAGGCAGACTTGGAAGCCAGCAGTGGAATGACAATTGTGTCCCATGTACACTGGCGTAAGGAGAAGATTCCCAAATATGTGACTTAAGAAGTTTGCAGAAGAGATCATCAAACAGAAAGGGAGTTTTTAAGCATTTTCCATGCTGGGAATAGAATGGGTCTTAATTTGGATTAAAAGAAACCTAAAAGAGCCATTATGTACAGAATCAGATTTTACCCTTTACTTTCCTAGCACCTGGTAATTTCTGACTTGAATCAAGTGCATTTCTTTGATCTTCAGAACCTGGGCGGCCTCACATTGCTAGAAAGTTTTTCCATGTTCTGGAGAAATGAAGGAGGTTATTCTGGTACAGAAGCCAGTTCTCTCATTGTGGGTCAAGGTGACCTTTTCTTGGTGTTCTTTGAGGTGATTAGCTCTATCTTTAGGACCAGCCTAGGATAATGGACTCTGTCTTTGGGACTAGCCTAGATCACTGAGACTGGAATAGTTATGACCAAAGGGTAAAGTGAAGATAACTTTCAATTAAAATGAACAGATGATTTGGTTGGGTAAGACTGGGAGATGGGAACTTTCTCAGATTTGTGAGCGCTGTCTGTTGATTAGAAGTGGCATCTTTCATGAGTATGGCAAGATCTAAAATCATACTACTACTACTACTACTAATAAACCTTGTTTTATTTTGTGTTGTTAGAATCCAATACCCAAAACAAGTCAACTCATAATGAGACATTTCTTACAGTTATGGAGCACAGCGTAGGTGATCAAGAGGCTAGCCAGGGCATCTGATAAAGCCCTTCCTTTGCTCTACAGTGTCATGTGGACAGACAGAGCCATTAAGGATGCTAACTTGAGAATCATTCCTTTTTACAAAGCCACCCCCATGACCCAGTTAGATTAGAATCATCTGTGAAGAAGCCCTAGTTTCCAACACTATTAGCATATAGTTTTGGGGATATCGCAGGAGCTTCAGGGGAACAGGGTCAAATCATAGCACCTACTGTAAGCAATGTCATCACCTGAGAAGCCTGGCACAATGGCAAATGCCAGTAATCCTAGCACTGAGAAGGCAGTCAGGAGGTTCAAGACAAGAGCACTTGTCTCAAATATAAAAGCAAATCCAGACAAAACCAATCAATCAGCCATCCAGAAAAACATCATAAACAATTAAGGTCAAGTTAGGTTTATTTAAGATGAGAGATTTTTCAGATTTTCTCAGTTTTCTTTAGGCACAAACAGGCTCATCACATTTCTGCCCTTGAAGTTTAAAAGGTGAGTTAGAGAGCTGGCAAGTAAGGAATAGATGGCAATGGTAACTTAACCTAAAATATCCTGTACAGAGAATGTCAGTTCAAAAGCCCAAGGGGAAAAAGGAGTTCATTGCTTTAAGCACTTTGAAGGTAGTTTAGTGTGACATGGTAACAGAAGAGCGATCATAAGAAACAGGTCCATGAAAATCCTTGTTGGACAGTTTAAAGAACTTTGACAAGGAAGACCTTTAATGAGCGTTAAAAGAAAGAACAGAAGGGCACACTCTGCTTTGCAATACAGGGAGCCAGTAATAGTGAAGGGGTAGAGAATGAGAGACCTCATGAGAGGCCATGAAATGATGTGGGTAAGATGTAATGAATACCTGGGTTAAGACCTGGCTGCAGGCACGCAGAAAATAAGGATTCTTTAAAAGGAACACACTTGGTATGGGGAGATGATTCAAACTCATGAGCCATTTGTGGGAGTGTGGTGATAAAGATGATTGGCCAGTTTTTAGGTTAAGATGGGAGTGGTATCAGGGAAAATGGAGAAGCAATAAAGTATGTTTGGAAAAATCAAGGAAAGAAGGAGATTAATGGGGGAGAGAAAAAGCCACCCGGTTTTGGTGTGCTAGGAAGAATATTTTGAAATAGCAAGAATGGGTAGCTGTAATATTCTGGAAACAAGTCAGGGCCCGAGTGGTGGATTTAGGATTTAGAAGATATCAACTTACTGACATGTGGCCAGGAAAGTGAAAATGCATGCAACTCTATGAAAATTTGACATTTCTAATATCCACATGATGTTAGAATGGCCAGGGCCTTGAGGATTCATTCCCTCCTCAAATGAAGAGGTTAACAAGATGTCAACTTAGTAGGCTTGTGGTACCTCAACAGCTACCATGTGCTAGATGGTAACAGACTGTTACACTCACCTCAAACCCCACATCCTTCATTTTCTAGCAGCATTATTTATTTGAAAAAGTGGATTCCATTGTCAAATTGCTGACGTGACTAGATTTTTTTCTTTTCTCCTTTTCAATTGAGCTATAAAATTAGAGACTAGTACAAAGTTATAGAATCTTCAGTTAGGGTCTTTATATGATGAGGCTGGTTATGTTGGCTTAGACATCTTTGCAGATAAGTGTTGACATTTTAGCCAACCTGTGAAGATATTGTCTACTGGATCTGAGGATCTGAAAGAATGGGATGGACTATAGTCTAATGCTGTAAACAACCTTACCTCAGTTTCATTGTACTTTTACACACAAATGAAACAAAGAAAGCTATGAGCCAAGGAAGGTTTTGGTACAGAAAAACTTGATTAGAAAAACATGTAAATAAATGTCAGTAAGCACATACTAAATATTAATAGAGCAGCCCTTCCCCAGAACTTTCTTGGGACAGACCAATTTAAACACACTTGCCTGGGACATATACAGATTATATCTGGGAAAGCCTGAAAGCAAGGCAGAAGGTCATATCCAGATTCAGGGCACACTGACCAGATAAGGTTCTGTAGCAATATTCTGACATCCAACAAGAATAAACATGTCATATAAGTTGAATGTAAATGTTTGTGTTTGTCACAGGAGGCATGAAATCATGCCCAAGAATAATCTAGGGTAGAAAATGTACCTGAGGTAAAAAGAAAAACAAACAAACAAAAAAAACCCTCTGTTTTTTCTCCTGGAGCCTCTCTTATAGTTCTCGAAGGCATTGTTCACCATGGGCCATTCTTTTAACCATATTCTGACAGATAAGAATCACAGTTGTAGATATTTTTTTTCTCTTAAGTTTTCTTCTTTTACATGTCCAATGTGTGGCACTGGAGGGATCTCCCCATGTCTGTGTGCATATCTCTTTTTTAGGACATCTGTCTCTATCTTATTTATGAGGAGTTGAAAGGATGTGGGCTAATTAAATGCCCTGAAAGCCATGATCTTGGAGGAAAGATCCAGGAGCTACCCTGGGAGTCAGTTTGAAACATTGGGAGCATGCAGTTTATCCCAATCAAAGTTATTGAAGGATTTTATGCAAAAGGGTGACATGGTTTTCAAATTTCTTTTGAGCATTATGAAATTCCATTGGGAAAATAAAAAGGCAACCATTTCAACACTGTCTTATAAAGGCCAGTTTAATGTTAGGGAAGGACTCCTGTGATAGTTGGGATGTGAATACCGAAAGGTGCATTAATTTGAAGCTTGATAATCAGGGGAGAGCTATTAAATCTTTAAGAAGTAGAACCTGAGAAAGTACTTGGGTCATTAAGGGCATGCTCTTGAAGGGGACTGTGGGACCCACCCTACCTGTTCTTCTTCCTTATTCCTTTCCTATCTTCTTCTTTCTTCTTCTCTTGTTTCCTGGCCATAAGATGAACTTCCCTGTTATATAATAACATAAGACCTCCGTTATTGCTGTCTGATCTTTTCACAGGCTCAATGTGGACAGCTGACTGTGGACTGTTTCCAAATTTGTGAGTCCAAATCAGCCTTATCTCTTAATAAGCGGACTATCTCTGGCATTTAACATAGTGCTTGAGAGCTGAATGGCATGGCTCCTGGACCTCAGGGCTCTGAGTCTTCCCTATAGCCTTCTTTTTCAAAGTGTCTGAGCCCTGTGTCTTGGACAAATCAGGGGTGTTTTTTTTTTCCTTTATGATGCTTCATTTTATACTTATTTAATATACCCTTGAGACAAAGGCCAATGTCTTCATAGTTTCAAAACTGTATAAACACTCTGTAACTCTTTATTAAAATTTAGTTATATTAATGACAAATATTTTGCAGCCAATAATTATTGAGTGTTTACTGCATGCTGGGAATTATCTTGAGTCCATTACATACAATATTTTATTCAATGTTTACAATAGCCCCATGAGGTAAGTCTCATGATTATTCCCATTTTAAAGGTAATGAAGGGAGGCAAAGCAAGAGTAAATAACTATTCCAAGATTGTTCAGCTAATTAGTGATGGAGTCAGGGTAGGAAGGGAAATAGCTTGCTCCCACAATTCTTGTTCTTGACTGCTCTGATATGCAGCACCTTACTAATGAATAAAGATGAACATAGCTAAGGAATCTCATAGTCTCATAGAGTTCTATGTACAGCCAGTGCCACGTGAGCACTAATTTCTTCCTTTTTGCTCTTGAACTTGTCCCCTGCTCTAAATATCAGCTCAGAATCCACTCCCTGCTATTTTCTGTTTTGGAGCCCTGCCTGGGCATCTGCTCTGTCTGGGAGACTGTCAATGGGAATTGCATCCTTCACTATGTTAAGCCTACCTCCAGAAAGAAGCAGGTCCCAGCTCTGCCTTTCCCCCAACAGAACAAACCCAAAATACATACAAGAATCGCCCACTTCTACCGTAGTGTGGGTGGCTGTGGTAGATGGGTGTGTGGTGATTTCTTGGTCCTAGTAGAACTCAATGTTCTCTCCTTTTTAATCCCTTCATAACATGCTTGGTTTGACAATGTGCCTGCTCCACTATCCTCTGACCGCTGTAGGCTCCTTGAGAACAGTGATTCATAGGCTCACACTATACTTGTTCATGATGGGATCATGGTGGATAGATAAATGAGAACAGGAGAATTTTTAATGTGCTTTAATCTGCAGTTTTAGCATTTGGCCTCCTGCCCTCAGGTGCCTCTTTGAAAACCATACCCATTTTTTAAAAAACAGGTCACACAATTTAGTAATAACTTAATTTATTCTCTTAGAATCTTCGAGTAATTAACTTGGTAATTTAACAACAGTGGATTTTATTGTCATTTTATAGTGCTTTGCTAATAGTTCATTTTTATTCTCATCTTATTTCCCCACCTCCTAATCTGAAATAATTTTTATTATCTTCCGCACAGCACTTTAAAAAACCCTCCTAATCAATATTAATTTCATTCCAAGATCATATTTTGAGAAGGAGCTGCATGCTTGGTTCAAGTCTGGAGATCAAGAGGTAGTTTGAAGAATCTATGTTTTGCAATGAAATTTTCTTATTAAGATAATTATCTTCTACGCTGCCAGGTTCTTTTTAGTCAGAATGTTGCAGAACCCACTAAGGGGTGTATGGCTGCTTCAAGGTGACTCGGTCATTCTCAAAGAAATTGTCACAGCTTGGGGGAGGCCAGCAGAGGCTGGAAGGAAGAGGGGTTATGAGGGCAGGTGGTGTCACCCCGTTGCTCTGGATTCCTGTACAGTTGGCATGGCTGGGCTTGGCACCGGGAGTTAGAAACCCATTGATCCAAGCTCTCGGAAGCATTTGACATGCTGTAGAGTGAAGGTTCTAGGAACAAAGCCATGAATGGGATGGAGCCAACAGGAGAAAAAGCTAGGGAGAGCAGGTGGGTAGCTATCAAAAAGGAAGCATGCAGAAGATGCGCGATGATTGACAGTCCTTCTCAGCTGTGTGAGGTTTGCTCTACATTCCGAGGACTCTGTGAACTCTGGATGTTCCATTTTTCGTGAGACTTTAAAGGGGTTCAGTAAAATTATTTGTATTAAGAAGAAAAATATTAAGAAGATTGACTTGTTCATCATGTAAAAAGCCAGCAGGTTATGATATAATTACAGAACAGGAGCAAAATAAACAGTGATTTCTATACTTTATGGAATCAATATTTCTGGGGATTCAGAAAGTTCCTTGACTTGTCCTTCCCACTGTTTTCCTTGCCTTATTTCTCTCCCCCTCCTTCTTCCTGCCCTCCCTTCCTTTCTTTTCTTAGGAGAATGTTGACAGTTGAATAAGTTCATATGGGGGGAAATGCAGGCATTGGAGACATCTCCTTGAAAGGAGAAATAAATAGGTTTGTAGCTTATTTTGAAAAGAGAACTCTGGTACCAATATGTCCCTGAGTTGGAGGCAGAAGGAGCATCCAGATGATGGTACTGGTTCTTTGTCTATTTCCTCCATGTGTATACACTAATCTTTATTTTTTCCCATTCTGTTTTATAAAACCAGTTCTAGTATTCCACCTCTTTCTTTCTCTATAACAAACACTGAAAAAGTGATTTTTTTTTTTAAAAGCATTTATTCCTTGCTTGGACTCACATTGTAACTAAAACCAGGGTTAAAATCTGGTACCTCTGTTTTCATTTTATAGTTGTTTTCACATTTTGTACCAGGAGCTGGAGAGATGGCTCAGTTAAGATCACTTGCTGCTCCTCCAGAGGACCCTGGTTTGGTTTCCAGGACCCATATGGAAGCTCATCATCAACTATAACTATAGTTACAGAGGATCTGACACCTTCTTCTGGCATGTTTGAGTACCAGGCACACACAGACAAACATTCAGGCAAACACTCATCCACATAAAATAAAATAAATTTTAAAAAATTCCAAGCCTATTCCTTTTTCCAACCTGTCTGGCTCCCCTGTCTTATGCAATGAGCTCTTGCCTGCTACTTCCTGTACCTACAACCTATTTCCCTGGTAGAAGTCACCAGTAAGGAAGTCTTAGTAAGGAAATTCTGTCTTATCTATAATGATGCAAAAGATTTCATAAAGCTCATGAGGTAAAGACCTAGATATCTCACCAGTTCTTGAGCTCTGCCACAGGCCTCTCATCTCTTCCCATCTTTCTGTCATGTTCCTTCTGCAGACCATGATCTTCTTCCTCCATTCACCGTGCCATGATCTTCCTCTCTACACCCTCAGATACTGGCCCAAGTGCTGACTCTTTGGGAAGTGCCTTCTCTCAACCAGGGAAACATTCATCCTCTACACATTTCACAAATGTTTTCTTAGTGTGTTCAGCTTATATGAAGCTGTTGTTACTCTCTAATGAATCTATTCCGATAAGGGTTTCCAAAGGTGGTATTTAACAATAGAATCTCATTGTCTAGGAGCCAAGAAAATAGAATTTTTCCATGTTAATTTTTATGGGAGACTGTGACTTTGGGACTTGTTCAATTTTACAATAACTTAGGGATTATGTAGACTACAATTGCAGCCTCTAAAATTGAGGACAGTTTAAAATAATCTTAAAGATTGAGATAAAGCCATCAAATGGGAGTAAATGCACATCTAAAACATCATGAAATAGATGGTCTGACTTTGGTGACATATTTTCTGATTATCTCAAGCCCTGTTGAACATCTCTATATTCTTTCCCCTACAACAGAGCTCTAATTGCTTAGAAGTCCATTTTCAGCTCTGACCCTTACCTGTCCTCTTTCTCATTGTCTGCCCACCTTTCATGGTTTCTAATATGATGAATAATATTTGTTGAATGAATGAGTTGTACTTATTAAGGAAATCCAAGCCATATCTATATATCATCAAAAAGGGCTGAGCCATCTACTGAAGGATGGGGGTGTGGATCCCAGCCAGCTGGGGATGAGCTAGTGATCTTCAGTTATATCTTTTACCTGTGTCACTGAAGGATGGTGAGGCAGGCCTAAGAATCTTATTGATTTTATTGTTAGGGTCTTATATAGATATTTATCTCTTCCCGTAAGTCTGCGGTTTGGTAGGGAATTGGTGCCCTTTGCTGTCATCCAAATTTTATCTCTAATTGCTATTACTTGTTAGGTCTGTGCCCTCAGACTACTCATCTAGACTTCAGATTTTACATCCTGGGAGAGAAACAATGATATCTTCTTCTATCCAACTTGTCACGCGGCTTGTAAGGCAGGCACAGATTTCCTCTCAGTGTCAGTGGCCCAGCCCTTCTATTCCCTATCACACCCGGCCCCAACTCACTGAGGCAAATTTTGTCTTTGTGTGAAGCATGCCCAGCTCTCCTTCCTCCTTCCCCCTAACGAGAATTCAGTCTCTGACAGCTAGTGCTGCGGTCTTTGTGATGTAGAATCAAGGGAATACTTGAAGAGAGACGCGACTAGAGAGGTGGGAGACAACAGAGACTGGAACAAAAGAGAAGTGCCTGGTGGCAGGGGTTCCTGAAGGAGTCTGGTGAGGGGATCTGAAGAATGGGGTGTGAAGAAGAGCTCCTGCAGGGCAAGGCAGAGCTGGGGTTGAGCATCAAGGCTGTTTGCTTGTGTCTATTTTTAGGAAATGTGTTTTGGCTTATGGATTAGATTCTCTTTCATGTATTTTAAGATTTAAAATTCCAGTTCTCTTAATATGCATTTAGGAGTTTTAGATGCGCACTGATTCTTTGGGCAAGTAAAGACCTGCATTTTAGCAGGTAGATGAGTCATGTGCATTCTAATGTCATTTTAGTCAATGATGTGCTACATTTATGAAGGTAGTGGAGCCAGTTAATGTCACCTAGTGACATCATAGGCATCGTAATATAGTGTCTTAGCTCATTGTACTACTCATGTGCTTTTGCTAATGGTGGATTATAACAAACTTACTGTTTTGTAAATTGTGTGATTATAGAGCATATGTGATTAGGCACAGCATATTAGGCTTGACAATGATAGTGAATGATTACACTCCTGGATTATGTTTGATCCTTATTTTACTTTTACACACACACACACACACACACACACACACACACACACACACACACACACACTACTTAAAAGTATTCTGCAGAGCCAGCATGAACCTCCAACATCTGGTTTAAAACAGAATGGGTCTCTTAGGCCCCCAGCTGGGCAGGACTAGGAGGTGTAGTCTTGCTCCAGTAAGTATGTTACTAGGGTTGGGCTTTGAGATTTCAAAAGCCACATGCCATTCCCAGTTCATTCTCTATTCTCTGCTGTGGCTGCCTGCCCTCAGTTGCCACAGTGGCCTGCTGCCATGACCTCACACTGAAAGAATGGAAGATTCTCATCTCTTTGGAACCATAAGTACAAAACAATATTTTTCTTCTATAAATTGCCTTGGTCATGATGTTTAATCGCAGCAAAAGAAAAGCAACTAATATATTTGATGCTCCCGACATCTAATCATATCAATGGTCCATGTTGAGTGACTTATCCAAACTGTCTGGGTTTGTGTACTCACATTCTGAGATGCTCCCAAAATGATGCAATTGCTTGATGATGTCTTTGTCAGGGTGCATCCCTGTCACCAAGTGAAGCTTGGCTGTATTTAGATGTTGTCATGTATGCAGAGCTCCTTGAACACAGCCTGGCACATAGCAAGCACTTGGGAAATCACTGCCACTGTAAGCCCATATCTAGTATGGCTTACATAGGTGGAAAAAATGATGTAGCAGATAAAGGATGTATTGATGTAGATCACCCTCAACACCCCTTGGCTTCAATTACTTGAATGTTTCTAAGGGAAACAGAGTTTGGGGCTTAAATTATTTAGAAAATTGATTTAAACCTTCACTCATTCCCCTCAAGCCAGACAGCACTGCAGAGATTGCTGCCAAGTACTTTTCTATGGCTGTTTTTGTTTTTCTGGGTTGTTTATTGGAAATGGTGAGTGAGACCTGTTTTCCAGCCACCTGTCAGTCATGAGTGGGTCCCATTGACTAGATTTAGGTTGATGGGCAGGCCTGCCACTAGGGGTTTAGCTGCTTGATGATTCCAACTGCCAGAGCTGGGCCGACCTTTCCTATCGACGTTGGCAGGTTCAGGACTCTTCAGATAGGGCTACAGTTCAGAATGGCAGCTTTGGAAAAGAAAAAGAAAGAGAAAAGAAGAAATCAAAACCAAATAAATGAAATGCAAAAAGAGAAAGGACATTTCACATCAAGGGAGATAAGGACTATGAGAGACAGAGATGTTTCTGGCTCAATTCTCACTGGCCGCCTCCATTGCCTTTCCTTTGTGACACTGTAGTCTGTGTTCTGGGGGAAACAGAGGGAAACATTCTCACCAATTTTTGTCAAGAGCAAAATGCTTAATATGGTAATAAGTCCCTTCTGAGGAGGATGAATGTGGAAGTTCAGCCCAGCAGCAACGATTATACAGTCCCTAATTGTCTCTGGTGTCAGCCCAGACCAAAAAAAGATGAAGGTAAAGGGGGGGGGCATAGGAAAGAAACTTTTAATCACACACTATGGGGTATTCAGTTTTTTCAAGTGTGGGGGAGAAGAGCTGATGAAGGGGATCTGCACACAGCTTGGTTGCCACCTTGACACTTACTGAAAATGATTTTTCATCTTTGCTTTTGTTTTTAATTTCCACAGCTTGATTCCTCCGGAAGGAATTGGGCATTTGTACAGGAACCTGCACTGAATCCTAATCTGCTGCTTTCCTCCCATGACCAGTGTAGCTTACCTTAAAGGACACAGACTGGCCTGGAATGACCCTGAGACTTGGCACAGGTGACCTGGGCAGCCTAGAAGCTAATAAAAAGAAGTCTGTACCTTCAGATGGATTTTGGAACAATGCCTTTTTTAGCAACATTGGTAAGAAGCCCTAATATCCACTCACCATCTACTTTAACTGGAGGCAAATTGATCTGATAAAAAAAGAAAAAAAAAATGTGAGCCAAACAATGTGCTCCTTTGCTGGCTTGTTGTATGACCTTGGAAGAGAGAGCAAAAATAAAATACCCTCATGGAGGTTGATGTGGGGAATACACTCTACAGGGAGGTATTAGTAGGTAGACGCAGGCAAAGAAAGAACAAAAGAGAGAGAGGGAGAAAGTGAGAGAGATAAACTCAGTGCCAGTCACGTTCAAGATTCCATACATACAAGGTCATAGTATTTTGTCACCCAGTGATTATGGGACGAGACACTAAGCTAGATCCTGGGTTAGAAAAAGTTGAAAAAAATAAACTTTCTAAATAGAACTGATTATGAGTCAAAGATTGTTAACTGCTTGCATTAACAGGTAGCACACCACATAGTTTTCTTGGGTAGGCTATGAGCCATGCCTGTAAATTGCCATGCAGCAGAAGAAGCAGGCAGCATTTTGACATGTTAATGATATTTTCCTACCATCACTGCTTCAGTGCGCCTCTGGGCTGTTTCCCATCACTGGTGATTAAGGAAAGGAACACATGGGCTTGCAATAAACACTATCAGTTGCTGTTGCCTTTGAATATTTGAAATGTCTTCAGAGAAACAAAAGGTTTTAGGGAAGCTCTACCTTTATGGGTAGAAGACCGATGGATGAAGCTTGAAGCCTGCCACACCAAGACTCTGTCACAAATACTTTTTTAAAATGTCCAGTCTCAGCTGAGGAGTCATAAGTGTATACATCCCATGCATCTGAAGCAGAGCTTATGAGTGGAGGTGGTATAGGAGCATAAAAAGTTATCATCTTTAGTATGTCCATGGATCAGTGCTTGGGAGGTGCATAAGAAACACCAGGGAGTCCTGTTAGAATACTGATTTATATGGAGACAGTCTGGGGACATTTTAATAGCTGTACCCATTCCACACCTAGAACACATAGCACCCCTGCCTGCTGGAGCAGTCAACTTCTTCTTAGCCTTTCACATTCCGCTTGTCACATCTGGTGAATTCTGCCCAGTTTCTTAAGGTTACATCTCCCAAGAAGATGATGAACAGTGGCCCTTAGAGGCATCCATCCTTCAGCGGGTGAGAGACTGCATGCCATCCATGGATTTACCAGCAAGAATTCTCTCTCTGCTGGCTACAGTGCACCCCATGTTCCAACAAAGATGATGAAAGACCTGTATATTTCAAGCCCTGTGTTAGAAACTGGCTAGTGGTCTTGAAAACACCTGCTTTCCTAGAGGTTGGCAAGCTTTGGGAAAATATTTTTTCATGCTGAGCAGGACAACGCAAATTGCTCAGCATCTGGAACAAATCACTGTATGGATACCTGGATTGCAGAGGAGCAAGCAAACACTGACAATGGGAAAGTGAACAGAGTGTGTGGGAGGGGCAGCCGCAGGGCTATGCGGTGTTTGCTGCCTCCCTTTTCAATACTGAAGAGCATCGTTCCCCCACACAGCTGAGAGGGCAGGATGAATTGACAGGCTTATTATGGAGTACTGTGTACAGTCAGACATCTCTTAAAGTAGGGACACATTCCAAGAAATGTATTCTTAGGTGGCTTTATCTTCGCATGAACATCATAGAGTTTCCTTACACTAATTTAGAGAAGAGAGCCCTCTTTACCCCTAGGCTATTCTCTGATCTGATAGACCCACTGACATATATGTGGCCCAAAACTGGACATGAGTTACATTGAAGCTTCAGACCCCACTAGAACTCATTCATCACAGGCTTTTAGGCACAAAGGCTGTACCTTTGTCCTCATTTGGATAACTCTTAATTTTTTACAGTAACCTTTGGAGTGGGTGGGCTCTTTTTCAGTCTAATTTATTGGTCAAACAGTGAGATCTGGAGAAGCGAAGTGGTGTGCTAAAGCACACATGGTAGTGAGATTAATCTGTGACTACTGGGGGACTTGGCATGGTGTAACTTGTGCAGAGTGTGAAGGCAGCCCAGGGGAGACACTAGCAGACCTCTTCTTCTTAGGTGTGGCCCTCTTCCACCAGCCTTTCAGGGCAGGAAGCTCATGGAAATTTCTGCAGCCTGCCTACAGGCTCCTCGTGACGGCTCACCTTCTTCCACCCCTTCTTAGGAATGTCTTATTCTTCCTACCTCAATCTACGGAGCCCACTCACATTGCCCCTGTGTGACAGATGTCACTTCAATGACAAAAAGATGACACCTGCTACAGTGCTGAGAGTGGGCTAGCTCTCGTGACAGGCCAGCCTGTGAAAGGCTCTTCCTTGGTTTGGGAGTGTGTTACAGATTCAATTCAGGCAACACTCCTATTAGCAAAGCCTTGACGGTCACTAATGCTCCACTCCTGTTCCATCCCAGGTCAACAACCAAATGGGAATCACAAGGGATAAAGCAACACAATAAGCCTCCTGCTGTCCAGCCCTGGTCCCTCCTTAGTCCTTCAGGGCTGGTTCAAATCCTCTGATGTCGCTCAGCTCTAAAGTTTCACTATGCTGGTTCACAGCAACTCATTTCATTAATGTCCTTCATTTTTCCTTTCACATGCTCTCCTCTGCCCAGCAATATGCTGCTGTCCCTGCGATGAGCTTAAAGAATGGCTTCTCAAAGATATATTCACTCCATAATCCCTAGGAATCATGAATATCTTTTATATGAAGAAAGAGAGAATGTCACCATTTATGGCAAAATATGTGATTAAGTTAAATTTTTTTGAAAGGAAGAGTTTGTCTTGGGTTGTCAGAGAAGATCCTAATCTTAGGTGACCTTCCAGAAAGAAGTAGAAGTAGCTTTGAGACTAACCGAGAAAGTAAAAGAAGAGAGTGGACACAGCAGTACAGCCCCGACCACCAGAAGGAGAAAGCAAGAGAACATTCCCCCTGGGAACCAGCAGAGGCACTTGGTCCTGTTGAAACATTGATTTTTAGGCTTCCAGGCTCGAGGGCCATATAGAGTCTATTTATGTTGCTTAAAGACACTGAAGCAATGCAAATTTGTGGTAGCAGTTCTTAGTATATTAACAGACCCTTAGAGCACAGACATCCTCTTTAGACAGTCTCTACTCAACAGCACCGAGATGCCTTCCCTGATCCAATTCTAAAGCCATAGATGGGGAGGAGGCATTCCATCTCACCCAGTCCATATCACTGAAGCCACAACGGGGTTAGTCTAATTTTGCAGGGCCCACACGGAAGCCAGAGACAGGGAGGAGGTAGTTATATTAACCAGAGCCTTACTCTAACAGGAAATGGGAGACGTTATCCTGTATTAACCAGGGTCCTATTGGAAAGCCATGGCAGGGGATATACTATATTAACCAGGCCCCTACTTTAAAGCTGTAGGAGGGTGAGGAGATATTCAGTATTAAGCAGCATCAGACCTCAAGACCCTATCAAGAAAGTAGCTATTCTAGAGGGACATCAGTCTCCCCCTTCAGCTATGGACTCTTTCCTTGTTTCATGTAGATGGACTTACATCAAAGAAATGGACTTATAGACAAGAAACTCTACCAGGCCTGGAATGGGTGAGGATCTTACAACTGGCATATCCTGAAATCCTATTCTCACTCAAAAAAGTGAGAGTTTTTCTTTTCTTTTTTTTTTTTTTTAGATTTAGTTTTAGAAAGAATGACCTGATGTGGTGGGAGGGGGAAGGGACCTTGATTAAGGATATGCAAGGATAGAAAGTGTGACTTCTTTATTCATAATAAAAAAAAAAAAGATCTAAAGATGCATTACTGCCAGGCATCTGAAAAGGTAAGGGTAACTAATATTAAAGCGAAAGTATTAACAACAAAAGAACTTTAGTTTTATAATTGATTGTTTTGAAAAGGTCAGCATGTATAGAATGGTCTTGATCGTGTGTATTTCTTTTGTCTTTTCTTGTTCCTTCCTCATCCTGCTGATCCCTGTTTCCAGCTAACTCATCTCATTTCTATTCGTTTTCTTCTCTCCTCCTGTCTTTTCTTTCTTTCTGATCAATTGAGTTTAATTAGGGTGGCTTACATGAACATGGTCATTTAGTGGCGCATGGAAAACTTGTCAGTGTCTACACCACTGTAGAAAGTATAACCCTCCCTCTCCACATATGGGGGAACTTTAAGACCCCATTTTCCTTGGCCTCAACTTGAATTAAAAACTATATAACAATGAAAGGAGGCAACCTGGAACCCAACTTTACTTTTTTGGTTTTTTTGTTTGTTTGTTTGTTTTCCAGCTAGGACTGATGTGTCCGTCTTAAAGTTAAATTTCTGTACATTCTAGCCTTGGTCTTAGAGAAGTAAATTGTAACATAAATACAGATACAATGCACACATTTTCTAACTTGTGCAACTACAAATAAACACAATGTCCTTTACTACTAAATTCTGTTGCTAGAGGTGTGTCAAGGAATATTTCCTTCTAATCTTTGCCTCCGAAGGTCTGTGTTCCATCCCCACTTCCACCTTAAATTCCTTCTGATCTGCATCCCCTTGTCAGGTTCTGTATCCTCTTAATGTCGCACCCACAAGCAGAGCTTTCTTTCTCTCTGATATCACCTTGATGGTTGTCTCTTCTTTCACCCATCTTCGGATGCTGTCCCATTGCTGGGTTGCCTCCTTCCCTTCCATCCTCATAGTCCATACCCACTACTCCTACAGTTAGCCAGGAGCTCCGTGGTCACCTGGGAAGAATCTCCTAGGGTCCTCTACAGGCATCAATCCCTAATGCTTCTGCTCCCAACTTCTGTGACCTAGGCTGACTTTTCCTTCTTTGCCTTTGCTAGAATCAAATGTTACAATCAAACTTTGCCACTTACCAAGAAGCATATTAAATTTATCAGTAGAGATTGTTGACACAGCAGGACTCCCACACACCACCTTTAATCAGGACTCAGCTGCCCTGTCTTTTCACATCTCCTTTGTTCTGCACTCTGCCAGCACAGGCAGAGCCGGGAGCAGACATGGGTACTTAGTCACTTGGTGCAGAGATCATTTCAGTCTTCATCAGCTTCTGGACTAGCTGTTCCATCAGGACATTTTAAAGCACGTTTATCAGCTCTGAAAACATGGGATGTTCTCATTGGCCGGTACCCAGAAGCTATTCCAAGCTCATCTGAGCAGGCTGCCCACTCTCTTTTCATTGCTTTAATGGCTGCAGGCGAGAAGGAAATGGCCACACACCTGGAGCCTGGGAAATTCTGCTGCATTTTTAGTTACTTTCTATCAAGGTAGAGATCAGAATCACTTTCCTGACTGCACTTGTGTAGGCAAAGGGCAGAATATTGATATGCTAGCATCCAAACAGGCTTTGCTGACTGTGGCAGCATCCAGGCATATGTGGAATATTCCCAGATCTTGACCACTGAAAATGGCCTCCCTCTAACTTTTGGCTCATGTTCATTACCAAATTTATGTGCTATAGATGCCTCAGGCTTAGGCTTCAAGTTAAACCATGACTTTTCTCCTACTAAACATAAACGTTTCCCTTGATATATTTGTTATCTGTTTCCAGCTTCAGATTTTTGCTGAACACCAGGAGGAGGGCATGGCTGTCTTTCTCTCCCTGTCTTCCCTTATTCTACCCCTTGGCAATGATCTTCATCATGGGTTTCCCCAGTCTCTCTAAAATCCTTCCCCCTCTGCATCAGTGCTTCAAATGGCCCAGCATAGAGTGTGGTGCAAGTTCATCTCTCTTCTATGACATAGGAATCTTCACACTACAGTACA
Organism: Sigmodon hispidus; assembly: GCA_004025045.1. Classification (NCBI taxonomy): domain Eukaryota; kingdom Metazoa; phylum Chordata; class Mammalia; order Rodentia; family Cricetidae; genus Sigmodon; species Sigmodon hispidus. The sequence continues at coordinate 69,112 of PVIH01001012.1, read as the reverse complement.
TTCTTATAGAGGTCTTGTAGACATTAAGTAGTTAATACTTTAAGGAATTCAAGGACTATCTGCTACATAACAAGCACTCTGTAAATACTGAACCAGTCAGTATTGTTACTGTTCCTCAAGGGCTTAGCATCCTCCCTATCCAACATACTATCTTGTTGACAACTGGGTTCTCTGTCCTGCTCAAACCTGTTCTTATTGAAGCTTCCAGAGAGAGGGATGCATAACCCAAAAAACTAGTCACATTCTTCTCAAATCTCTGAAATGGCTCCTAACTTTTGAAGTATAAGGCTGAGAGATTTGGTTTGTTTAGTGCTGGGACCAGAATCTAGACTTTGCACATACTAAGCAGGTGCTACCACTGAGGTACAGCATCCCAGACAGAATATATTACCAAGGAGAATGCGGAAAATATGGGTAATAACATTCCAGCTTTGCCTCATATTTTATGATTCATATTTTATGATCCACATCTACTAAGGCATGCATTAATCACTAGAGGAGGGGACATCTAGATGCTTGAGCTCATGAGTTTTTTCCCTGCACTGTATTGCTTTAGTCTTGTAGCTAACTATAGGGAGTGTAAGACTTGGCTCTGATGCAGCCCTCTGTTTCTCTCATAACATCTATCTACTTAGCTAAATCATCCTAGACTTATTGACATAGATGTCAACTGATTGTGCAATTAATTATGTGTTTATTTCTCCTGTACTTTTCTTTTTTTTAAAGCTGTGTATCTGTATAAAGCACAGACAATGCCTAAAAACATTCTTTTTACGTTTAAATTTTCTTTTAAAATTATAATTTAATTACATTCCTCCTTTCCCTTTCCTCTCTCCAAGCCTTCCCATATACCTTTCCCCCAATTTCCTTAAAAATCATAATCTTTTATTTTAGTAATTGTTGTCACATGCATATATGTATGTACATATATGCTCCTAAATGTAACCTGTTCAGTCTATATAATACTAAATGTATGTATAGTTTCATAGCTGACCATTTGGTACTGGACAACACATAGGATTTTCTTCCCTGGGGAAGGCCACTTCTCCCTTTCCCAGTCTTCAATTGTTTAGAGTTCTTTGTGTAAGGTTGAGGACTCTAGGACTTCTCTCTAATTTGTCATGTTCATTGGTATCATCTTTGGTCAGCTCATATTTGGGCAGCCATATTGGTAAGACTGTGGGTGTAGCATCTGATATTGCTAGGAGACACAACAAACTTCCTGATCTCCTGGCTCTCACAATCTTTCTATGCCCTCTTCTGCAATGTTTCCTGACTCTTAGGTTCACAAGTATTTTGTAGATGTATTTGTTGAGCCTGGGCTCCACAACTCTGTATTTTTTCATTAGTTATAGGTTTTTTTGTTTTTTTTTTTTCCCTGTAATGGTCTCCATTTTTTGCAAAGAGAAGTTACCTTGATGTGAGAATGAAAACTATACTTACCTGTGGGTATAAAGACAACAATTTACCGATTTTTGTTAGGGATTATGCTGGTCTTTATGGCTGAAGAAACCATGCACTTCTGAAACAGGGCCCAGAGATCCTTGAACTGAAAATGACATGAAATCTCCCTTTCTGAGATTAACTTTCATGGTGTCAAAAGGCACCATACAAGATTCTAAAGGAGAGGGCCAACCAATAGTTCTACCCAAATATGACACCACAAAACTACGTCAATGATGAGCATGGCATGGTACTCCCAAGAGTGTTGTAGTGGTATGCATGCCTTGGTGGTGTCCAACAGATCTGTAGTTGGACATTCAGGCAGCTCAACAAAGGGGAGAGAATTCCTGGTAGTGAACCACTATGTAACTGCCTAGTGCTAGTAATGTCATGGTTATTGGAAGATAATCTATAACCAGTGATTTACTATACAAGTGCAGGTCAAACAACAACCCCAAATATTCTTGTAAACTATCTTGTCTGTTCAGAATTAGGACTTGCTCGCTCACAGGGCTACTGTTCTGCAGCTTTGCTGAACTTGGAAATGAGAGAGCAAAATTGTTAAGCTCATTCATGAAGAATGAGGGCTGCATGCTTCCAGGGACAGAATGCAGTGTGGTTGATGTCTCCTTGAACACTGAAATAAACATAATCTTTGGAATACAAATGCTTTGAACCCAATCAACATATAACATTTGAGATTAGTTGAACAGACAATGGCTAAGTACTGAAGTGCTGAAATTAGAGCAGGAATTCTGAAACACTGGAATGAGACTTGCTGTTGGGGAGTCAAACAACCATGATCATGCTCCCCAGTAACAAGGTAGTAAGAGGGAAGTTTAATCACAGAAATTATCTCTATTTGTTTGGGAAGAGGTCAGTTGAGTTTCCAACCATTCAAAGAAGCACATCTGATCCTGGACAGATAAAGATAAAACTCCTGATCAAAGGAGAAATATGACCTGAGATACAGGTAGCTATACCTTTGGTTGCTAGACTATAAAGGGTCAGGAACTCAAGTCCTGCCAATCAAGACAGTCATGTAGAACCAGAAAGAGCCTGGAAAACTCTCAGTTATCTGAACAGCATTGGAAGGAGAAGGAGAATAGAGTATTATGTGAATATGTCCGACAGGAAAAGACAAGGAGGTGCTATTAGGACTGATACCATTATTAGGCCTCAAAGCTAGAAGCCGGAGTCCTGACTAGGATGTGACTCATTACAAACCTCAGTGAACATTGCTACAACTGTTGACCCAGGGCATTCTCATTCTTATATGCCCTAAGTGACAAAATGCAGCCTTGTTTTCAAAGTATCCTTCCAGGGGAATCAAGATACCCCTCTTATGGAATGAGCACAATGATTATAAGAGGTATCCAGATTTCAAAGATACTCAAGAGAGTGGTTCATGAAGAGGGCAAACAATTCCACTGGAAAGAGAGGTAGAGACATTATCCTTGAACACTGTCATGCCAAGGCTGCAGGAGATCGTAGGAGTCCATAGTGAGCCTGGGCACAGAACTTAGCCATTTCTTCCCAGCTTCTCTTGCACTGAAGCATTAATTTGTGAGTCTACAAGACCCTAAAGTGACTCTGCTATATCCTTTCTTCCAAGCAAATCTGGTCTTGTTTGCCAACTATGATCCCCAGGGTTTCTCACAAAGGGCTTGTCCCGGGGCTTTGAGACATTCTTTGCGAAAGACAGATGTCCTCATTTTTAGGACTGAAGAGTGTCAGTGGCAGAATCCCAGTCTTTCTTTGGAGGTTTTTTTTTTTTTTTTTTTTTTTTTTTTTTGCTGGTTCTCCATTCTTTTGTGGGCTGACTGCTTCAGAGGATATTCCAGAACATCCCTTTTCTCCTCTTGTGCTGGGTCAGGAGAGCAGTTTATCAATGCATTTTAAAAAATCCTCATTAAGGCAAATTAAGGCAGCAAAACTGGCAACAGAGGGCTTTTTGGAAAAAAAATAGTGTTCATGAAATATTTATTTAAACAGCCATTGTAATAAATATTTGAAAAGCAGTTATTAGCGTTAAATCATATCAGTGTCAAGCATACGTTATATGCTGTCTGTTCTGCTAATTGAGTATCAGGGTCAGGTGCTCCTCTCTTGACAGGTCAGCTGAAGCAGTGTGTCTATGGACTGGGAGAATTTCTCCAGTGTCCACTAAAAACTAGAGAACTGTTTCAGAACTGGGGCCAGCAGTGGGGAGTTCAGAATTCTAGAAACACAGGTTCTCAGAGCCTCCTACCAAGCAAAGGACAGCAGGAAAATTCCCACATGGCAGATGAAGGGCTCTGTGTTCTGGCAGTTATAAATCCTTAGGAATGAAAGTGTCAAATGATAGAATGACATAATTCTAAAAAACAGCAGAATCAGTCCATATTTACCCAGCCTTGTGTCTAATCTCTATACCTCACTGATTCCTATTTCTGTTCCTTTTCCTCATCTTATCTGATAAATGCAATATGTCTATTCACAACTGCAGTATGCCATGGCACCTGCAGAGCCCATGTCTGCCTATGGGGGCTCACAAAAGACCCACATCCAGCCTGTCCACCCAGCCATGGCTCGGATTACCCGCATCTCACACACACATGAACTCTGCCTGTCCTCCTCCCGGGATCACCTGCAGCTGACCTGGCCGCATGTTGCCTCGTTTGCATCCTAACCTCTTGGCTTGGATTGATTCAGTCTTCCTTCAATGCAAAGAAGTTATGAAACTGGCAACACAAATGATGCATGTCTCATCCCTGAGTAAAAACATGGTGACTTGCTATCTTAGCCTGGTCAGCTTCCCAGCCTGCCACCTGCCTTTGTCCTGGCCCCTGTACTGTGTTCTCCTCTGGTGAGGATATCACCATTTGTCAGCTGCTTGTATTTTGTCCACTTCGGCCAGGCCAGGCTGTTGCCCATGCCATTTCCTTAGCTTGAATTGATCTTTTCTCAGCCTCTGCACCTGGCTATCCCTCTTTCTTTCCCAAGATTTTAGCCATTTGCTAGGATGGCACCTTTGGTATGGGTTGTCACTTGAAGACCTCATTTCAGTTACCATCTAACACTGAGGGACTCCTGACCAGTGTGTGTTGATTTCCACTATGTATAAAGTACATGAAAAAGTGTTGTGTAATTTATCTCCTTTTATAACTCTAGCACTTCTCACAAAGCTTGACATTTAACAGGTGCTTAGTAAGTATCTGTTGTGTGAATAAGTGAATGGATGTATTTCTTGGATATTATGCTTATAGTTTCTACTATATAAATGAATATTTATATTTGATTTTGCATTTATAAATATTATTCATGGTACTGCTTAACTCATACACAAATTCAAAGAATATAACAGCCTCACATTATTATTCCTATTAAGATGATTCTTTGGGGTTCAGAAAGTGACTTACTTAGCGTTGGTTATACAGCTAGCAAAGGGTTAAGTCCCAACTCCATTGGCTTCTCCATTTATGTTATTTGCAGGTATGTCTTACAGCTTCCTCTCATTAAACTACTTGTGACTTCACTGCAAAGTCATCATGCACATATAAATTGAGATGTCCCCCATTGTTCAGCAGCTGTAAGTCCAGGGTCCTCAGTGGGCAGCTAAAACTGCAGGTGCTCTCGAGTTGTGTATATACCATTTTTTCACTAACATACAGGCCTTGATGTAATTTAATTTATTAATTAGGCAAAAAGAGACCAACAGGAGGAACTAATAATAATCAAATGTGATTATTATAATAATTCATTGTGATAAAATCACTAGCATCATTATTCTTGTGCTTTGGAATCATTCTTGAATAAATAAGTTCCAATTGAACACAAACACTGCTACAATAGTTAACCTGATTATCAAGATGACTACTGTCCAATGCATGACTAGTACAGATGGATACATGGTGTGGATACACTGCCTGCACACAGGATGGTTCACCTCCTGAGCAGGAGGGGTAGCATGACTGGTATTTCCCTTGTGCAGGATTGTTTCCTCTGGAAATTTGCTGTTACAAATTTTCAGATCACATTTGACTATGGGTGACAGAAATTTCAGAAGAAAAAAACATGGATGAAGGGGAAAGCATGTGAAAGGTGTGTCCTATTGAGGCTGTTTCTTCATGGACCCTTCCCTCATGTTGTACAGATTGCTCTAGCATAGCTTAAATTTGAATTTATGACAAACTCCTATGTCTGTAAAAACCATGATGGAAACTGGCTCTCCAAAGCAGACCACCTACAAGTTTTATGCCATTCAGTCAAGGAAGTTCTGAGGGAGCTGAGAAGGAAGACTCACTACTATGAACTCAGATTTCTTGACCCCTATCAGTTCTAAAACTGGCAAAGATGTTATCACAACGTACCAGCAAACATAAGGATAATAAAGCTGTTCAAACCTGATAAGGGGCAAAGCCAATTATTATTTTTCAATACAACATAAGCTGAATGATTTGCCAATGGGGCAAGATAATTATCCCAGGAGCCTTCCCTAAAGAAGAGAATAAATGTGTCTTCTGTAAACTACAGTCTCATGCAGAGCAAAACTGGGAAATAAATCTTGATGTCAGGAAGATAACAGATCGCGTAAAATCAATATTGATTATTTGGAGAAAAGGCAGTAAAAACGTTAAGTTCCAACACTAAAATTATACTAAAAAGCTGGGGTTTAAACACAGAGCATGGCTCTGGAATGCATATAAAGCATTTCCTGAGCACCAGTGCAGATGTTTTATTTCCAGTGTCAACCACTCTGCTTTATGAGACGGGAGTGCTGTGTTTAGAGGCCTCAGAAGCAGAAGGCGGCGATGGTCCCAACGGTTTCTATTAATTGGGATCTCGCAGGGTCTATAAATCTCTTACCTTTGTTTTGGACCCTGTCATATTTCTTCATGGCTGTGGAAACAAGGATGGAGATATATGCATCCTTCACACTGATCTAAATGAAAAGAAGAAACAAAGAGCAGAAACTGCCAGAAAAACAAAAAGTAAAGTCAGCCACTCTAGATGTCCAGCTTTCTTCTGAGAAGCAGGGCCCTTCTGCTGATAGGATAAAGGCCTGCATTTCCACCAAACCTCCCCAGCCCAAATACAGAACACAGAGACCAAGTAGGAGGAAAACACAAGACAGAGAAAAATGATCCAAAATAGATTGAGCATAAACTTGCAAAGGAGGAGATGCACCTGAGTTCAGTAAGACTGAGTATGGGATCCAGGGCATATTGCACCATGTATTTCTTTCTGCTTCAGCTGAGGCGAGGAGAAGAAGAGGTAGAAAGGATCTTATTGAGCATATACTACTATACTGACTGCCTAGGAAGGCTGGCAGAGAAGACAGGAGACATGGTCACATAGGGAGTGATACAGGGTACAGTATGCAGAACTCACATCCATCACTTGCTCCTCACTTGTGTTGCCTTATATTTAATTAATTTATTTATTTAGCTTGTAGTATGTGTGTGTGTGTGTGTGTGTGTGTGTGTGTGTGTTGGTCCAAAGTAGTACTTGATTTCTTCTTTTCGTCACGTGGAATATTTAACCATTATGCTGTCTCACTGGTTTCTATTCTACTTTTAATCAACAAGTAAAAATTGTACATTGTTGTACAAAGTTTTTTTTTTTTTGGACCGTTTTGGGTCCAGGAGGTTTTGTACCTGGCACGCTGCGGCGGCGGTTTGGAACTTGGTTCGCGCGCTGCGGCTTTTGTCCCCCAAAGAAATGAATCACACACTTATATCTTTTACACTGTTTGGCCCATGTCTTAAGCACATTACTAGCTAGCTCTTTCATCTTAATTTAACTCATTTTTATTAATCTTCCACCACGTGGCCCATAGCCCATGGCTCACCTGGATTCTTACATGCTTCTTCTTCGGGGGACGGATCGAGAGTGACTAACTCCACCCTTTCCTACCTGCCTGCCCTCTGATTCTCCACCCACTTCTATGATGCTATACATAGGCCAAATCAGTTACTTTATTTACAACATACAAAACATTCCACCACAGTACATATGGCACATAGTGTAAGATTTTGAGATATGTGTTTATTCTGGAAAGTTAATTAACATCCTTCATTTCATACACTTAGACTTTTGTGGTGAGCACATTTGCCTTCCTCAAATTTGTAAGCAAATTTGAAAGGTACCGCATGGTATTACCACAGTGCAATGCAGTAGATCACTGCATCTTATTCATCCTGTCTAATGAAATTTTACCCTCTGAGCAACATCTTTCTTTGTCTGTCCAAGGCCCCTGGAAACTACCATGCTGTTCTGTGCTTCAGGTGACATCATCTTGCTATGTCTGGTTCACCTGTTTTTCTAATGATCTACAGGTTCTTTTGTGTTATTGCAAATGATAGGGTCTCTAATTAGTGTAGTGTTCCATTGTACACACATTGCTCTTTCTCTAGTGTCTGATGTTTCTAGTGTTCTAAATACTCACAGACCATAGACTTCTCCTCTTCTTAACAATATAACTCATCGATGTTTCCATTTATTTGTTCTTTCTATGATTTTAAGATGAATTCCAATCAAGATCTAGTAGTTGGGAATAACCATGTGTATGAAGCAACTGATAAAAACTGCTGGATCATGAGGTTTAACTCATATGATCCTCTAGTTGCAGACATCTTTCTCTTCTTTGGGAAGTGATTCTTTCTTGGTGGTTCACTCCAATCACCTTTAAATTATCACCCTACTGGTTAGTGACATGACTGAGGCAATAAAGGCACTTGTCACTCAAGCCTGAGACTAGAGTTGGAATTCACGTAAAGGCAGAAGTAGAAAAGCAGCTCCACAGAGTCTTCACAGAGTTGTCTCCTGACTTTCCCAAGTATGCTGTGGCATGCATGGCTATCTGCACATCATGTGCACACAAACGCAATAATACATACATTAAAAAAACAAACAAACAAAAAAAACAAACAAAAAACCCAGTGTGCTGTCAGACCAGCCACAGTAAGTAATTAGGAACTTTGGATGGGATGCAAACACCAGTGTTCTTAGAGTCCGTGAATGTGCAGCCAGGACTGACACTATCTAATCTAGTACCTGACTAGACAACTTAGACTTAATATTTATTTTCTTATTTATCATCTTTAGTTAATTTTAATGTGAAGATCCAGAGAGTAGGTTATTAGTGATCTTAGTTTACACACACACCTTCTCGATACTTGAAAATTGTTAATTATACTATTTGTTTACATCTTAAAGTCTTACCTTTGGATGTACCTTTGAACCCTTACTTTTAAAACATCAACCCTCAATGGTATTTACTCATTTATTGACTTTTCTCTGGGTACCAGGAAAACTTGGATGCCTTAACTCTTCACTCATCCCTTTTCCTCCTTTCCATACACAATGTTCTCTGTGCTCATATTGTCAAGGTTGATAAATCATGTATACTCTAGTCTTCAGTTACAAGCAAGGCACTGTTCTTTGTCCACAGATCTTTGAAATCCAAATGCTGATCAAAAGTGTTCCCATGTTGTGACAATATAAGATATTTAGTCTCCTGCTGAGGGAGGCCAAGACTGAGGCTATTTCCTTCTTTCTGAGAGTCCTCTGTGGGACTTTTCCTGGAAACAGGTGTTTAGCTTATCTCTTTTCTCACTCCTGCATTTGCAGAACCACACCTCACTTTATATAGTTCCTGTTTATATGTACTTCTCTTTCAGGAGAGACAACCTCCCTGTCCTCTGTCACACCTTGTCTTTCTTAGGCCCAGAGTTATCTCCTTACACTCTGCATTGAAACATATGTTCTCTCAAGTCCCTGCCTACCTAACCTCAAGCTCTGCCCGCTTCCTCCAGCTTCCGTGCCTTCCACTCTTTAGCATCCCAGCCATCAGTGTTGATGGAATGCCACCCATGATCCACCCAGGAAGCTGCTGTTCTTAGACTCACCCATTTCTCCATTCTGGGATTGGCTTTATGATGAATTATATCCCCAAACAAGTTTTTGAGAAAGAAGATTTGTTAAATAAAATGACTTATCCTAAGGATGTTTCTAATCTACTGGTAAGGGTTGGTCAATTGTCCAGGTGAGCAAAGAATTTGGAATTAAAATATTACTTTCAAGCCTAAACCTTGACACTATCACTAATTTTCCTACCTCTTATTGCAAATAGGAACTAGTTTATATTATAGAATTCATCTCCATTCTCTGGAGGTCATTTGTTTCTGCCCCAGAGGGATCCTTGTTATTTATGTATTTGCTTGCTCATTTTAACTTAATTTCTTTGTGTCTTGAGGCCAACGTTTTATTTATATGGTGTAGGCTGGCTGGCCTGGATCTTATTCATCTCTCCAATTCACAGAAATTCTCCTCCCTTAGCTTTCCAGGTACTGGGACTGCAAACGTGCCTTCCACACCTGGCTTGTGATGCTATTTTGAAGACCCAAGTCTTTTTCTCTGGATGATGCTGGAAGTTACTCTGGAAGTTTTTAAAGTGAAAACTCAAACTATCTAGCACTGGCCATTCTAATATAATCTCCCTGTTGGTTCTGACTTCTTTTCTCCTTTTCCCCTCGGTTTTCATGCTTTGGGTGGCAGAGCTCTGGGGTTAAGCTCTGGCTCTCAGGTCTCATCAGTTTACTTCTCCTTTTGGCTCTTTTCTTCATAATCTGGGAGCTTTTTTCTATAGGATTCGATGTTTCCTTTTGTGTTTTAGTGTCTATGTACTGGTCACTATCCTGTTTGTATTATCCTAAGTATCTGCTCTCATCCTCCAGACCAAAATGACAGTGACTATGAAACTGTCTCTTCGAGTCTCTAGGTCACATATTTTCCATTCAGAGTTCTTTTCTCCCTTTTCTTGCTGTTAGTTTAACACTTTTCTTTTCCTTCTTGTTTCTCCACATGAGCCAAGTGATCTTTGCTTGGTTCAATAGACAGAACCCTTGAGAGTGTTAACCCTGAGCCTTGGAGGGGATAGGGGAAAACCAGAATGAAGGAAGAGCCTTTGTGCATAAATAAAAACTTGTACTTTCCAGCTCAGCTTATTTCCATTTTAGGTCCCATAGGGACAGTTTCGGTCTCATCTCACCTGCTAACCATTGTAGCTGATGACTTTATGTACTTTGTTCATTAGTTGGCATTGTTGACTGCTCCAACAAATGCATTAAGATTCCCTATTTGTTAGTAGTGACCATATAACTCCTCTCTACTTAGCTATTAGGTCCATTTGTACATCTATATTTTGATTTCACTTTTCCGTAGGAGACATCAGAGGTGAGTGGGTTGGTACTTCCCCATTCTATCATGGGAAAACACTGCTAGATAGATACTCTTTAGCTACCATTTAATTTTTATTTTCTTTTCTAAACAGGTCATCTATCAACAAAGGAAAGAGTTTCTACCTTCAAATGCCATAGATCCAAGCCCAAGAAACCCTATGATGACTGGAGGTGCTCTTCTTCTAAGAGAGAGCCTACCAATGAGAAAGAGAGAATTCTGGAGTCAAATGGAACTCTGCAAGAGTTTGTCATCTAGAAACAAGGGAAGCAAAGTCCACAAAACACAAACCAACTTGCCTCCAACTTATCACCAACAGCTCTATTTTTCTGATTTCCTGCTGCCTAGTAATTCCTCACCTTCATCAAGTTAAATTACCATTGATTCATTAAAATATAATCCCTGGGCTGGGAGGTGGCTCAGTGAGTAGAGTACTTGTCATGTAGCCATCAAGACCTAGCAAAGATTCTCAGAACCTGTGGAAAGCTGACTTATTAAGATGGGTCTGTAGTCCCAGTATTTCTATGGCAAGACAAAAGACACCTTCTGAAACTTCTGACATATGCAGTGGTAGACAAGAACTCTCTTCTCAAAAAGGAGGAAGACAAGAAACAACATCCAAGCTTATCCTTTAACTTCCACATGTGGGCCAGAAATGTATCTGCTTTCATTTATATACATGAATTTATATGCACATGTAAAAGATTAAAAATCCATATGTATGTATGTGTATATGCATATATATATATATGTATGTATTCCAGTCTCTTAGCTGGTGGCAGGTACAACATACATTTAAACATCCTATTCAAGAGCTGAAACATTATTATTATTATTATTATTATTATTATTATTGAGACAAAGTCTCTCAAAAAATGTGGTGATTAAAGGCATGTGCCACTGCATGCACAGCTAAGAACTGAAACTCTTAGTACATTAAAATGAAATCAGAACATGGTTAGTATGGTTCTGTAGAGATTTCATAGAGTCCTTGATATCCAGACAATTAAACTTTGTCCTGTGGTATAAACATGAGCATTTTAGGTACCTACCATGGCAGAGTTAGTACCTTCTGATAGTCCTGCAGAGCAAAGCACTGTGGGCTAGAATCTAAGGCATTGTACAGAGCACAGAGCGAGAAGATAGCCCAAGAAAGGTTACCTCCCAAAACCAATGGCATCTACCATAGTAACAGATCCAAGTCCAAGGGTCCTAGGCTTCCCAAGAGATTTCTTTGTGCAAAAGTGAGCACATGCTATTTACAAAGCAAATCAGCCGAGTTAGCTGGAGACTACTTATTATTATTTTTAGCTAAGAAGAAAAAAAAGATAATGAAGCCCAGCCCAGGCCTGATTCACATAAAAGCTGATGTAAAACAGATTTACAGCAGTGCACTGCCGTGCTTTTATGTGAGGCTGAGCTCAGGGGGGCTCATCCATCTCTGAGGAAGCCGAGGTGAGTGAGATTTAAAAGGCGGCCTTTCTTTGTTCCATAATGGGTTGGACACTTCAGAGTAAAAAGAATCAAAAGGTGTTAAGGATGATATTTATAACAGCAACATTGCACACCTATTTTGGTAATAGGCTTTAAGTACTTAAGACAGGGAATCATCTTATGTTTCATGGGCTTGGCTGTGTCTCTTCTTTTGTAAATTTGTCACATAGGACTGATGACAACATGGCCTGCAAATAAATGGTGGTTAAACCGGAGTTGATGTCCAGGCTTTAGCTGGCTTACTGATCTAAAGGTCTTAAATTCCTATGTGAGCTCAGGCGGCACTCAAATGCATTGTTTCAGAAGTGAAGAGTGTACCTGCAGAATGCAAAAAGCCGGCCAAGTAATTGCTGCATTTATTTTGCTCTCCATAAGTTTAGTCCATTAATCATGAGATATTGAGAAATTAGACACTCTTAACATAACCCCTTTTCTGTTTTTCCCAAAGGATGGAGATGGGAATTAGAAATATTTGCAGTAGTTTTTACAAAAAGGTCTTTGCTTTCTATGGTGGAACAGTCTTCAGAACCTTGCTAAGGTCTGATCAGAGCTGTTACTAATATCTAGGTAACAGGGGTGGGGTGGGGGTGGGGCCAGGGCCAGTGGAGTGAGGAGGAGGGAGTGAAAAATTGTCCTAGAGAGATAAAGTGGGCGAAGAGCTAAGCTGCTCACATCCCAGGAGCCAAGAACTTTCCTCATTCGTGTGTTCTGAAGGAAATGCTGTAGAAACCAGAAGCAGGTTGCTCCCTATCAGTGAACAGGGGTTCCTGAGTCATTTAAGGGCACTGAGCTTTGTAGAAAAAGTTGAAATGAGAACAACAGCAGTCCAAATTGAGTGCACAGCAGTTTGGTGAGACATAGAAGAAGACAGAAGATAGGGAGAGGGGAAAAGTTGACAAGTTCCCCCACTTCTGGTGTGAAAAGTTCATCAGGTGAGAAGCCAAGGAAGCACTGGAGTAATGAATGTATCTGCTGTCACGCTCGCTCCCTTAACACATTCCTCCCCCACCACCCCTCGCTCCTGTCTCAGGTTTATGATGGGAATGTACATATTTTATTATCTACCTGGATCTCCAGTTCTTCTCATGAACTCCCTGCTAGGGCCAGCAGCAAGTTCTGTTTGGAACAGTGTTGAGAAGAAAGCACTTTTTAAAATCAAGCTTGGCTGGGCATCAGAGGCCCAGCTACCCCTGTAAGCCATGTGAAGGGTGTGAAGATTCCAATAGCCTTGATAATGACTTCCTACCCAAAGAAGGAGCATCAGTTAATTTTTTCCCTTTTGTAGTAAGAGTTTTCATAATGTTCAATGCACCAAGCTTTCAGATTGTGACACAACCCCACAAATGTACATTAATAAATATATTTTACATATGTTTCATACAGTCTTCCTTCTTTGTCACTCATGGACCCAATAATAGAAGCAAAAAAGATAGGAATGACGTATGCGTTCACATACAGTCCCATCCTCTTGTCTGGAAGATTTCTGAGGAGGCAAGAGGGTTTTTAACCTAGCAATTTATGTATATATCTCTCCAGGGTGAACCGAGACCAGATGTTCCTAACACCAAATGAAGTACACACTTGTCAATTATCTGACAGGTTTTGTTCAGTGGGTACAGCCTAGGATCCAAGGATCTAAGAAACATGTGAGCTGTTTTGATCTAGCTTTATTCAGGTGTGGTCCCACATTTTTCACCTGAGCTAGTCTTGGAACCTACACTTGGCCCCTTGTGGCTCAACTCTGTTTTGTCCTCTGCTACACAGATGACCCCTGCTTAGGGCTATCTTCCTGTCAGTCTCATGAAAGCTCCATGAACAATCTCTGCAGTATAAGTGACAGGGGGGATTTCATTAGACTGATAGAATTTAATTATCCATTTTTAGAACTGAGGGAGAATGAGAAGCTAACAGCCCAACACTCGCCTGCAGTGCTCAGGGAATGCCTTCTCTGAAGAGAGATGTGCTGGTGTGTTCAGAGCCTGGTTTTCATGTTTCTTCTGCAAACACACAGAGATGTTCTCCTCTCAGCACTGCCAAGCTCACTTCAAACCCTGCTGGCTGGTGAGCCTGAATCCCAGGCAGTGAATCCCAATCATTAGATCTCACAAAAGCATTTCATTTTGATCACACTTCCATTTATCTTGTTTTTGTCACCTACACTTTTATTCCCTGTCCCATAGATGACCAGGTCACTATGTTGCCATCTTCAATAACTTAGCTCTATTTCTCTTTGAGTTATTTTTTTTTAAGGTTGGATTTGCTAGTTTCAGGAGGAAAATAGCATCGTTTCAGTTTTGCCCCTATTCGAACTTTGTGCCTACGCACCTCCCACTGAAAACAGGGGGATGTGCAGCTGATGACATTCTGAATGACCTTGAATAGATGAGAACACTATGACAGTGTTACCCTTGCCAGACTTTGAATAAGTGTATAATATGAAGGTGCCAGGACACTTAAACACAAAACTAGTTCTGATCTTCTTAGATTGTCCTCCCCGACATCCTGTTTGATTTATCTATTGTGCAATGCCTCTGGAATTTTAGGAGATAGGGAAAAAATCTGAAAATTTCCAGAACCTTCACATACTTTTTCTAATTCCTTAAAAAGGGTCTTCCTTGCCAGGTGGTGCCAGCACATACCTTTAATTCTAGCACTGGGAAGCAAAGGCAGGTTGATCAATATCTGAGTTCAAGGCCATCCTAGTCTACAGAGTGAGTTCCAGGGCATCCAGAATAACACAGAGAAATCCTGTTTTGAACAAACAAAAACAAACAAAGTCTTCTCTGTTTTTTTTACAGGTAGCATGGTGGATAGCTTTATGTCACAAAGTCAACAGGCCACCCTCAGTTTCAGTTCTGATTCTCCAAGCATCTAGGTGACATGCTCAACAAATTCCACCTAATTGCTTAAACAAGGATGAAGGATGCATGTCTTGCTTATCTTATGTTTTTGTAATTGGATCCTCATTAGCATAAAATCTAATGACAAGTCCTGTCAACTATGCCTCAGGAATTCATCTCAAACTCATTTTCTCATCTCTACAGCTATTCTAATGCAGTTTCACATACTTATGGTTGGACATCTGTAAGAGCTTTCTCCTCACTCGTACTTTGTCTATCATCTCTCTGTCCTACATCCCCCTCTATCTATCTATCTATCTATCTATCTATCTATCTATCTATCTACCTATCTATCTATCTATCATATATCTACCTACCTACCTACCTATCTATCCATCCTCCATGTACTATCTAACAGTTAATCATCTACTTGGCTATCTAATAAAAATATTTAACAAATGCAATGCTTCATGTTTTAATAAAACATGGTAGTCATACACCAAGATCTTTATCTCATAATTCTGTACCCCATCTTGTTTCTGAAAATGCTTATCAAATGAAAAATAGAAATAGTGAGGACAAATCTTATGAAATTGGCAATTTTCACAATCATTTAACCTTCAAAAAATGTATTGTTTGAGCCTTCACTTCTTAAAATTCCTATCTGGTAATGTGTACATAATCAAGTATTTTGAAAGTATAGTTTATATCTTTGCTGGTTTGCACAAAAATAAAAGCATCATTTAGATTCAGTTGGACCAATTTTACCTTTGCTACTATGCTGGGGATGTTTACTTAATAATCAGTAAGGAATGTCTTCAAAAAAAAAAAAAAAAAAAAACAGCTGAGCAGTGCCATTCTATGACTGCACCATTATGAATTTACTTTCTCTTTTATTGATGGGCATTCAGGCTGTTTCCAATATTTTGACATTGCACTGTTGCAATGAATAATTTTTACATACATTGCTTTATAAGCACTACACTTTTAGCTCCATTCTTCTCTGTCACTCTTCCTCCAATCTATTCTGCAACAATCAAAGCAGTCTCTGAAGACACGAGTCAAGCTACACTGTTCATATACTTAGGAACATACAGTGATTTCTATCACATTTAAAACAGCCCCAATGACCCATACCAGGACTACACGGCTCCAAATGACCATACTTCTGTCCAGTTCTATCCTCATCCCATGCCTCTCTCTTCTGCAGCACCACATACCAGCATTTTGTGTTACCAAATCTGCAAGATTATTGTCCTTTTCAGGACAATGCACAGTCTTTCTGGAGTATTTTCTCCCGGTGTTTCATGCTCATGTCTTTCTGTCCTTGAGGTCTGATTGTGATGCTGTGCTGTGCTGGTGCATGTTTAACTGCCAGCTCTCTGGAAAAGGAAGTCATGACTTACAGCATTTGCCTACTTGTCTAAATACAATGCTGTGGACTATTTAAAGTCACCACTGTGATATCATGTAGCTCACAAACTTGAGTAAATTTTTGACAATCTGTTCTTTGAAGTTGGTTGCTGGCTCTAGTTTAACAGTGCTTTAAATGTTAATTTCTCTGAATAACTAACTTAAAGTAACTGTCAATCAATATGAAACCTGTTCCTTTTATATTCATGGGAACCGTATCAACAGCAATCGAATATTTCCTCGTTTACTTGTTTACTTGACTATTGACTCATTCTTGGCCCCCTCCCACCCAACACACATACTAATAAGAATTGAAGTTCCATCAGGAACCTTGTCTAATTTTTCTTTCAGACCTTCTGTTTCCTATGTTTAGATTGGCAACCTGGCACATAATATGTGCATAGAGAGTGTTTATAGAATCAGTATTTGAATGCATTTCAATCAGTGGTGAATTCTCCAATCTAATTCTGACCCCAAACCTTTAAACATTGTTCTTTATAGTTCCCCAGAATGTGTTTTAAAAATTTTTGCAGATCACTTACAAATCCAGTGTCTTAATTTTTGCTAGACTGTGGATGCCATATCTTTCATAGTTTAAATTTCTATATCTCTGTTCTATGTCTCTATAAGATGTGTCCAGTTTATTTGATGATCTAAAATACAGCTGAGATTCCAAGACTACCACCTCTAAGTTACCACCACACTAATACTTACACAGACTCTATTCTGTGCATTTGTGTCTGCATGTTTCCTTATTTCTATTGAGCATGTTCTCTCTTCCTCCTTTTTATTTTTCTTTCACAAACCTATTATAATCACCAGTTTTTCCTTGAAGAATTTCCTTCAGTTTTTAACTATTACAAATTCTTTATATCTCTGAAAGTGCTCTGTATCAACAGCTGAGAAATTTCAACTCTTGGTCTCAACACATGAGCATATATACCTTAGATAGAGACAACATACTCTGATAATATTATGGAACTGATATACATTTCCTCGGGGTGAGTGTGGTAATGGTATTATGTAGGAGACTACCTTTATTCTTAGATAATAAGTGCTGCAGTATCAAAGAAGGAAGTGTCATGATGTCTACAAAGTACTTGCAAATTATTTTTGATATAGGAGAAGCCAGAGAATGAGAAAAGAAAATGCAGCAAAATGTTCATAATTGGTATGTCTAGATGAAGAGTGTGTAGGTGTTCACCATTACATTATTCTTTCATTATTTCCATAAGTTTGAAATTTTTCAAATAGAAAGTTGAGCAATAACCTGGTATATTTGAAATACCTATTAGGCTTTAAAATATATGGTCATGTGGTCCCCAACCTCCCAAATCTATAGACTCATGTTCAGTAAATCTGGATGTTTAGCTACCAGTGTTAACTACTAGTTTAACTACCGATGTTTAACTAATTGTAGATCCTCCTGTAAAACTCTGATGATGGTCCTGAAGTGTAGTTTTCATTTGAGTTTCCTGGGGTTAGCCTGAGACATGCTTACCAAAGGATAGCTCTCAGGACACTATGAAGAGAAGCAGGATGGGAGGGAAAGAAGCTGAAGAATCATATGGCCATAGGCAGAGACTTGCTTTAGGCTGATCGGGGAGAGTGTTCTGAAGTCAAGCCACCATTCAGGCTCAGTTCCACTTGAGTTCGTGATGCAGATTCAGTGCCTTTCCACTTCCAGCCACGTGGTGAAGCCTTTGCCAATGCACTGTTCAGAGTAAAGTCTTTAGGAGATTATGACTTTAGGAGAGTTCTAGCCAGATCAGAACATTGACATATTCGTGATTGAGGACATGATAGTGAGGTGGTCAAAACAGGAATGGGGCTCTAGTTGGCTAAAATAGATTGCTGAAGCTTTGCCCTGAAGAATCTACTTCATTCCTGGTCCCTTCCTCTAGTTCTTCTTCCTGGTTTCCATGAGATATGCACCTTTCTACTGTCCTGGTATCCTGTCTCATCACAGGCCCAGTTGATCATGAAGAGTAATCTTTAAAACCTGAGCCAAAATAAATTTATCTACCTTTAAAATTCAAATATTTTGTCAAAGTGGCATAAAGTGGAAAACACATCATAGACTGGTCTCCTGAATGCTCAGACCAGTCATCTATTTTTAAGATATTGTTTGTGGCAAGGGCTGGCATAATATGAAACAGCTATTAAGATAAAAGGTTTGGCCAAGGACAGTTCTTCACAGACTGCTATGAGTTGCCCACTACTACTTCAGAGGGCTCACAGACTTCCTCTAGACAGAAGGACCAGGTCACCATCTCAACAGGCTTTATGATATATGACCAAGAGTTGAAAAGAATTTCTTCTGACAAAATGGCATAGGTTAGAACCTAATTGCCCCATATTTCCCACGTCTTATCTTTCTAACTAGAGAGCAAAGATGGTGTTTTAACTGTGGATATGCTTTGCAGAGGTTAACATGGTACTAGGAACACAAACAATTGGGATTCTCTCTTGTTTAGTGACTTGACCTATTTTATATTCTTAACAGAATGCACTTGTCCATAAGAGAAACTGGCAACAAATTTTCCCTGGCTGTTAATGTAAAGAGGAGGGTATGAGAAAAATTGTAAATGGCTTAGAAGTGTGGCTTTTAGCTGCTTTTCTTCCATGAGACTTGTTTCAAAACCGTACCTAGAGAAATGGCAACTGAATTTGGGTCTCTTCAGGAACAACCTGAAACAGGGATCTCAGTAGTATCTTTGGGAGGTGAGTCTAGGCATGCCAGCACCAGGGTGAGAGTTGAGATGAAGAGGGTACCTATACAAGGCACAACACCAAACAAATTCTCACTGTGAGTGTCTGGATCTCTGACCCTCTGGACATGATGTGTTTAGGGTGGACTTGGTACTTTTCTTTTTATTACACTCAAAAGGCTGGGAGCTGAGGCATTTATGTTAAGCAAGTTACATGTTACTTGAGGGCAGGTTCTGTGGGATTGGGGAGGTCTTTAATTCTCCAAGTTTTGGCTTGTATCATGTGGGATCAGAACTATATCTGGCCGTCACCTATGGAAGACATAGAACAGAAACAGAACAACATCATAGAGCAGTTTTGGCAATTACAGTGTCACTCCAGTTTCATTTGATCTGCACTACATTTCTCTAAGGGACTACCATTGGCCCCTTTCGCAGACTGGGATAATGGTCCTTTCCAAGTGGAAACTATTTAGTGACTAACAAAGCAGAATCTCAACTCTGATATACCCTGCCCCTAATTCTATGCTTATACTTCTAACTCAAGTAGTTGCCTAAAATGTTGCTGCAAAGGGGAATCCACTGGACCAGTTGCTGGTAGCAGCTATTACAGCCATTACCGTGAATAAATAAGTAGCCTGGGCCAGTGCTAAATGGTCAATAAACACAACACCATGTGTCAGGAATTTGGAAATAGGATTAGAAGCAGTGTATATTCTACCTAATAGTAACAGTCAAGAGTACTGTCATCCTGACTACAGGACAACTCATACAGGAGCTACAGTGTTTTTGTTGGACTACCTTTGACCTCAAAGAACACTGTCATTCTGTCACTCTCAGGTGCAGTTTGTGTGGGTCCTGGTGATTACCACACCCTCAGGTCAGTGGAAAACTCTTCACATTCTTAGTCATCTTACTAGCTGCTTGTCAGGGCCTGGCAGCCTTCTTCTGTAGAATCTCTGGCTTCATTCTGTTGATTAAAGGTGTTTGCAATTCATCAGTACAAAAATAGAAGTCAGGGGAAGATGTTGAGGTCAGCAGAGATGAACACTGTAGGGGCTGTCACTCAGCTGCAGGCTCCAAAGCACACACTTGAGCTACTGCAGAGGTTGTGTGTACAGGATGCTCCTGTGGCTCTCATGTCCTTGGGGGGAGTTTTGCTGGGTTTAATAGGTTTGCGTGTCTGGAAGAAACAACTGGGGCAATGCCGCTGCCCACTACACTATACAATGAACAGTGGTTCACTGGGTGAGACCTGGTTTGTATAGACTGAGGACTTAGAAAAGACTTCATTGCTATAAAATAGCAGCAAAGAAAACGTCTTGGAAAGCTGAGAATTCACGATGCTTACAAGAATCCTTGATGTTAATTTTAAAAGGTATAGCCAGGATTGTGGGAAGTAGAACATCACATTAGACAAGCTTTAAACTTCTTTCTCAATTTTAACATCAGATAATTTTATATCTCCAGATGTAGAATATCTCTGATCATCCCTGTCTGTCTGATAAGTCTGAGAAAGCTTTCCATATATACATCTGGAAATGACAAACATATTAACTTACTAATATTAACATTTTGAACCTCATATATGTATACTCATAAAGAATGGCACTAAACACAAATAGACATGCTAACATTTTTTTTCCTAGGGTCTGGATAGATACATCATATATCTCTTGAGGGGTAAACCTCGGTTTGGATGATATCACTGTAGATAAAACTTCATTCTTTAATTTAAAAAACCCTACTCTACAGCACTGTAAAGGTTTAAACTAAGCCAGACTTCTAAGTGGCAACTTTTGTGACCCATTTGGGGAACCAGAAACCAGGTTTAAATCCTAGCTCCATGAAGCTTTGGTCGCATGACCTCTCACTGGTTACTTCCCTTATGGAGCCTTGGGTTTCTTTCTTTTTTTCTTTCTTTCTTTTTTTTTCACCTGTAAAGCAGAGCTAATTATAATCACAGTTCCCATCTTACAAGATTGTTGAGACAATGGAGATGAAGCATGTAAAGTGCTTAGTATTATGCCTGGCACATAATAAGGATACAATAGATGGCAGCTACCACTGAAATTTTAAAATTAATGTATGCCTTTCCTGTCAAACGTCACCTTCCCAGGCGTGCAGGATTAATTGTTGCTCAAGTTCAAAGATCCAAGCCTCCTGCTGAGCACAAGAGCCAACAGCCTCAAAGCTGACTCTGCAGGAGCTCACACCTCACTACTTCCCAAAGGCCTTCCTGACCCCAAGAACGCCACTAGGGCTGCTTCCCACCAGGGCCCCAGAAGACTGTCTGATTGCCTGCAGGTGGGGCCTTATCCTGCTTGAATCCTTAAAGTAGAATTCAATGTTGTAAGGAAGAGAAGAGAAAAGAGAAGGAAAAGGGAGAAACCGTGCCCAGATGTTGGCGTGGCTTCCCTCCACCTCTCTCTTATATGCTCTGTTCCCCGCTGGTGAACCTGCCTCCCCATGCACTGGTTCGTACTCTCTTCAGGCCCACAGTGCACTGCGAATGTTCCTAAAAGTTTAATTTATTCTGGCCCAGAAGGTTGGGTGCACAACCTCTCTCTGGTTACTTACTGAGCCACTAGGAAGGAGTACCAGAGCCTACCACTTGCTGGCTGCCTGTGTGATATGGTGGGATGGTGACTATAAGTATCTGTGTGTTCATCTGTAATTTGGGGATACAACAAGATAGAAACACAGATGATCTAAGAAAAATGTGCATTTGTATACATTTCCATACATAAGGAAAGGTATATTTTGGGTTCTTCCGCTGAAGGGAAGTGGTATGGTAAAATCGTGAACAAAACAGAAACTATTTTGATATTTCATGCCTCAATGATTGTTATAGTTAGGGAAAGAAAAACAAAAGGAAGAACTGGACTGGGTGCAAATGAGGCAGAAAGTGAGAGAAGGGGGGGGGGAGAAAAGAGGGCAGAGAGAGTTCTCAGTATAATTTAAGGAAGCCCGCTCTAGAGTTAGAGAGAACAAAATGAAAGGTGAGGATGTAACGATTATAATTCTCATCTATTGCACCATCTAAAAAGACATCTATTTGAACTCCTGTACAAGCAGCAATTACCTGGAAAATAAATGTAATAAGAATCTCCTAAGTTGGCAGTAAAATTAGCATCACTGAATTTTAATTAATAGTCCAGCTCAAAAGGAATATATGTCTCCCTTTGATGGAAAAAAATGAGCCTCAGCTAGAGAGCAACCCTCCGTAGGTCAGTGGATTCAGCCAGCAGCTGTATTTTCTTCCCCTTAGTTTCCTGGAGGCTTTTTGTCCTTACAGGGTCTTTGAGAGAACTAGGATGATAAGAGTATCACAGGTATCCACATAGGAAAGATGCCCATCACCAGTTTCATGCCAATGAGGAAACCAAGGTTCACAGAGGAGGTGGGTGATGAATATCATGACCAACATCTCCATTCAATTTTCTGACCTTAATGTGTACACCAGTCACTGAGGCCTTTTTAATATGCAGATCTTGATATGATTTAGTGGTCTGAGATACCATGTTTCTCACAAGCTTTGAGGCTGTCCTGGCTCACACTTTAAATAGTGTAAGAGTGTATGAGTTAGACAGATGTGTTTAAGGTGGTGAGTGTTCACCATATATATATTCTGAGCCAGGGGTTGTGGGAGCACATATGTAAACACATATATGTGAAGGTAGAAGACAAAATACTAAAATCTTAAATATTTTAAAATTAAAACTCATGTGCATTTGTAAGTGCTAATGAAAGAGATGACAGAGAACCTTGAAAGATTTACTGAGAAATATAACTCTGACCCAAGAAAAACTTTAAACATGAGAAATTAGTATGCTACTCTGAGCAGAAGTAAGAGACAGAGATCAACCTTGATGTTGGCATAAGAAGCAGAGGTATCACATTTGGGACCAGAACTTTGGTAGATAGCTGGGAGTGAACAAAGAGATATATGATGCACTAGTGATGTGCTTTCTGAAATACTGGTTTGGCTCTGGAAGAAAGCGTTGGTTCAGAATGAACCCTTTTACACTGGTCATGTGTCTCTGGCCCATGTGTCCACTTTTCCTTCATCTTACTTCCTATGGGAAGTATGAATTTCTCCCCAGATCCAGACACCTGACCTTGAATTCCAGACCTCTAGGCTCATTTGATAAGTAAACTATTTTCTTTATTAATTACTCCATCCTATGTATTCAGTTATAACAACAGAAAATGCAATGGAGTCAGTTTCAAGTATTCTTCCTACTGGTTGTCTGGTTCTCAGAGCTTCCATTTCTCCATCTTTAGAGAGCAGATCATCAGTTTCAGAGGCCACTGCAAGGATTAACTAAGATAATGCACATGTGCATCCTCAAAGCCCTCAAGAACAATGTAAATTAAGGAACAATTACTATAAAGTTTCTCATGCAATATCTGACACATTAGCATCAAATTAATAAAGTAATAAAACAATAGAATTTGTTGAATGCATAGATATGAAGAATAAATAATAAATAACCAAAAGTTACCAGAGATCTAGAAAAATCTAAGAAAATATCTGTGCTGTTTAATGGGGTAGAGGGTCAGGGATCCCCTGAAGGAATTCTGAGATTCAGAGATGATAAATCTTCCTTCAGCTTTGTACATGTCAGGGTCAGGGGACAACTTTTGATGCTTGGTTCTTTCTCTGAGTCAATTTACTACTCCAAAGCTAGTCAATCTTATGAGACTGGACCCCCCCCCCCCGACTCCAGTGACAGGATACTTAATTAATTCTCTAAAGGATAATAAGACTCATTTGAAATTTATCATTTCATTTTTCCCTATGTGTCTCTGGCAATGATCTACCAAGTCCTTCCTGTCCTATAAGCTACAAGATGGAGGATAAACAGGAACCACCACAAAGAGATATCATAGTGGCCCAGAACATAACCCTTATAAAGCTTCTCAGGCAGTGTGTGGCATAGTCTAGCCTCTTCTTCCCTTCCTTACCTTCAAAGCCATGCTAATCATTATAGAAACATTTAGCACTGTGTCCAGGCAAAATACAAAGAATATTAATGCTCAAATAAGCCCAAGAGGCTTTCGGTCCAAGTCTTTCCCATCTATAATACACTTGTGTGAAAAACATGGCATCTCAGACCACTAAATCATATCAAAATCTGTATATTAACAAGACCTCAGTGACTGGTATACACATTAAGGTCAGAGAATTGAAAGGAAATGTTGGTCATGATGCCATAGTTCAAGTAGAGGCATTACTGTATGAATGTCTGAATTTGCATGCCTGCTCTGTCCTCACTGATTGTATGACCTTGAATAAACTTGTAAAATTTCTATGGCCTGTGTGCTTCATAGTATGTGTGTGTGTTTGTGTGTGTGTGAGTGTCCGCGTGCACACACATATTATTGTATAGATACTGCCTGGCCCATGGCTAGTGGAATATATATATATATATACACACACACAAACACATATATACATATATGAGATATTGTATAGTGGAATGTATATAATGTACATATAATTTATGGTGTACATATAATTATATAATATATAAACATATACATTATTACTAGTCATATAAAATACATTTGGGATTATGATAAATAATTGAGAGATGAGACCACAGAGATAGTTCAGTGCTGACCCACCAGGCTCCACATGCAGTAGCTGACACAGAGCAGTAGCTGGTACAGCTGTGACTCAAGCTCACCTTCATTTGGTAATAAAGGCCATTCTACCTTTATGGTTCCCCTGTGTCTGCACTGCTTTGTTGGACTTGATCACATATTATTGTGAAGATGAAATGAAATTCAGCTTGTTCCAGGCTCTGGGCTCTGCAAAGCAGTATACAAATGTTATTAGTTACTAATAGGCTCGCCAGTTCCAATTGTTCTCTAATTGCCTTAAGTATTCTGCTTTGTTTCTTTGCTGTTAATAGCAGCTTTCCTCATTGCCAGAATATTTGAATTTGAGGTACTGCTCTTTACTGCAAACAAGAAATATGAAATATGCACTGAATGTACATGCAGATGCTTGCTACTGGCTGATTAGTGATGAGCCAGAGATGGAATGAGCAGAGGCAGAGAATAGGGAGAGGAAGATAAATTGGCCTTTGATTTATCTGGGGGGACAGGAATGTGTGAAAGGAAATTGATTAGAAGTAGGACCAGGAAAGTAAAAAGATGAACCTGAAGTGTTTTAGATTACTCAAGGAGGAAGTTACAATTCTTGAGAATGATTTACACTAAAAAAAGCTAGGAAAGAAATGGGCTTGGGGGTTTTAGATGTGACTTTCTCTAAGGTGTGGGAAGAACACAGTGCTCACCCACCCAGCCACCCATCCCTACATACAAGAAGATGGACTTTCTTGTGCCAGGCTGTTTACATATAAATGTATTATTCACCTATCACTGCTGCGGTGAGAATTTTAAAATGTGAAAGAATTGTGTGATCAAAGTATGATCTTAACACATAGAAATCAGAGAGACTAGGCATTGCTTTCAAAGGATGATTGTAGTTTGAAATAACTCCCAAGGCATCTCCCCTGATGCTAGACCTTCCCAGGAGAAAGGAGTGCCCACTGCTTGTGTAGGATACCGCCTTCAGAAGAGCGCTGCCTTTTACATTTCTAACCAAGCTTTCTGAAGGTCACTGCTCTCAGTCACAGAAAGGAAAAGAAGCTATGGTTGTGTGTGTGTGAGTGTGTGTGTGTGTGTGTGTGTGTAACGCCTTGGAAAACATCTTGTCAACTAGCTAGAGATGTCCAAATCCTCTAAGACCTTTGTACCAATCCAAATATTGTATATAGAAAATAACTTCAAAATTAAGAATTAGATAATAGCTTAAGAAATAGATAGCGCTGGTGGAAATCTTTTCCCATTCTGTAGGCTGTCTTTTTGTTTTAATGACTGTGTCCTTGGCCTTACAGAAACTTCTCAGTTTCAGGAGGTCCCACATATTGATTGTTGTTCTTAGTGTCTGTGCCACTGGTGTTATATTTAGGAAGTGCCAATGCCAATGCATTGGAGGGTATTTACCACTGTCTTTTCTACCAAGTTCAGTGTAGCTGGTTTTATGTTGAGGTCTTTGATCCACTTGGATTTGAGTTTTGTGCAGGGTGATAGGCATGGATCTATTTGCATTTTTCTACATACTGCCATCCAGTTATGCCAATACAATTTGTTGAAGATACTATCTTTTTTCCATTGAATATTTTTGACCTCTTTGTCAAAAACCAGGTGTTCATAGGTGTGTGGGTTAATGTCTGGGTCTTCAATTTGATCCCATTGATCCACAAGTCTGTTTTTATGCCAGTACCAGGCTGTTTTTAATGCTGTAGCTCTATAGTATAGCTTGAAGTCGGGGATGGTGATCAAAAACACAGGTGACAGCCTATGCTGGAGAAGATGTGGAGCAAGGGGAACACTCCTCCATTGTTAGTGGGAGTGTAAACTTGTTCAGCCACTTTGAAATGCAGTATGGAGGTTTCTCAGAAAACTGGGAATCACTCTCCCCAAGGATCCAGCAATACCACTATTGGGCATATACCCTAAAGATGCACATTTGCACCCCAAAAGCATTAGCTCAACTATGTTCATAGCAGCATTACTCATAATAGCAAGAACCTGGAAACAACCTTGATGCCCCTCAACTGAGGAATGGATTAACAAACTGTGATATATCTATACAATGGAGTACTATTCAGCAGTAAGAAAAAATTATATCCTAAAATTTGCAGTCAAATGGATGGATTTGGAGAATAGCCTCTTGAGCGAGGTTTCACAAGCCCAGAAGGATAAGCAGGGAATGTACTTACTCATTATTGGACTTTAAGCAAAAACATTCTTTTGTCAGTGGAAGTTGATGGGTGAATAAAGTGATTTAAAACACACACACATACACAAAACAAAAACAAATAAAGCTTTTAGTTTGACTGTAGAAGGGTTGCTTAGCAGAAGTTTGTGGTGGCCATAGTGCATCCACGGGCATTAGCAGTGACCTACTGTGCTTTCTTCATCTGTAGCTGAGCCTAACCTGGCTTGAGGAGCTTTAGATTTTATTTTTTATGTTTCATGTATTTTAAAGAAAAGAGAAGTTTTATTACTATCTTTTTAAAGCTATTCTGAATGTCTTGCTTTTTAATATAAAGTTTGATATTGATTTTCAAAAAACAATAAAAAAGATTTAAAAAAAAAAAAGAAATAGATACCACAAGAGAGTCTAGTAAGGGGAGATAGTGAAACCCTATGAAATAAGGGGTTTATAGTTTTTCTAACTGGATCAAATGGAGTCACCATTTACATCTTGTGTCTACAATTTGAAGACTGATAAATCATCAGTAGGATTAGATTTTCACACAGTCTATAGATAGTTAAAGAATATCCTGTGACCAAGAAGTAATGGCAGATCTTGAACTTACTAAGTTTAAGGAGAAAAGACAGCATCCCACACTATGGTTTGGGAATTCACCCTCCTACTAGAATAATAATTCACTAGTAGTAAAGGTTGAGACAACTGAAATATAATTAGAAACACACTGATATAAGGTGAAAACATTTTTATTCAAGCTCTACACTTTGATACTTAATTGCAGAATGTTCTGTAAATGTATTTAACCTTCTTCTATAAAATAGAATAATAATATAGCACATGTTTGTGTAATTGTTAATAACAATGATATATGAAAAGATGTTTATATCTGTTGGTTTGACTGTTTTTATATTTTAAGTAACAGACATAGAAACTTACATTAGGAATAATAATTGCTGTGTCCCAGATTCTCTATTGAAGCTTTTATAAACATTATGTAATACTTTGGGCTATCTTTTTTCTGTAGATAATATTTTTGTTCTTACTTTACAGGTGAACTCACTAAGCCTTAAATAAATTAACACTTTGACTCAGGGTAACATGGCTTGGTGGCACCATTTCTTGAATTTCCATATGGATATGTCTCTCTAAAGCCGGAGTCATCTTGAATTTTCAGTGTCACCATCACTGGAGACAATTGAGCAGAATTATTAAGAACATTTGATCAGGTTTATAATATTCTATGTGAGGAATGGAAGTACTGGTGGGCTGAGGTTTGTGTAGTCAAAAGTCACAGGTCGATATCATTGGGGGGTCCTTTACATAGAAGCTCAACTAAATTTGTATTTTAAATAAACAAAGAATAATTTTCAAAATGCACATACTCAGTTCAGCAATTAGCACAAGCATGTACCACCAGTTATTTGTTCTCTTTCCTGTCTACAAAGCATGGTAACAACAATTAAAAAACAAAGAACTCAAAATGCTCTAGAGTCTATGAGAATCTAGACCTGGGCTACCATCTTAGGGTTTGGCTAGAGTATGAGTAGAGATTCTGGGATAAAGAGAAAGGGAGATCATGGTGATATGCTGTGACAAGGTTGAATTGGCCTCAAGACATCTTTATTCTCGGCCCAGTTCCATCCTGCTGAGACATTAGACTCTAGCATCCACTGCGTGGAGCCATGTAGTATTCACAGTCCTCCCAGGACTTGTAGCCCAGCCTCTTCCAACTGGGTGTTTGAGCAGAGGGCATCAGAGGCATTCTGCACAAATGGCTGCTCTCACCAGGAAACAAAGGTTTGGACGAAGATGTGGTCCCGAAACTAGGAATGGCCCCCAACTATCTGTAGGAGAAAGAGGACAGAGACAATTTGCATGTGAAAACTGAAAAACAATTCATCCAAAGCCAATTTCAGCTCCGACCAGGGGGAAATTGCTGTTCAAATTGTTATTTCCATTGCCAAGTTTATTGACAAAAAATGAAATAAAAAAGCCTCTTTGTTTTATGAATTTGTTGTCAATTACAAGAAAAATAAATAAATAAAAAGAGAGATTGGGGGATTTATTATCCCCAGTTGGTGACATACTGGGCTTTGACAAGTCTTTTATAAATACAAAATGTATATCCTTGAGCCAGGACATGGTCTCCCTCCAGGAAGAGCAGCGTGACTCTGGGTCTTTGGATGGACTATTTTATCAGTGACATCTTCACTTCTCCCGAGAGACTTGTCCTCATTTTAAAAGTAAGGAAAGTAGGATCCTGGCATGGGAAATGACTTTTCCAAGAGTACAGACAGAAAGGTGCAGCAGACACAGATGCTAGGTGCTGGCTGAGCAGAATTTAAAACTCTCTAGAGCAGGACGAGATATTTGTTCATATAGAATTCACGAGCTCCTTCTCTAGGTGGACCAGGAATCCCAAATAGCAAAGCCATCCTGGAAATACTGGACACGTCTTTCTCTCTCCTTTCATGTTTCAGTTTCCTTCTGGTGTGTAAATCCTCTCTCTTCATGGGTCCCTGCCTCTTGTCACCTTGTCTCACTGGGGTCTGCAGTCCTCAACCATGTCACTCATTCTTCTAGGTAGGGATTGTAAGTTATGGGGTCTTACAAGAATCTGGCAGCCCTTCCATAACTGCTTCTGATGTGGAAATACAGGAGCAAATGAGTAGAAATTCATATGTCGCTGCATGATAGAACAAAATCCTATACTGAGGAATTAATTCATAACTGTCCTACATGGCTGCTACATGTGAGCTTGCTCATGACATCTGGAGTGACAGCTCGTTGGAAGCACTTGGCTGTCAGCATGCTGCTCGCCACACTAGCTAAAGTTGAAGCCTCAAGAGCAGAGGGGCAGCAAAGGGGAGCTGTGAAATGGGGGGCACTCTACTAATGACAACTGGAAACACCCACACAACATTTCTTATCCTTAAGAGTGGTCTCTGACCAAGAAGCTCATGCACTCCTGCTCTGCTCCCATAAATCCTGCTCATGACAAAAGGTCTGTCCCTGAGAGACATGCAGTGTTGTGGCTGTCTCCCATCTGTTTGACAACAAAGTAACAGCTGAGAGTGTGTGCTCCTGGAGGGAAAATGCCTTGGGCTGAGAAGAGCAGCTTGGGGCAGCTTGGGGCAGCCCACAGGCTGTGTCAGGGCATGTTCCGGCAGGCTGCAGAAATGGTGGAAACATGTAGAAAGCTTAGAAGAAATCCATCCCGCCACCTGCCAAAGTGGGAAATCTTTCTAATGGGCCGTCTTTTGGCAGATGTTTACTATTTCTGGAGGTGGGAGGGATGTTGCTGGCAATGATCGTGTCCTGTGTTAGAAGCAGCTGGTAAGGTGTGATTCTCCCATTGGGGAGGGAATTCCCAGGCTTGATGCACTTTTGTTGGAAGCGTCAGCATGTGCTGAATGAAATTGTTCCTCAGCTTCTCAAGAAGATTGCCTAGTGCCTTAGGGACAGTGAGCTGAGCACCATTGTGGAGTGTTTCACCTTTACTTCCTCTGGGCCTGCTGGCTCCATGGTTCATCACAAATAGCAGGGTACCTTGACACAAGCTACACCTACTTGTTCAGCCTTGTGCATGGCAGCAGTGGCTGCCATTAGAAACTCCCCTTTTGCCTCTTTTCGTCTTAGTTTTCCAATCTGGAGAATGGGAAGAACAATGTGAGCTTCCTGCCTCAGGTCTCTGGGATTACTCCATGAAAACACCTTAGACTGGGTAGCTTATAAAACAATGGAGTTTATTTCTCAGAGTTCTCGAAGTTGACAAGTTCACAATTAAGGTCCTGACAGGTCCAGCGTCTAGTGAAGAACCAATTCTCAAGTTATCTAGGGGCTTCACCACCCCATGTTACCAGATGGCAGAAAAGCAAGACCCTCTTTATAAAGACACTAATCCCATTTATGGAGTATCCTGGAAACAGAGATTAGAGTTCTAGAGAATTATCTTAATCTTGCAGTTTACTCAAGTAAATATGTCCAGCTTTGGTCTCTATGTTTCTAAGCAGCAAAGAGGAAAACAGACAGGAGTACCTTCTTCTCCATCATAACTTAGCGATGCCATCGACAATGTGATCCTTCCATGGATATGCCATTTTTAAGAGGTTTTAAAAATAGAGGTAAAACTAAACATTAGACAAACCACAGGTTTTAAAACAATGAACAAAGAGGTAGACATCCATTCCAGGTCTCTTCTCATTACTGATTGTCATGTGGTTTGTGCATTTTCCTCCCAGGAGAATATTTGATGTGAATATCTACTCAGACAATCAGAGAAGACTCCCAGGCTCTCAAGTTATCATTCATGCAGGGAGGTCTTGAGCTACTGCTCCCAAATCAGGGTAGGATGGATGGATTCTGGCTTTGGCCACCCCATCACTGTCTTAGAATGAGTTGGCTTAGTTTCTTTTCCAACAACAATTACATATGTTGCCTTCAAATTCTGTTAATTTTATCTCTGTTTTCAAATATATTTAGTTTGAATTGATAGATAAAATTATGTGTATTTATGATACCTTGAAGCATATGTACATTGTAAAATGGTTAAATCTGGTGATAAACTTATGCATCATCGTGTGTAGTTATTCTTATAGTTAGTGAGTACCACTAACTTTCATTGTCCCAATGTTTCCTAAGAATAGGATGCATTGCCAGTGATGATGGCTGTCCTTCTAAATGACACATCACACCCACACTATACCCATCCCTCCCACCTCAGGGTAGTCTTGTGCCCTTTAACTAGCGTCTCCCCACTTTCCCTGGCCTTTGGTAACTACAATTCTACCTCTGTCTCTATGCTCAATTTATCTTGGCTCTTGCCTATTGTTAGTATTTTGCCCGTGGAAAGGCGAAACACGCTGCCAGATGCTATTTAGAGATTACTGGGGAATCTGGAAATCCAGGGAAACGTGGGGAAAGGGATAAGAGAGAGAGAAGAGAAAGAGAGAGAGAGAAGAAAAGGGAGGCAGAGGAAAAAAAGGAATCCTTGCCAAGTGTTGTCTCTCTTTAAAGGAAGAGTGAGCATGTAGACGTGTCCTGTGAACATGCTCTGTGGGCAGGGGCGTGGCCCCAACCTGGAGATGCTGGAGATGCATGGCCACGCCCAGGGGGCAGGCTAGAGCAGCACTAACACCTATGAGACATCATATTTTTGCCACATTTTTCTTTTCTCATCCAGTGTGTTGATATTCTAGAGCCGCATCCACATATTCCACCAATTATAAGCTTGTCTTATATTTTAGGCCAAATAATATCTACACTATCCCTTTGTGTGTTCCCTTTCACACAAATACGTTTTTATTTCTTCTTTTTTATACATCAAGTTGGTGAACACTTTGTGTAGCTTAGCTGTCTGCAATGAGCAGGATGGTTCAAAGCATGCCTTTAACATATCAATTTTGTGCCCTTCGCTGTCTATCCAGTGGTGAGATTTCTGGGTCATATGCCAGTTCCAGACTTGAGATTTTGATGAATCTCTGTACTGTCTTCTTCATGTACTGATTTATATTCTCACCAATAAGGGTGCCCTTTACTCTACATCTTTCCTAACATTTGTTAGCTTTTGAATTTTCATCAAAACAGGCCAGTAAAAAAAAGATGTGCATAGAAAGACCTGGGATATGGTTTTACTCCAAAGCCACTATTTGTCCACCAACAGTGTGACTAGAAACAAATTTTTTGTCTCTAAATCCTGTTGTCTTCCATAAAAGCGTGATAAGTATCCCAACACTTACCCCACCACTGTCCTTTGTTTGGCACATGCCAGACTCTAAGTAGTACTGCACCTATAATTCCCAGCAGTAACTGGCACCAACTGACACCATTCCATTAAAGGACAAAGTGAAAGAAACTAGAAATGTGAGCTAATTTTCTATTTATTTTTGTAAAGTGAGATGGTTGTTTTTAGTCCTACATGTCTGAATTGCAATCTGAGATAGTACATTTGATGAAGAAGCAAAGATAATGCCTCTCTCCCACTAGGCACCTGGGACATGGGTAAGAGTTCATTAGATAAGAATCAGCATTCAAATGAAAAATCCCATATGTGGAGAAGCCTGCAAGTTATAAAATCTGAGACCCAGTTTTCAAATGTAAAGATTATATAAGTATGAAAATGAGTTTAATTCCTTTAAAAATATTTGGAAATTCCTCATAAATCCACTTTAGCTAGAAGAATACCATCATATCTCATCAAATACTCAATAAAGGGAGAAAGGGGCATATGTGGTATATTTACTTATGTAATAAACTCTTCTTGGAACAAGTCAAGACGAGTGGGTGACTTCAGGATCGGAAGCATGCGGCAATGTGGATCATGACTCAGAGGAAGCATTTTCACTGGATGCTGTTTCTTTTGAATCTTGAAATGTATGAATGTATTGATTAACTATTCAAAGCAAAAATAAATAAAATTATATCTTAAAATAGAAATTGTGTCTAGTGAAAATCAATGTAGTTTCTACTCATTTCAGAGAAGTTATTTAAATATTTGTAAAACTGTGCCATAGTGAACGCACTTCAGAAATGTAATGTCGACTCAAGTTAATACCCAGAGAAAATCCTCTTATTATATTAACTGCTATGCAGTCATGCCAACCATTTGACTCCCAGATGGAGGGGCATTACCTGTGTGGATTTGGTGTGTTTCTTTCAGTAGTAGATCACATGACTAAGGCTCAACTCTAAGGAGGCTTAGGTCTAAAACATGCTCCATAGTTGACAAGACAACATCTTTCTGTTTGAGTGTACTTTGGGTGACACTTAGATTAGATTCCTATCAGTCCGTCTCAGAGTAGGAAAACAGGTGGGACATCAGAGAGCACCCAGCTAATGGTGGTGCCTCATTAAGAGGGGGTATTAAGGGCAAAGACAAAGATATGAAGAATTCAAGGAATACTCAGGGCATTTACATATCAGTGGTAGTCTTACTAGGGGGTGGGGGGACACAACAGGTTTTGTCAGCAGTAAGCAACCCCCCCATTCTGTTTTTGCCACACAACTTTCTTTCAGTCCCAATCTTCAAATCTCAAATGTTTTGAGCAGAGATGATGCAAACATAATTGGATAGGGTAGAGGCATGCCAAACACATCACAGTAACTTCAGACATTTACTCCTCTGCATTTACCGGACAAGAGCATGAGCTACTTTAAACAGGAGAAAATTTTCAAGTAGTAGCAGGCCCAGTAAGGGACATGGGGAGGAGAGAATGCATCAGGGACATTTGTGCGCAAGGGATATGGAACACAAGAGCACCAGCCTCTTTCTTAAGAGCTTGGCTGTTACTAAAGTTGGAAGGGGAATGAGCAATGTTTTACTTCCTGCCTAACTATACATGTCTTCTATAATTTTCTATATAAGATTCCCAAGCCTCCATGGTGTCAGCCAGGTTGGAGTAATAGTTTTAATAACATACATTTATGGAGCTTTCTATATTTTTAACCTAGGTCCCATGTTAATTGTTCTATTCAGTAGACAAAACCAACCCATGGAATGGACTCATCTCCATTTTATACACAAAGAAATTGGACCCAGCCTCAGCTGTCTCCCTCAACAGTATATATTATTTCTCACCCATGAATACGATTGTTAGAATGTGTGCTGTTTATGTTTCCAGGTTCGATTAAAAAGCTAGAGGGGATGCTGTTGGAAGGGACCTCTTCACAAATTGAATCACATTCCTTGAAGAAAGTTTCCACTGAAGCTCAAACTTAAGCTAATGCTCGAGCCAGTAGCCACACCATCTCAAGTTAGTGCTAATAGCTCCCTGTTAGTTTCATTGGCGCTTACCTAGCAGGAAGTTATTGGCAAATATCATGTGTTTATCCAGTAATTACACACCCATGCAGATTACTCACTAATTATGCTCAGCAGGTGCAAAAGTCGTTAGCACAACACATCTCTGCCACTGGGGGTAAAAAAAAAAAAAGTGCACCGTTCTGTATTGATTTGCAGTAATTCTGTATCATTTGATATTGTATATTATTTCCCATATCTAGGGTTATTCTGCTTCAAAACAATAACAAAGTTCTATGGAGTGCCTACAGAAGAAAACTTGCTACTATAGACCTAGAGTAATACCAGGCACATGGCAGTGTAAGTGCTCCCTCATGCTCTTTGCATGAAGTATGGCAATAGTCACACTAGAGAAGATTCTTGGGGGTCTTAGGCCAGACCCACTGACAGAAGAACTTGCTTTGAACTGGCAGTGTGCTGTTTCCTGAGTCTGTCTATTATGAGCAAACTTAAAATCCTAGACCAGCCTTCCCAACTCCCAGCATGTTCCTGAGCTGTTGTGTGCTTCGGGAATTAAAACTAATTTTTAATATTAGCCCCAAGCAAAGAATAATTAGAAAAATAAATCTTTGCAACTCTCTCCTAGTAGGCCTCTCCACTACCACCTCCGCCCCCACCCCACCTTTCTGCCATAATGTGTTATGAAGCCAGATATGAATGTCTTGAAGATTGTCTGTAACAACACCAAACACATTTGTCCAGCTAATTAAAAGTGGATTCTGATCTCAAGCAACCACCGGAAGGGTGCCATTTGTAAGGATAGGACTATCCCTGCTAGTTGAAGCTAAGAGGGGAATCTCCTAATAACCTACCCCTGCTTATTCTTGCAGACTAAACACAAGTCCTTCCTTAGTTCCCAAGCAGTTCCTGACTTACATGACCTTGAGAACATACAAAGCCAATGACAAGACAGACCTTAGCTGACTAATGCTCCCTTTGCTTCAAAGACCGTCCTCATCTCTTGAAGTAACTGCTAATTTCACAGAGCTTTAAGTTGCCCAGCAGGTAAGAAGATAAGTGTAAGAGGTTAACCAAAGAGGATCCATGGAGGCAATTTGATGAGCATCCTCAAAGGCAGGAAACAAGGTCTGAAGTGATGGTTGAACAGGGACCATGTACCTATCTAATCATCTCCAGCTACAGGTTAGAGAGCTGAGCTCTGTGTAGACAGGAAGAAAGAGATGGGATTAGCTGTTGGTAGAAGGGTAGGATTTCCTTGAAACTAGACCTGTGCATTGGACCACTTAGAACCTTCTGCTTCACTATTAGAAATGAGCTCAGGCTGTGACAACAGGCTCCTTTAGTTTCTATTTCGTGTTCCTTAAGGAATCGGTGGACAATAGGCACAGCCTTGCCTTCCAGTTCTCTTGGCTCACTGATCTCTCTTCAGTCCTATGAAAGGCTTTCTCCTCTTCAAAGTGCTATCTAAGATCTTGGCTGTTAGCATCACACTCACAGGCTCTGAAACTGATGCTAGAGAGAAATGAAAAAGCCCAAACAGGAGCAAACAGCAGACAAGCCTGTGGCCATAGAGCATGTCATGACACGTAGGGGCATCTGCTGCCTCCCGGGTCAGACATAAAAGGCATGCGTCAAAACCTGCTGGAGACTCTGACCCCCTCTCTCCTAGCTCCAGTGTCGCTGTGTCCTCAAGCCTAGTGCCCGGCGACTGTGCTTCCGTGCGGACACCTCACGAGTTACTGACAGCAGCGCAGAATCCTGAGCCTTCTGTTCCTCACTTATTTCCCACAGCTTTTCTACCCTACAACTGTCATCTTTGGCTTTCTTTTTAAGACTCTGCTCTTTATTTTACAAGGTGTTAAAAATGGGGAGGAGGAGGTGGGTGGATCTCAGCTCAATTAAGGAACTGTGAAGTAGGCTTGTGGCAAAACCTACCTTTTCTCAACCTTGTTCCAACTTCAAGTTCTAAACCTGGAGAGCATGGCCAAGCCAACCCAACCTATTCTCTGGCTTGCTCTTGTTGCTCAGCCCCGGGCCTTTTGTTCTGGGTCTCTCAGTTATCTGCAATTTTTCTGATCTGTAGCTAACACTCTAAAGATATGCAGGCACTCCCTGGCTCCATGGTCCTATAGATGGAGCCTTTGGTGTATGAGTCAAGGAACTCTGCAAAGGGCATGCCTGTGAACAAGCTGTAAGCAGACGGAGGGGGGCTTATGGAAACGTATGTGCCAGCTCACTGAGCGCCAAGCACTTGCAAAGTATTTGCAAGTATGATGTGTAGATTCATTCATTCCTTGTACTTTTTACACTGCTTTTTTTTTTTTTTGCTTTGAATGTCTTTCTCTATTTTTTTTAATGGTAAGGCAATCTTGTCCTCATTCATGGATCAACTTTCCTGTTAATCTGGTTTTGAACACTTTCTCCTACAACCTCAGTTGACTCAGTTCTTCCTTTTGATTCTGTTGTCCTGAGCCATGCATGAAACATTGACAGGGTAATTCTTCCATGAGTTTTCAGGCTTCTTTGAAGATCTGGAACCCATTCCTCTTAATATTGTTGGCACCAAAGTTGATAGCAAGACACAGAGGAAGTCTGAGTATGTCCAACTCCTATAGCAAGCCAAATTCTTCCCATTTATCAGAGCTGCCTCCCATTCCTAAGTAACACAGGCATCACTTGTGAAAGGACTGGCATCTGTTAGGACCCACTATGTGCCAAGTGCTGCCCTGTTGCTTCATTTTTTCTTTTTGGTGATGTAGATGTATGTGTGCTCAGTCTGCGCTCTGTGTTCTACTGCTAGGTTATAGCTACATCTTCAAGGGAAGTGTTTTTTTTTTTGTTTTTTTGTTTCTTTTTTGTTTTTTTTTTTTTTTTTTTGCTTTTGAGGAAATGAGGAAAGGTTTGGGCAAGTTAAGGGGTAGCTTGGATGACAAACTTTATGTTTCCCATGCAAACCTCCACTTCTCTGTCTAGAAACCACACGTATTTCCCAGGCTGTGACACTCCTCTAGGAGCTGCCAGGAGAAAGTTTTGATTTGGTGATGTTCTGAGATATATTTATTTATTTATTGCAGTAGGGGCAGTTTTGGGGGGAATTCTATTTGCCAGGAGTACACTTTCTAATATCTTTGCTGCTTTCCATCATCAGGAGAATTTGTCTATATCCTGTGCAGAGACAGCTTGAACCTCATGAGTTGCAGTACATCTGTTTTCTTCACATATCTTTTTTAAAGTGTGTAATTTAACCAGTTTCTGACTGAATTTTAACCTCTCTGCTGTACGTCATCTTCTGCTCTCTGACACAACATGCAATTTGTTACACAAGACAAGTCCTCCTGGCTTGGATGACACCGTGCATTCATTCCAATTGCAAGAATTCACAATGGCTGCTTGAAAACAAAT
The DNA here is from genome assembly GCA_004025045.1 of Sigmodon hispidus. Taxonomy (NCBI): domain Eukaryota; kingdom Metazoa; phylum Chordata; class Mammalia; order Rodentia; family Cricetidae; genus Sigmodon; species Sigmodon hispidus. The sequence continues at coordinate 31,030 of PVIH01001012.1, read as the reverse complement.
TCACTTCCCAAACACTCCTTTTGAGCTGGCCCACCTCATTTCTCTCTTGTTAAAATGGTACTTGTTTGGCTTTTCATCCTTATAAAGGTTTTATATGATCTATTTTGGGATGCTTTAATTACTGTTGTTTATTTATTATAGTTGCATTTGAATGGCCACTGATAGCCAATGGTGACTTGGCAAAGGGCATGCAAAAGCCACATTACAATAGTGTTAGCAGAAAAGCAGCAGGCCTGCATTGCAAAGCAGAAGCTGTAGAGTGCTAAAGGTAAGGGACCATGCCCTGGACCAGGGTGATTGGGCTGCTCAGACATCTCTCTGTAAAGAAAACATGTTCTTGGATAGAAGGTGCCAAGAATCTTCTCAAGTGTTGCAGAGCATTGAATGGGATTGGCTTAAGGAAAACATGCTACACTTCCTACACAAAAATAGTGCCTTGCCCACTCTCTGCATGCTTTCCAGCAATGATGCTGGCTATGCTGGGGTCCAGTTATATACCCAATATCCACTGTAATCATGGCCAAGGACATGGTAAAGTGAGATGTCCCGTAAGGGCATCATTGTTCTCCACTGGGCCACACGCTCTAGGCAGTGCTGGCACATAGGACACGTGGGTTGTAAAATTCAATACTTTGCAAAAGTATTTGCTGGAAATTAGATGGACTGAGATATCATTATTCAGACACCAACAAAAAGCTTTAAAGGCTTTAGTCCTATGCTGAAAACCTCTGCCCCAGCACCTTCCTTGGTGAATGAGGGATTGGAAGGAAACAATAGTAGCTGCATGGGATTTTAAGATCTAGTTTCTATATTTGTAGAGCTCAGAGTCAAGTGGGGAGAGACAGATGCATAGAGAGGCAGGAGCATCCCTTGATAAGTGTTCAAAATTTGACTGCACCCTCCTCTGTGCTCCGATAACATGATGCCATTAACAAATGGTCCACGATAATATTCTGAGGTACAGAAACAAAAATGTCAATGCAAACTCGTGCTGTGGGAATCACGCATTTGTTATCAGGAAGGAAGAACTGACAATCAGCTCTTTGAGGGAGCAATAGTTCCATGTGTTCACTGTTTTCTCCTATTTCAGCGCTAGCTCGCTGTCTCTCTTCTGTCGGAGAAGCCATGCCGTTGTCTGTTCAGTGCTGCAGGCTTTGATGGAAATGATACGATGGGGGAAAAGAAGTAAATCTGCCACGAAGGAAGCAAACACCACTGACAGAGAGGACAGTGAGGAGGGAAGGAAGGCAGAGCAGCAGGCTCGGATGGGCACATTGGCAGCCCTGATGAGATGAGAAGCAGGGTTGGGGCCCAGAGCAGAATGCTGGGTGATAGGCGGGCGATGGGGAGAACCGGGGCAGGCTCTGCACCATGGAGGAAGGGAGGAAGCTGGCCTTCTGTATGCAAAATGGCCAGGAGCCAGGCCAGCACGGGGAATCTTCAAGGGGATAAATACTCAGAGATTTCCAACCCTTTTGGGACAGGTGCCAGGGAAAAAGGCCAAGATTCCAGGGAACACAGCCAGGATGGGGTTATTATAATCCCTAGGAGGATTCATTTGCCAGCTACTAAAGCAAACGCAAGCAGCACCCTGAAATGGAGACTAGCTATTTTGGAGCAATTAGCCATTGGTGCCTGCTGCTGCCTTTGGAGAAAATCCAGTAGCCAGCGAGGGAGTGAGGAGGGCAGGAAGTCCTGTGAGCTGTGGGGGAGATGACATTTTCCTCCATACCGGTTCTCATCTGACACATCCAGTCAATACAATACAGCTCCCGGAGTCCTGGGCTTCCGCTCATAGATGACCTTGGATGACATGGATCTACCACATTCAACACAGGCAGGGGAGACTCCAGAGCTGGCCACAAGCACCAGGCCCAGGCTAAGCCAAGCCAGATGACTCTTTCCTTCAATACTCATCTCTATCCTGAGGATGCTTTAGGGCATCTGCCTTTGGGGGACAGGAAATCACCTACTATTTTAAAATTTGTATATGTGCATTTTTTCTCTGATGAGAAGTTCTAAATAGTTATGAGAATTTTGATGGCCTACAACTTTTTTTTTTCTTCTTTTCTAAAAATACTGGTTTGTCCCATTCTTAGACAAAGAAGGGTAGAGTCTTTTACTACTTTGTTCCTAATAGTGTTGTCAAAATGGAGTTCATTAGCATGGCTTCTTTAAAAAGCAGTCCAGTAAGAACCTTGACACTGTCAGGCACCTCCCACGAAGGAGATGCTGCTCAGACTCAGCCCCCAACTGAGGCTGGCATCTCAGTATGTTCTTGTTCAAAGTAGAGAAGAGATGCACTTCACTGCATCTTTTTCCAGGTATGTTGAGGTGCAGCCATTAAAGTGGGTCAGTACTTACTAGGCAGAACCTGAACCTGAACTTGGCCTTTGAGCATTCTCCATGGTCTTTTGTTAGAACTACATGGAGGCACATGCTTCGGGTAGCAGATCCAGAAAGATCCCTGATGCATGCTGAAAGGGAACAGGATAGAAGAGGCCATGGGTTTTCACAAAGGTTTGGGTAGCTAATTCCTGCAAGGCTTTACTGCTCTACTAAGAGACCAAATAAGTTGCACAGTTCCCCTTGCCTAGGAGCCAGACATAAGCAGAGGGACACTTTCATTCCCTGGGTGGGTGCTGGATGCTGGTGTTTCTGAGTGCTGCCTTGTCTCTCTAAAAGCTAAAGACAGATATGAGGACAGGAGAATGGCCTAGCTATGGAGATGAAGCTATGCTTGGGCGGCATAGTTAGCTGTCAAAGTTGTCCTGTCCATTCACATTTAAGTGCCAGATGCTAGCACGTCTGTGGAGGGATGGGTTGACTCAGCCCAGCCTAGAGAAAACAGGCTCGCTACCTGCACTGCCTCAACCCATCAGCAGGGGGCCTATACTGACGAGAGGGGACCTGTTGGCAGGCACAGCTGAGCCCAGCTACTTCTGGGGCCAGGTGCTGACAGCGCGCAGGACCAGAGCCAGAGGGGAAGGACTGTGATCCAGAGAGGAGGCTGGCAAGCCACAAAGAGGCCTGCGAGGCTGACAGGAAGTTGGTAGCTAGCATAGGAGCAATCTGCTGCCCTCGCTATGAGGTGGGGGACTGGCTTACTGATGCTTCTGGGCTCCATTTGAACATCTTGATTTGCTGCTAATTGAGCAAGCAGCCTGACACCAGCAACGTCATGTGATCCATAGACAGCCGAGACCAGAGACTCTGCTCCCCTGGCTCACTGGAAAGCCAGGAGGACCAACTGCAAGCTGGTGGTGCCAAGGAGAGCTGCCTGGGCAAGGCCTCCAGTGAGTGGAAATCCGAGGCCTTGGCGGCTGGCCTGAACAAGGCTTGGCTCCCTTGCTCAGTTCCACCGGAATGCTCCAGCTGGCCCATCTGATCTTCTGAGACACAGTGGTGATCAGGGAATCAGCTGGGTGCCACTTAGCCTAGGCTTGCTGTAGGTTATATGGCCTACCTAGTACCTGGACAGCTTCACAGGTGGGCATGGTTTCCTCATTTTATGAATGATAAAGCCTAGGTCTCCGGAAGAAGAGGTTGCCAGGTAACAGATAATAATGTAGTAAAGTTAGGATGTGACTTTTGTGGCATTTGACTATGTCAAATTGACAGCTTCTTACATAAGATTAACTAAAAGAACCTCCTCAACCCCTCTGCCCCCATGCCCTTTTGTGCTTGGCGTATTTAAACTTAGCCTTAGGTTTATTTCTGTAGTCACAGGTGGCAGCATTTGCCTCTTTTTAAGGTCGAAAATTATCCCGTTATGTGCAGGAACTACATCTTTTTTCCCTCACTCACCCAACCAGGGATATTTACATTGTTTCTGTGTCTGAGCTATTTAGGATAACACTGCTTGCAGCTAGGAGGTCCTGTTTTAACTCTTGTAAGAGAAACACCCAAGAAAGGGCTTCCAGGGTCACTGCACAGTTACGACTCCACTTAAGTAAAGTATCTGAGAGCATCGTACACATAGAAAAAGAACAGAAGGGTGGTTGCCAAGGTAGAGGGCAGAGGTGGACAGGTTTCAGGTATACATCATGAATAAGCCCTAGGTGTCTGCCATGGCACACTGTGCCTACAGATAATGATGTGTTCTACACTTGACATTCAACTAAGAGAGTAGATTGCATGCAGATTGTCCTTACCACAACAGATTTGCAAAAGGAAAGACGGAAGTACAGGGTGGCCCATCAGTCATGCCATTCATAGATTTCCTCAAAGCTTTTTTATTCTAAATATAAGGAGGGAAGATTTAGAAGCATGGAGTAGTAATTATCTCATACTCATCAGATGCTTTGCAGTCTAAAAACACACTTTTACATCTATTCCCTCTGGTGATCATAACTGTTTTCATGAAGGATGTGCTTCACGGCCTCTCAGAGGAATATAAGCTACATCCCAATGATCAGAAGGGTCCTGAGATGACCAGAACACACCAGATCACATACAGGCAGTTAGAGAATCCCCTGGGAAGGTAGCCTGTGTCCCAAGTTGAAGCCATCTAAGTGTTCTTCCTATACCATGTGGCATGATTTGCAACTGGTGCTGTGATGAGGCACCCATCAGATCTTGGCTTTTGCTTTGAAATTAAGCTCCTTGCTGTCCTAATTTATTTCAGCAGGAACTGGTAAGTGTGTTCTAATCACTGTGCTTGCTTCTGTGGTGTCAATCTTCAAATCCATTCGTTCCATTATCTGATTAATCCAGTGGATTAAGGCAGGTGTGTGGATGCTTTGATGCAGCAGGGCTCTCTCTCTCTCTCTCTCTCTCTCTCTCTCTCTCTCTCTCTCTCTCTCTTTCCTCTGCTCTTCCTACTGACACTGCTGAGAATAGAGGCAGGGCACATGGCTGAGGACACAGGTGAGGCAGAGCATGCATCTCTGCAGATGAGAAGATGAGATAAGCCACAGAGATGAAGCAAAAGGTCTAGAGTCTCTCACTTTTTTTTTAAACTTTTCGTTAAAAAAAAAAAATCAATCTATGACCTTAAAGAAGTTTATGAATTCCTAGCTTAGGAATCAATGCACATTGATTTTTGTGCCTCTGCATGGGCTGCACATGTACACTATCAAGTGATGAAAGCTGTATTTTGTTGGGCTTGTAGTGAGAATAAGCAGGTGCCATTTCTACCAGATTGCTAAGAGTAGAAATGAAAACAACAATAAGGACGGAAAAAAGGAAGGGGGAGGGAGAGAGGGAGGGAGGAAGGGAGGGAGGAAGGGAGGGAGGGAGGGAGGGAGAGAGAGGGAAGTAAGAAAAAGAGGAAGGACATGCCAGTGCATTCTCCACTAGTCTCAGTCTAGAGCCTGAGGCTTCTGGTTGGGACTGCTAAGTCAGAATTCTAAACATGGCCAGTGATGGAATACACTCAATTCATTCCTGCAGGCTGCATCCTGATCCTGTCTCTTGGATCTCCATCTCCATAGCACCAAGCACCGCCCACACACTCAATCCCCTTTCCTGGAGCGGTTTGTAAAACACAGAGTTGTAGGGTAAGGATAGCTAAGAGAAAGAGAGGAGCGGCTCAGGACTCAGGCACACCCAGAGCTACAATGTGAAGGTGCCCGCTAAGTCGCAATAGAACAGCATCCATCCATATACTTTTCCAAGTCTCCCTCCATTGGATTACTCACGCTGAAGCTGGTCGGTATATGCATCCTTGCTCTCATCCACAAATAAAGGAGTAAGAGCTAAGAACATCTGTAATTTGCTTAGGACAAGCCAGTGTGGACACCATTAGTATTGACACCTTGCTCTTTGTCCCTCACCCCTCGTCTCTTCTAGGCTAGCTTGCTTAGTATCAAGAGGACAGAGCAGCTGTTGTTGTGTGATAGTTTGATATCATTTTGAAGCTAAAGCTTGCTTTGAGTCAGAGGGAGGAGCTAGCCACTAGCTGACCAAAATTAACCATAGAGGTTTGGAAGACTGTGGACAGAAAGGAGACAGGAAATAGTAAGGCAGAGTTAGAAGAGGATCTCGGCCCCTTTGGAGGGAGGAATGGAAGAGGAGGGGAGTCCCTGGTGGCTGCTCTTCCGCTTATCTGATCTTAAGGTTCTTACCCCTATAACTGACTCCAGGGCTTTTTTTAATGGATAAATAATAATTAGATAAACACTTCACCTGTTGAGATCCATCTTGTAGAATAAAGGAGAATAGCATTTCATGTATAGCTAAGTATGTCCATGAAACACTAGATGGTACAACTGAGTCAGTGAGAAGAAAACATAAGTGTGCCCAGAGGATACTGGAGAGGGGACACAAAGTAGCAGACAAATGAACAGTGTGGTGGGGAATGCTGCTGAGTCAGGAGCTGGGCCTCCCATGAAATGACAGAACTACCAGACCTGAGCAGGGGTCACAAAATCACACTTTTAGAAGCAGCTCAGCTTCTGGGGAACAATGTTGGAGATGATCCCTAAGCATCTCTTCTGTCCTAAGATGAACTTGTCAACCACATACCCGCTCCTGATGCAATTTCTGTCATGCTGCTATTGCTATTTTCCAGATCTGGAAGCCCACAAGTCTTTCCTTCCTCTTGTCACCAGCAGCTCCTCTTAACTGCTTTTCTCCTTTCCACAACTTTAGTAACAGTGATTATACCCATGGTTACCAGTTACCAGCCTGCAATACTTCTTTTGTTTTGAAATTTGTATTATGGTTTAAAAATAAGAGCATCTCCTTAACAAGTGTTTGGATGTGCAGTGTATTATTGTTAATTTCGTTATAGTATATGGTAACTTTGTTAAGTAAAGTGTTGTACAGTGAGTCTATAGAAGGTTTTCCACAGTGCATAACTACAGCAGCCCTCTTAGGCTTCTTGGTAACCATGGCAACAACTACCACTCTGACTATGTGAATTTGACTTCTTTTGGTACCTCACTTTAGATAACTGAGAGCACACAGTATTTGCCCTCTGAGTGGCTTATTCCAATTAACATAATGTCCTCTAGCGTCATTCAGGAAACTTTAGAGTTGGGGAGGTCAAAGAATGTCCCATGATGTGTCTATCTAACTTATTTCTTGTGTCCATTTGTCTGTCTGTGAACACGTAGACTACTTTTATATCTTGATGTTATGAATAATGATGAGATAAGAAGGGGAATGTAGATAGCTCTTGCACACTTTGATTTAAATTTCTTTGGATATACAGCCAGAAGTGGGATTACTGGATCATATGGTTGTTCTATTTTTAATTATTTGAGGATCTTACATCTTTTTGAATCTTGATTCAAGGCCCTTCTCCGATTTCCACCACCCGTCTCCTACATTGTTCTGTTAGCATTGGGATGCCTTCTCCAGATATGTAATTTTTTTCTAAATCTGCATTATTCTGTAGTTACCTATTGGAGTACTGACTGTGATTTCTTCACTTTTTTTCCCTCTGGGAACTAGTGAGAGCCATGAGCATGGGGAAGTGATCTCGTGAAACATGGTTCTCTTCCTGTTCCCAATTGCCAAGTACTTCCTAAACCACAGTCTGGTGGATGGAGCCACCTCAAAATAATTGCACCATGATTACAGATAGGAAGCTTGCACAAGGAATCAGAGGAACTTGTAGAAAGATGCACATAATACACACCTTAATCAGTGCATTTCCATTCCCAGACACTAGCTTGATGAGTTGCAATAAATCTTGGAAACATTTAAATTTTATGCAGAAGTAGAGAATTGATTCATTCCTCTCTCTACAGCTACCCACCCCCTCCAGGGCTAGCCAGAGATGCTCTCTAGAATGCACTCCTGGACCTTTAATTTTTGAACTGAACATACTCCAGGTCCTCTCACACATGCAGGTTCAAGGTCACATACCTCTGTGGAGTTCAAGGTGATCTGTGCACAGTCACTCTCAATGACAATTCTGTGTCTAAGTCCTTTGTCACCAATATAATATCAACTCAATTTCAAACCTCTCTTCTTTGAATGTCAATTCTTCTAAAAGTCTCTGCCCAAGTCCCCAGGCTGACACCCAGATATTTTGAATCTATGGCACCTTCATGGGCTTGGCATTTGATACTTCAGGTTATGCTCCTGTTCATGATTTCCTTGGGAAAGGACAGGTACAGGTGGGCGGTAGTCCATCACATAAAGCTTGACTGTTCCACTCTTCTTCACAGAGGAAGGAATGCTTCATCCTCTTGTGATTTAGAAATAAAATATCCTCCGTAGGCTCCTGTATTTGAACATTTGTCACCAGCTGGTAGTACTGTTTGGGTGCTGTAGAACCTTTACGTGGTAGAGCTTCCTGAAGAAAGTATATCCCTGGGGAGTGGATATTGAGGTCTTATAACCTGGCTCTATTTTCTCTTTCTCATGAGTTCCAGGCTGACCTCACACTCCTTGGTTGTGCCATCCCTCCCAGGACAGACTCTCTCCCCTGACATGTAAGCCAAAATAAATCTTTCTTCCCCAGTTTGCTTTGGGGGGAGACATCTATCACAGTGACAGGAAAATAACTAATACACATCCCTTGGGGGGTCGTCTTTCTTCTGTACTGGCTCCCTCTGAATCTGCAGATTTCACACCTGTAGGTGTAATCAACTGAAGATTGGAAATATTTGAAAAGAATTGCACAGGATTTTTTCCCTTTCCATAATTCTCTAAACAATGCAGCATAACAACTATTTACATATCATTTACATTGTGTTAGGTATAATAAGGAGTCCAGAGATGATTTAAAATATATGGGAAGTGTGTATAACCCCCAGACACACAGCATGCAAATACTGTTCCATTTCATATCTGAGATTTGAGCATTGCAGATTTTGATTACCTAGGATGTCCTAGAAACAGTCTTCCATGGGTGGACACTTGATGGACCTGTCCCTTAACTTCTTCCTGAAATTTTCCAGCATTGTCACAGTTGCTGCAGCCAGCATTGAGACACAGGAATGGGAAGTCTTAAACTAGAGAATCTTGAGCAAAGAACCATCAGGAGACTTGAGTGTTCATCATCATGTTAGCTATTTTTGAAGGACAGATTAGAAAGGGTGAGTATGAGGCTTCTCAGAGAACTACACTGGAGTTGTGCTGGGACACCAAGTGGCTGGTGTCTTGGAAGGAGTAGGAATAAGCTTTTGAGTGCCCATCTTCCATCTACAGGCAGAATATTGCAAATAGTCAGGCCATGAGTTCCTATGGCTGCCCATAGTGTTGCCATTGCTTTGGAGCAACCTTCTTCCTCTGTTTGATTTTTCATTTTGTATATGAATGGACCCATAAGAAAGTCTTTGGATAATGTGGTGTGTGTGTGTGTGTGTGTGTGTGTGTGTGTGTGTGTGTGTGTGTGTGTGTGTAATAAAGAAAAGAGATGGTGATTATCTTCTGTCTTTACTAGAAAACATTTGCTTTGTTTTGACTAGAAGGAAGCATCAGTTAGAGAGTGGCTCAGAACTCAACATAGCGTTCCAGTATAAGCCCAAGTTTATAGAGGGGATCAGGGAGGGGCTCACACAGAATCTGCTGAGCCAGTTCTTAGTCACAGCATCCAGTTACATAAGATGGGTTATAAATATGAGGATGGGGGGATCCCTAACAGTTAGTTCCTGGCAATATTTGCAAAGAGTAAGGATTGTGTTTGGAGGTGAGCAAAAGAAGTATAGTGTAGGAAAAAGGGGATTCCAGTAGTACATCAGAGGTTCTAGCCTTATTCTCCAGGAAATAAAATTTACTCAAAATAAAGACAAACAGCTTAAAGTCTGAATGAATGGGTGTCTCATAAACTAGTTATTCTATGGATGATGAGCAAAGCAGCTGGAAGAATCATCATCAGAGGCAAATCTCCCAAGTCAGCAGCTGGAAGCTGTCCCGCAAGGCACATGTCTCTGTTGGGAATATTCCTTTTAATTTGTATTCTTGGGGGAGTAGTTCAAGGATAGTGAGCACCAGGCACTAAGGAACTATTTATTGATTTAGGCTTAAGAGTTTCACATGCTTAGAAATTTCAAAATTTTGCTCTGAGTAATCTTTATTGTGAGGCTGTCATTGAAGTTTTAATCGCTACCAGCAACCCCATTTTGTACCCACTAGATGTCTGCAAGTACCCCTGTCCTCACTGTAGGAACCCAATATGTTCCTACAATGATCCCATGGGGAACAGAATCAAGGCTGGTTGGGGGCCAGACTTGTGAGGACACTTCACACATACTATTAGCTAATTTCTGCTGTACCAGGAGTTTCTTTGCCCTTGCAAACAAGAATAGGGGCTAGGACTTCTTCTCGGATTGGTCCACATCCCCTGGAGTCTGTTTCTGTGGGGACTGCAGTCTCCCCAATTCTCTGAGTGGTCTGTCCTCTGAATGGCAGTCACTGTTCATGGCAAATAAGGAAGAAGGTTGGACAGTAGAGCTGTTTGACTGCTGTTGTGAATTCAGAGACTTTTGTAAGCCTCACTCCACCTCTTTAACTCCCAACAAACCAGGTCATCTGTGATTAGTGTTTTTAGCTTTTAAGTCACATCATATTCTTCTGGGGGTGCAGTTGGGAGTCAATGTGGAGAGTGGGAAAGATAAGATGCTGAGAAATGACCCTCAAGCTGATTTAAATCTTAACAGGAATATATTCAGCAGACCCAAAGTAGAAGAGTCTGTCCTTACCAGCCTCCATTTCAGACTAACAGTAACAGGGTAGACATTGCAAGCAAAGGTGTTCTAAATACCCCACCTTGTTGATGTCAAAAAGATACTTTATATTAGATTTCTAGTGGCATTCATCATTGAATATATGGATAAATAGTACTATTATGATAAAATTATCAATACCAGTAGCATTCTGTATAGCTCTCTCTCTAAATAAAGGAAAATAGGCATAAGAATCTAAGTATTTTCTAAATGGTTGTTATTGGCATATGTATTACTATTTGACCAGACTGGCATTCTATCTATTGTTACTTGAATGTGTGAAATGGTCTCTAGGTAGGTCCTCCATTCCTCTGTACTTATTCATGAGGGTTGTACCTCCACATTTATTTATGTGGGGCTGATCTTTCCACACTGTAAATTCATCCAAACCTTAACCACCTTTAGTGCTCCAAGGGCCTTAAGAGAAATTTGAGGTTCCTTGGCACAACTTGTAATTTTTTTCTTATTAGGAGTTGGTCCTATTCCTTGTCACTTTTATACCAAGCTGGTATTCTAATCATGTAAAAATTTCTCTCTCTTTTCTAGAAAATTTCCCTATTTTCCTCTCCTCCTATCTGCTTTGATTGTCTTTCAGAACATCCTATACAGCCTACAGAAGCGCCCTATATCCTACCACATGATAATGACTTCATTACTAACCTTTGACCTCTCAAGGACAAGTCCTCAATTTGCTCTCACTACAATGCCTGATATAGGGAATAGAGAAGAAATAGTCAATAAAAAAGTATATAGTAGCTAACTATCTAGTAATCGTTAGTGGTTTTGATCAATCATTTAATTTTTTTTTGTACACTTAACTTAAAAAATATGAAACCCTAGTATCTACCAGAAATTTTTTAAACCATATCCTTAGAAATGAGTCAATCATTTCTATGTTGTCACTTAATTTTTATTACTTTCCTTCATAGTCAATGCTCTCTCCCCATTCAAATGGCCAAAACCCAGAAGGAGTAAAATGTGAAAACAAAGTAGGTTTTAAGATTAAAGCTGAGGAATCTCTTCCACCCTTGCAGGAGCTGAAGATCTGCTCCAATTATTTACCGTCTATGGGATGTTCTACAAGTTTTAAATGTTGAAATCTTATTGACGTAGCATCTCAACCAAACCTCTTCCCTGTTAGAGCAGACACTATAGCTACTATAGCTAACAGAATCTGCTACTAGAATGATATTAGCCAATATATCCTTGCACAGGAGGGCAGGAAAGACAAAGAAGCCTGATCCACTTCCTTACCTGGGGATGGGTCGTGGTAGGATTTGAAGCTGTGCTGAGCTGGGCATCCTACAATGGAAACAATTTATTTATTATTTCATCTCCCCACCCACCTTTCTTCACAGCTGCAAATGCCTTTTGATAACAACTGTGGATTACGAAAGGTGTTAGAAATGTGTTAGGAACAGAAGGTTTGGCATTCTGTTCAGCTGTTAATAACTTGTGAGTAGTGTCAGCAACACAACAACAGACGCCTCAGTGGAGCAGCGAAGGCATGAAAACTCGGCTTTGGAACCTCAGGTTCTTAGTCTTGCTTTCAGCAAGGGTTATCAGGGATGCTGCCAGTCCCTGTGGGGAAGCATGCCAGGATCTCAGGAGACACTGAGTGAATAAGGAAGTAAGCATCCTCTTTCTTGCCTGTTGAAGATTTGGTAACCAAATGGTGGTCCAAATGCTGAGGGTATCAGTGGAATTAATAAAATTTTATAGCAATACAAATGAATCTGATACTGATATTAACAGTAATGGGTTGCGTTTATTTTTTAAAATAATCAAACAGTGAATTTCATCTCCAGCCTAGCCCTTGGAGGGAAGGGTGAACAGATTTCATTGAGGAATATTGGTGCTGGCTAACCCCAAAGAGGAAGGGGTGGATGGTATGCTTACAATTGCTGAAATGCAAGCTATGCTGAAGCTTTTCCACATGACCATGAAGGAAGAGACCTGTTCCTCAGCATCCTTTAGGTAGAAAGCCTCAGCATTACAAGGCAGACTGCGGTGAAGTGGAGAATACCCAAAAGATAGCAGGGACATGACAAATAGCAAAGGCTGGTGCTAGGCAGAGATGTAAACAGCCGTCTGTAGGCACAAGAAAAATAAAGGTAGAAGCCATCTAAGAGGGAGCAAGGAGAGAGAAGAGGGGGCGGAAGGAGGAGGTAGAAGGGAGAGACAGGGGAACAAACACTAAATTATTGAGATTGGTAGCTGGGAGCTTTTGAGAAATAAAGTGACATTTATTAGATTCTACTAGCATATCAACTGTACATTCTTGGAGTGGCTAGGGACCTTATGGAGAACAAAAATAAACAGATCATTGATTAAATCACAATGACTGAGCACAATATTGGGAGCTAGCATGATGAAAGATTCTAATGCCCTATGTTTTTAGTCTAGAATTCACTGCTACTTTCTTTGGTGGTACAAATGAATTTGCAGACCATTCTAATTTTTATTTTGAAGTCCCATTCAGATTTAATGCCTAATCTTGGCATCGTCCACCTGTTGCCATGAAGACCAGGTGCTGTGGTGGAGTGGTAGCTTGGATCTCAAAGGTGGGTTTCAGCTTTGGCTGGCTCTGTGATTTGCAGTCCAGGACATGATAGAGTCCCTAATTGCCCATCACATACGTGCCTCTGCTTGTGCAATGCAGTTTCTTTAACATCTGCTGCACAGAGCTATAAGGACTCAAATGTATAGGATTTGCATTTCATGGGGAAGAAAGAAAATGTTTCTCCTGCATTTTCTTACATAAGAAAAAATATATATTGGTATAAAACAAAGAAATATGTACCATAGTGTCAAAAAATGGTACTAACTGTATCATAGAGCCCTAAATTCAAAGAACCTAACCCAAGACAAAGTTTTGCTCTGAACATTTAGCATGGATGCAGAGATTTTAGCAGTCTTCTTTGTATCTGTTTCTGGGTCTACATGAACGTAGAAATGTAATTTTCTACCTGGAAGATGATTTAGTTATCAAGGCACTACTCTTGAAAAACTGAGCAGGCAGATGTGAAGTATGAGATGTAATAGAAAAAAGAGGATATACACAGGGTAGATAAGAAGAAGCATGCAGGAATATGTGTGTTTGTGAGTGTGCCCATGTGCATGCACATGCGTATATGAAAGAGAGACAGAGACTAGAGAAGAAAGGGAAGATAACAAGGGAAATGAGATAAGGCATAGAAATAAAGAAATTCTTTACAATTTTTTCCTTTTGTTAAATAAAGAACATACTCTGAGTTAATGGTGTCCCAGTGGGTGTTTGAGCCCTGAATTTCTTGCAGTGCATTAGCCAGACTGTATAAGGAATTGGCTCCCAGAAAGCCATGGTCATTTGTTCTCAATTCTGTGGGCTCTCTACCCCCCCACTGCTCTGCTGTCAACTTTTGACATTTTCCATCGGGCAATTTATACACTGTCACCTGCCAGCTTTCCCATAGTACTCATGTTTGTTTGATCTCATACAAACTCCCCTCTCCTATCTGTTGATGAAATAATAAATCTGGGGACCTTTGAAGATAGTGCACTGTAGGAGAGCACAAATGGAAATGTTTTCTCCATACTTAAGCATTCTGAATGCTGAGTTCCCAGGGCTGATGTGGTCCACATTGTGCATGTCCTTTGCACACACTTAGACAAATCCATCAAGCAGGAGTCCTTAAAAGCCTATAATTTTCCAGGCAATTCGGGACATACCACATCAGTAATGGAAGATTCTTGTAAAGCAGTGTGATCCCAAGCAAAGCTATCTATTTATTTGATTTATACTGTTTTAAGCACTTTTGATTTCCTGGTGTGATATCAAGAACCTCATATAATTTAACTTGAAGACATAAACTTGACCTTCATAGAACTTCAAGTTCCAAATAGCATGCTTATTTAGAATATTAATATGACTAAGACACTTTTGGGTTATCTCTTCACTCTAGCTGAAAACCTCAATTGGATGATGAACACATTTAGATGCTTGAGCCTGGTATTCAAAGTCTTCCTCAGCTTGAGCCCAAAGCCCTTCCAGCCTGACACTTGATACTATCTTTCTTCAGAAAAAAAAAATCATCTATTCTCATGCCTTGGGTATGAAATTTTGAAATTTTGGCTTCTTGTAAATGCAGCCTCTGATAATCATATACCATTGACTTTGACTTCATTTCAAATCCTATTTCTTTCAAGCATCTTGTCATAGTTCTTGTTTGTTTGCTTATTTTGAAGTAGGCTTTGTCTTCAGGGAAAATTTAGGTTTATCAAAACTGAGCTGAAGTTAAAAGAGATATCCCATAGACCTTGGAGTAGTTGAGTGAGAAATGTCCTTGGTAGGCTCAAGCATTTGGAAGCATGGTGCTATTTGAGGAAGTGAATGCTTACTAGAGGATCAGCCCTGCTGGAGGGTGACTGTCATTGGCGGAGAGCTTTGAGAGGTTTTACACTCATACTAGCTCCAGTTCACTCTCTCAGCTTCACATTTGGGATTGGAGATGTGATCTCTCAGATTTCTGCTCTGGCTTCCTGCTGTCATGCTTCCCCCACCATTACGGATTCTACTCTTGGAATGATAAGTCCATATATACTCTTTCTTCCATAAGCTGCTTTTGGTTATGGTGTTTTGTTATAGCATCAAAAACTGCAAGCCAAGTTTCTCTGCTACTTGCTTCTGCTTGGACCACCCAAAGGAGTGTGTGACCCCTGCATATCCTCAGAGAAGACCACACCTATAAAGCCGAAATGCTCCATTTAACTGGTTATTGTGCCAAATGGCAGAATTCCCACAATAGTTTTGCCTTTCTCAAAATGTCATAAAGTAGCAACTATACAGGATATAGATGTAGACTGTTTTATTTTGTTAGGTCCACTGAACTAAATTCTCCATGTCTTTTTCAGGTCTTGGGAGATCATTTCCTTTTAGTGTTAAATAATATTCTATTGTCTGAATATGGTACACCTCATGGCTCTTTTCAAAGTTCTGGCAGTTCTTCCTGTCCACAGTTGCTCTCTGTAAGCAGCAGCTGGTAGGTGTGAATAGCTATTTATGCATAAAATAATTATGCTAAACTAAAAATTCAGTTGCTCAATCACACTAGCTACAGTTAATCTACTCAGGAGCCCGTGTAGCTACTAGCTACTGTGTTAGGCCATTGGGATATGGAATTTCTCCAGTTATCATAGAAAATTCTTATTAGATCATTTTGTTTTAGACTTGATATTATCATTTAATGAACTAATCTGTTAAGATTCTACCATAGTAAGGAACGTGATGGCTTGTGTTGGTCGTCCTATGAATTAAGTGAACATAGGACAGATGAGTGAAACGCAGGAGAGGACTGACAGGTAAGAAAGAATGCACAGGAGAAAGTCTGCACTTAATGTGAGTAGCACCATCCAGTGGGCAGAGAGCTGGACAGAGGAACAGAGGAACACTGAAGGAAGAAGCAGCCAGGGCATGTCTGCATGCTCTTGTTGCTTCTGAGTAGGTGTGGCTACTGCTGCTACTGTGGTCAAATGGCATCAGACTCTACCTTCTCCAGCTTTCCAATAACCCAGTCTCAGCATCAGAGGCACCTCAGGGATCCTGCTGGCTTTCATAATCGGTCAAAGACTATTAAGTTTTTCAGGTCCTTCCAATGAGCAGCTGAGTTTTCTCTCCCCAATATCCAGATGGAACACTCAGTATGCAAGCCAGTATAATAAATTCCATTATGATATATTGTTTTTCAAGTATATGACTAGAGGACTCTGAAAATACACATGTCCTGCCATATATATATATATATATATATATATATATATATACACACACACACACATAAATATATATATTTAACATCCTATGAAGGTGATATTATTCCCAAGCCCATCCAGACTCCTGGAATCCAATCTTGTATAACTTAATTTTCTGCCTCGTATTTGCTCAGTAGAAGCTTTCATATTGTCAACTTGAGTTGTACTTTGCTTCTAATTATTAAATGTATGAGTTGAAAAGGAACTGCAAAACTTCTGTCTCAGATGGACAAAACAGACAGGAAAGTGTGGCTTCTGTGTCTTCAGAGGTGTAGGTGCAATGGTAATGGACAGCCCCAACCCCTAAACTGCTGATCAAGTACAGCTTCATTGTTTTGGAGTCTTCAGAAATTAGTACAGAGCCTTTAAATTAGAATGTAGTATGTGTGTGTGTTCTTGTTTATGAGAAAATATATATCTTCACAAAAGGTGAGCAGATGCCATTGCACACCTTCCCATGGAACTGTGAGAGGTTTATAAGACAAGCCAGGCTTACACACACTTCCCTGGGTCACAATTTGGCCTGTTCTGAGAAAGACATGGGCAGATGAGAAGTGTTGCTAAAAGAACAAGGCTGTTGGCAATCAATACCAATAACTTATTCATTCAGCAACATTCAACAGAAATTTATCGAGCACGAACTCTATCCCAAATGCTGAGATGGGAAACAGGGGTCCAGAGGTGAGTAAGAAAACCTGGAGTAAGATGTGCAAATCCAAAGTTAGCACAAGAGGTCAAGGGCAAGTTGGTGAGAAGTCACCAAGTGGTTGGGGAGGGAAGAGGCAAAGCAAGACATTGTCTTGAGCTAAGAAAACCCCTGAAGCTAAGAGAACAGTTTCCTCTGAGAAAACCTGGTAAATATTAAGCACAAGATCAATTTTGAACTTTTTCTATGTATAGGAGAAACCTCCTGACCCCAGGGGAAGGATCCCTTGATGTACAGCCAACTGTGGTTTCACATTTGCAGCTGAAATTTACACAAAGTGATGACCTCTCAACCCTCTTCGATAACCAAGGTTCCTTTCCTGTGTCCATTTGAGCACATAGCCTGATTTTCAGTACCCCTGAAGGAAAAGAAAGAAAATGGAAACATTGGCAGGATCCTGGTGGAAAAAGTGACAGGCTCCAGTGTTCAGGGGTGCAGAGCGGATTCTTCAGTAAGACTATGAGGACACCTAGTAGGTCATTTGTTTGTCCTCAAGGCCAAGGTAAATGGGAGCATAGCCGTTGCCTGCATTTCCATATACTCTACCCATACCCCAGGAAGTCGTGCCCTGACTTCACAAGAACCACCTTGTGACAAAGTTCCCCAATATCTTTGACTACTGAACACCAGGCTAGCCTGGATGCTTTTCCACATTGGCCCGGCACCTTCTGGCACATATTGCTACATCTTTGTGCAGGTGATGGAGCTTCAGTCCTTACTGTTCCTACATGAGATGATAGCTGGTCTTTGGTGCTCCTTTCCTACCTGAGCCCCATGAGAGTCATTGAATCCCTTCCTGATATCTTCTTTTCTGTGTCCCCTTTTTAGTGACAGCTCCTGCCTAGCTCACTCTTGTCTTACCTTATAGCAGCCACTGTGCTACTACAGGTTTTTTTATTTCTAATGACCTAGCCCCTAAGCAGGGGACAGAATCTTTTAGTCACATTGCCTGAGCCCAACCAACGTTTATTGACTCCCTGTTCACTTCCTGGCTTTCTATTCTACCCTTGTCTTGATCTGTCTATCCTCAGCACTGCAACCAGGTAACCCTTTTAAACGTAAGTTGCAACTTGTCATTCTTAACTCAAAACTCTCTAATGGCTCCCCTCCGTTCCGAGTATATCAACCTTACACAGACAGACAAGGCTTTGCACAGCCTGATCTCTGACCTATTGCTTTTCCTCTTGCTCAGCTTACTGCTACAAAAGTGGGGCCTCAGACATGCTGAGTGAACTCAGCCCAGGGCTTTGATCTCACTTTCCTTATGCTGGGCATCTGTGTGCCCTGTGTTCTTCAATGTAGATCAACCAGGTTAGATGCAGAGCTTGCAAGGAGATACGCAATATCACCTTATCAGAGTGGCCATCTCTGACCACCATTCTCCTTATTTCTGGCTATTTCCAGTCTACTTAGTTATGTTTGACTCTTTAAAGATTTCCCAAACATCTATAACAGACACAGTTGAATCCTAGTATTCCAACACTCTAGAGAGCTTAATTGCCATTCGCTGGCTTTTTTTTTCATATTTTAGTTTTATTCATCTTTCTACAGTGTTAACAAAATGGCCGACAGCCACTCTAAGCTTAGCCTCCAATTGGCTTCAATGCCATGAATATGCATTATTTGCCAGGATTCTTTGAAAGATGCAAGCACCGGCTCTCAAAGGACCTGCTCAAGAAGCAGCTTATTTTATATCACTCCACTCTCTGTTGTGAAGGGAAGGATCGCTTTGCATGGGCAGACCATTCATGTGTTCCTCTGGAAAGGAAATGAGCTGCAATCAGTTCCTCTTAAAATACAAGGCCTGTGACTACTGAGAAATGCTTCCTAAGGAAAACTGCAGACATATGTATGTTGAGAAGGTGAAAACTTATGTTCACTGGACTTTTCAACCCTTTCCATGTTTGTTTCTGACTCTCTACCCTGGGGCCATCTTGTCTGTGTCTTACAATCACTTTGAGCTCAGAAAATATACCTGTGATCTGTTGCCCTTCTGTCTGTAAATATTTAGGGCTTAGCTGTTAATGTTCAAGCTTCATGGACTAGCATTCAAAGCGCACCACAAACTGCCTTGACCTTATCTTTCCCACCTGCTCCGGGCAAGCTCTGTCCCTGCCTCCAGGTCCAACACTGCCTAATCCTGACTTCTATGCTTTTCAGAGTGTGCTGCCCTCATCTTCCAAAGCAAAGTTTAATTTATCTCCTATTTGAGAACTTCCTTCCATGCCTGGACACACTTTTGTGAAAGCCTTTAGTAATTTATAATGGCCTGGCATTGTCTGTATTTACTCACTGGAGACACTTCCCTCCGTTCTTACAACTCTACTGCAGGCTATCTGAACGTAGAGTATTTTGTGTATTTCTTGGCATCAAAAACAAAGGCCTTAGCGTATAACAGGAAGCAGTAAATCATTATTTATTGTGCCTATGCACAATTTCTTTCCTTTTCCAAAGAGCTTTCTTCTTCTTCTAAGACTTCAAAAAACACAGGGAGTTTTTGTTTGTTTGTTTGTTTGCTTGTTTGTTTTTTCACAAGGAGTAGTCAATGAATCAAAGACTACACACACACACACACACACACACACACACACACACACACACACACATGCATCTTCCACCTTCCCTGTCTTCTTTTCCACCATTGGGTTTTCTGTCCCTGTAGGGTTGGTGTGAACCTCTAAACTCCAAAGTGTTCTCGTTCTTTCCCCAACCCCCACCCCCATTCTCTAGAGACAGGTTCTGTGGCTTTCCTTTGACTTTCTTAGGCCTAGTGGAAGAATGGGATCTTTAGAGAAGCTCAAGGCTCTACATGCTATCTACATCCTCAGCCCTAGACGCCTTCAGCTCTGTGTTTATTCCTGCTTTTTCACATTGTCAGATGCTAGTGCACTGGGATGATTATTGTCATTCACGCAGAATAGCTCCCAGGTCGCCAGCTACATGATCTTGAGCTGCTCTGTGGACTATTGCAGCCTCTTTCCTCTCTTTTGAATTTGTAAGAATAAGGTTTTCATGTAGATAAAGCGGTTGGGGAATGTAAATGTCTGGATGCATAGTAGGTACTCAGTACACAGACTAGCTGATTTTCAGCTTCTGCCAGGCCTTGACATCACATCTTCAATCACAGCTAACAAGTGTTGCCATTTAGTGGGCCTATGGGTGACAGCTGGGAGGGGCTGAGCATGGTGGGTAGCTAGGTAAGGGTCTAGTCCTGACCTGCTCCTGGTATAGAGAACTAGGGTGTTTTCTCTGATGCACCATCTTTCTGTATGATTTCACAGCTGAATTCCATATATTATCTGTTCTGCATATTCCTGGCTCCTAAGGGCAGAACAGAAGTTCTAGGCACAGCTTGCTTGGTCCTTGGTTACTGCTCCTACCAACTCCTGTTGTAGCTTGGAGATTTTCAATTTTATTAAGTTTTGCCACACCCCTATGTTGAGATATTTTCTAGATTGCTAGATGGAATGGTTGGGCTAAAGGGGACAGAACTAGTATTCCTATAGAAAACTGTGCCTTTGACAGCACAGGGACATTGTATATATACATAAAATGATTGGTTCTTTGAGAATAAAATTTAATCATCAGGACAAACCTGAGACTTGAACTATTAAAAAAAAAAAAAAAAAAAAGAAGAAGAAGATGACTTGAAGACATAGAAAGCAAAGGCATTAGCTACAGGTAGAACTCATGAGAGAAGCCTGGTATGTTTGAGAACATTGCTATGGATGTTCTCCAAAATGTAGGTTGTGTGTAAGCCACCGAGAAACTGTTTCTGGGATGCCTGTGTCCTAGAGCACTATGCTTTAACATGGTGAAGTGTAACGAGGTCTCAGAAGCCCTGAAGTGAAAACTGTTCAGCTTTACCTAGCAATAGTTTCTTTCTGCACAATTATTATCATTCCAAGAAGCTGCTGCTTCTCAGTAACACCATAAATAATGGCACTATATACAGTGCTATGCTAAATTCTATGTAAAAATATGGGTTCATTTGTCCAAAAATACTTTTTGAAAACCTGTTATGCAATGATGCAGATCCTTAAGAAGCAATGTATAGAAACATAAATCTATTCTTATCCATGGAACCTCCATTCTAGTGCAGAGGCACAGAACATATAAGTACACATGTAAATATTCCCCAAATGAGATGGGTGTGAGCATGGGGGCCAATGACAGGTGCAGAAAGAGAACAGGTAACATGTATCTTTCAACTGTCATTTTTTTTTTTTAACCAGAGGAGAATCTGGTTGTTTACATGGAACCAGGAAGCTGTTCTCTGTGGTCCACACATATTTTTCTTTCTTTCTCCAAACACCTGCTTCCAACCCCCACTCAGGAGATACCAGTTGGGCAATACTTTGAATTCTAGCTAGGCAACAGACTAAGAACAGTTAGCTGTCTGAGGCCTTCCAGTAGATCTACTCTTGAAGTAAGTGGAAGCAACAAAGAGCTACAGAATTCTTCTTTGGACACTGAATAAGACTCATTCTCAAAGGCCATCCAAGCAGTCTTCCTTTAATTTTTAATTGTGGTAAGACAGATACACATAATATGAAATTTACCATCCTGCTAATTTTTAAATACACAATTCAGTAATGTTAAGTACATTTATATTGTTGTGCAGATACTTTCCAGAAGTCTTTTCTTCTTATAAAACTCAAGTTCTATACCCATTTAATTATTCGCCACCTTTCTAGTCCAGCCTCTGACTACCCTGCCATTCTGCCTATTGTTTCTAGAAATTTAACTCTCCAGGACATGAGAGTGGACTCATGTGGAATCTGCCTTCTCATAACTGCCTTTGTTCATTTAGTATAATGACCTCAAAGCTGTATTAGAAATAAATATACTAATTATTTTTAATTATTCCATTTTTATTTTATTTTTCAATATTTTTCATGTAAAAAGTTTTTTTTTTCATGTATACCCCTGCTCCTTCTCCCTTCCCTCCTCCCTGTTGCCTCTCAGTCTACCCTGGCCCCATCCCCCCATCCATTTCCCAAGTTGGGCAAGGAGTCCCAAAGTGGGTCAGTTCAGTCTGATGTATTCATTTGAGGTAGGTCCAATTCCCCCATCACAATATTAGGTCTGAGTTAGGTGTTCCTCTGTAGGGAATAGGCTCCAAGATGCCAGTTCATCTACCTTTGGAGGGTTTAGTTCCTTTTCCTGAAGATTCCCCAGCTGTTTTTTAATTTAGTCAGATCCCCAAAGCTCATCTCTGTGGGACTCCTCTTCATAATCTGGATCCCTTTGCTCATGCACACTATTCTCTCTCTCTCTCTCTCTCTCTCTCTCTCTCTCTCTCTCTCTCTCTCTCCCTCTCTCTCGACCTGGAGCTTGGCCTGGTGCTTAGCTTTGGATCTCTGCTTCCACCTCTATCCATTGCTGGATGTAGGTTCCATAATGACACTTAGGGTGATCATTCATTTGACTATGGGGGAAGTCCTGTTTAGGGCACCCTCCACTATTGGTTGGAGACCTAGCCAGGGTCATCCTGTGGGTTCTCGGTGGTTTCCCTAGCACCCACGCTCTTTCCAGCCCAACACTGGCTTCCTCTATCAAGATTTCCATCTTTTTTTCTCCCTCTTTGTTGCTCCTCTCACTCAAACATCACCTTCTCTCATGATTTGTTTCTACCTCTCTTTGGTTGCAACCCTTTATAATCTCAATTTGCTCAGGAGATCGTCTCCATTTTCTCTTTTTAGGGGAATCCCTAGATGTCTCTCTTAAATTCCTTCTGATCCCAAGCTGGTCAGGGATTGTGGTTTGTGTGGATTGTAATCTTTCTGTGGTTTGTGTTGTTTCTTCTGGGACAGGAGTGCAGTATGCAGCCTGAGTATTTTTTGCTTTTGTCACTTATGAGTGGATATATCCCATGCCTCTCTTTCTGGGCCTGTGTTACCTCACTCAGGAGGATACTTCCCAAATCCATCCATCCATTTGCCTCAAATTATAGGACACATTACCACCAAAAATAACAGGAAATAACAATCATTGGTCATTAATATTCCTTAATATCAATGGACTCAATTCACCTATAAAAAGACACACCCTAACAGGATGAATACAAAAACAGAATCCCTTCTTCTGTTGCATACAAGAGACATATTCTTTAGATATACAGTTAATAAAATTTCAATTAAATATATAAATTTAAAAAGAGAGACATATTTCAACTTAAAAGATAGACATAGGCTCAGAGTAAAGGGTTGGGGAAAGATTTTCTAATCAAATGGTCTTAAGAAACAAGCTGGTGTAGCCATCCTAATATCTAACAAAATAGACTTCAAAGAGATCAGGACAGACAATATTTATTCATCTCAGGAAAAATCCACCAAGATAAGAACTCAATCCTAAACATTTATGGCCCCCAACACAAGGGTACATACATATGTAAAAGAAATACTACTAAAGCTTAAACCTCACACATTAATAGTGAGAGACTTCAACACCCGACTCTCACCAATGAATAGTTCTACCAGATAGAAACTCAACAGAGAAATAAACGATCTAACAGATGTTATGACCCAAATGGACTTAATAGATATATACAGAACTTTCCACCCAAACACAAAGGAATATTCTTGTTTCTCAGCACCCCATGGAACTTTCTCTAAAATTGACCACAAACTTGGTCATAAAGCAAACATCAATAGATTAAAAAAATGGGAAATACTCCTCTTATCATCAGACCATCATGGTCTAAAGTTAGAGTTCAACAACAACACAAACCACAGAAAGACTACAAATTCATGGAAACTGAACATCTCTCAGTTGAACCACGTCTAGGTCAAGGAAGAAGTTAAGAAAGAAATCAAAGACTTCTTAGAATTCAATAAAAATGAATCCGAATCCACAATATACCCAAACTTATGGGACACAATGAAAGCAGTGCTAAGAGAAAAATTTATAGCACTAGATGCCTATATGAAAAAATAAGAGAAATGTCACACAAGAGACTTAATGACACAGCTGAAAGCTTTAGAGCAATTAGAAGCAAACTCACCTAGAAGGAGTAGACAGCAGGAAATACTCAAACATAGGGCTGAAATCAGTACAATAGAAACAAAGAGAACAATACAATCAATGAATCAAAGAGTTGGTTCTTTGAGAAAGTCAACAAGACAGATAAACCCTTATCCAAACTAAATAAAATACAGAGAAAGAGTATTCAAATTAACAGAATCAGAAATGAAAAGGGGAACATAACAACAGATACCCAGGAAATCCAGAGAATCATTAGATCAAACTTTGAAAATCTATACTCCACTAAAATGGAAAGCCTGAAAGAAATAGGATTCTGGATGGGTACCACTTACCAAAATTAAATCAAGACCATATAAATAACCTAAATAGGCCTATAACCTTCAAGAAAATTAAAGCTGTTATTGAAAGTCTCCCAAGGAAAAAAATTATTTTCTTTAAAGCTGAATAATATTCCATGAAATTCATGAACTATATTTTCTTCTCTCATTAACCTGGGCATGGATACATGTGTTGTTTCTACTTTTTGAATAGTAAGAGAAATGCTACTGTGATATGATTTCAGAACTGGAATTATTAGATTATATATTTGGATGATATTTTTTGAGGAACTGCCATATTGTTTTCTAATCTGATTCCATATTCACATTCCTAAGGTCTGTTAGGTTTTTATTTGACTGGTTTCTTTGTTTGTTCATTTTACATTTACCCCAACAATTATTTTCTGCTCCTTGAAAATATCTATATTAGCCATTATCATGGGTGTGATGTTATTCCACTGGGGTTTGATTTGCATTTTCCAAATGCTGAATGGAAATAACCATTTTTCATGGGCTTATTGGCTACTTGTATATCTTTCTTGAGGGAAATTGCCTATTGAAATCCTTTGCCTATTTTCTTTAACTGATACTGGAAGAGGCCTAGCACCTTCAGCAATCACCAAACTAAGATAATATCTACTTTTTAAAGGTCTATCTGGGCTAAGTGTTTATATCCTCAGACTTCAAGATTACAGCTGCCCAGTGTCAGTCCTTACCTGTTCTGTGTACAACTAGGCTTTACAGTTATACTTGCAGGTGATGCCAACACTGCTGTCACCCACAGAATGACTGGTGAGAATAATATCTGCCTTCAGGCTCCACGTTTTACCAACAATTGAGCTTGAAGAGATAATTACATTTGAAAAGACCTAGACAGAAATGTATTCTTTGCCTTTGCTGTTCAATCTGAAAGCCCATCTACTAGAACAAACAGAGCTCTTAGGGCCACCTACCCTCCAACTGTCATTGATGTTCCGACCCAAGATGATCTAAGGCTCACTACAGGCCACATGTGCATCCAAGTGTTTACCACATCTGGTGCCCTAAGGCTAGAATCAATTTGTATTCATATCCAGGAAAAAATAACCAGTCATTAAAGTCATCTGGTTGGTTAAATGCCCTAAGTGTTTGAAAATGAGAAGAAAAATGTGGGTGTTTCTTTCTCTCTTTTTATTTATTTTTTTCATCCAAACTAGAGAACAATGAGGCTTGTGGCTATGAATATTAAGCAACATCTCCAGTCAGCCTCGGTGGTTTGAAAGATTAACTAACCCCCTTGGAGTGTTCAACAACCAACAAGAAACCTCTCCCAAGCCAAGCAATTTTATAATTAAGTGATAATTGTTTTGGGGGAGGATGTTTCTCCACCTAAATAGCCTAGAGAAAGATAAACAGCTGCAAGAATCAATAAGCGTCAAGGTCACAGGCTGAATTATTTACTGATTCTCTGCTATTTGCCTCAAACTTTCATCTCTACAAGGAAAAATTGTGTCTACTTCACAGATGATTTAGAACGCACCTGGTTTGGTGTTGTGGTTATTGTTGGCATCTCTGTTCCTTCAAAGATGGAACAGCACTGTGCCTCTCTCAGACAGCCTAAGAAAGCAAAGGTCTGCTGAGAAGGCTCATCCATGAACTGGTAGGGCTGGGGAAGACCTATTGGATTGCTCATCTAGAAAGAATGGATCTTGAATGGTTCTGGACAGCAAAGATTGATCCCTATGTCCTAGGTCCTATAACAGCCCTTGTAGCATGGCCACAGATATCCCTAAATGCCCATTCTCATGCCTTGGGATCTCCAATGTGCTAGGGGCTCTTTTTTCTACCATACAGGTAATCTCTCCTGCACTCAAATCT
The DNA here is from genome assembly GCA_004025045.1 of Sigmodon hispidus. Lineage (NCBI taxonomy): Eukaryota > Metazoa > Chordata > Mammalia > Rodentia > Cricetidae > Sigmodon > Sigmodon hispidus. The sequence goes on along the minus strand of PVIH01001012.1, from coordinate 4,748 downwards.
GTGGCTTCACCGTACAGAAATATTATGGATTTCCTGTGTTTTCCCAGTAAGGAGCATGCACATCAGTCTGAAATCCTGCTGTGCTATTCCCTATTCATGGTCCTCAAACATGTTCTTTCTTCTCTGGTTAATCCTAGCTACTGGTACTGCTGATACCTTTTCCAAGTGCCTTCAGGGTGATCTCCTCTCCCATCTGTTGGGTTTCGTATGTGGAATATGTCCCACAAGCTCCTGATTCTTAACCTAGGTAGTGCTGTTGTTTAGGAGGTGGAGTCTCTTTAGAGGAAGTGGATCATTATAGTTATATCCAAGGCCCACTCTGTCCTTCCTGACTGTGGAAACCATGTGACTAACTATTCATGCCTGTGGCTGCCATGACTGCCACCATGATAGACTGCATCTTCTCAAACTAGAAGCCAAAATAAACCTTTGTTTCTTAGATTGCTTCTGTCAAATATTTTATCACAGAAAAGATAAAAATAAGCTCTAGAAGAATATAATAGCCTATATCTTTCAGGCCTAGTTATTCTAACTCCCTGAGTTCTCTCTGTGGTCACTGGTCAGAATTCCAGTGTTATTTGAGATTAAGACTCAGGCTTGAATAGCATCCCCCTGATTATTGATTGCTTAGACAATAACATAATAAAAAAAAATTTTATGTAGTGCTGAAAGTACCTCATGAGTTACTTTGGGCCAACTGGGAAGGAAGGAGACTCGTAGGACATGCCACTCAGTAGAAATAGAATGTTGGAGGGACTGAGTTTCTAACTGAGCCTGTCTGAAAAGTGTCTTATTTGCCTCTGACTGAACTGTGCTGCTTGGGGAAAAAAAAATCACCTTGTGTGTGTGCGAGGTGGGGGGGTGGGGGGTGGGAGGGTGGTGATTTAAATGGTACTAAAAACATGGTATGTTTGGAAATGGTTATTTACTTAGGAAAAAAATCTTCTAAGCAAAGCTGTATATTTCTTTGTATTATACTATATATTAATTTGTGTTCAATCCACTTATACTACTTGTTCATATAATGCTTATACCCAGAATATCCACTTATTTGGTGGGTTCTCATTTTTGGAAGGCTGTTAGCGTAGCAGATGCTGGAAGAAAACAAATGATTACAAAGATCTGTGTTACATTTTCCTGTTGTCTACCAACTCTTGACCAAATTAGAGATGTTTGCATTCCAAACCATGATGACTTTTATTTAATGACCTTTCAAGGTTAAGTTGATTGGTAAAACTGAGTTTGTTAGCACATACTTATAAATTTAAACGGTGTCAAAGATCAGGAAGGATGATGCTTGAGATGATGTCCATTCTCTCTCTTCCTTCTTCTCTCCTCCTCCTCCAGCAATAAACTCAAAATCAACCTGTCTGGTTTCTTGAGGATTCTGAGGACTTTTCATTAGTGTTACAACTGTTGAGAGGAAACCAGTTACACAGATCAGTTCATTGTGAATGTTCTTGCTCCCTTGCTGCATCTCTGCTATTGATTAAATGATGTCATGCTGGGGCTTGTTCTTGATAAGGCAGCTATGTGGGAAGCACAGTGCCAGGTCTCGACACAATCCCAGCTGTTATTCCAACCAGGCACCACAGCAGAACTTAACTAAAGAAAGGCAAGGTGATAATAATAAGTAGCCTCTCCAGAGAATTCTGGCTCTAATCTTAGTTAGTATTTATCTTAAGAAAAGATTTTTCTGGAGGTTGGGTAATGGCTAAGACCCTGTAGGTTGACTGATTTGAAAGACTCAAATAACTCTAAGAATTCTATTCAGCCCTGCTTGGTATTCCAAACTGAATTGATCTAATCCTAGCACACATGGATCATGTGCTGAAATGTCTTTATACTAACTACTGGAAAAAGAAGCCAGACAAAAAGGAGCAAGAGCTAGCTAGAAACAGGGGCAGATGAAGTTTGGTGTAATAGAAATAAAAGTCTGAATATCAGAGAAATCTAGATATGGAACTTGGTAAGAGGTTAGGCGATCTTCCATAACTTTCATATACTTACCCAGGTGACCAACAGAGGCCTGGGGAAATGGGGCCTCATTCAAAGCAACATGAGTGGCATCTATTTTTATATACTGTTCTCTTTTAAACATATTTAAAGCTGTGGTTATAGCTCAGGTGGTAGCGTGCTTGTCTAGCATTCTTGAGGTCCTGGGTTCAATCTCCCAGGATTATTGAAAATGAAAAGACAAAATCAATAACAAAAAACCCAAATAAAAGAACTGTATTTAGTTATTTGTAGAGGGTGTCTATTGAGACTGTCAAAAGACTATCATGTTTTAAAACAATAATTTGACTCTTTCACTGACAAAGTTAGCAAGAGTAAAAGACTGTGCTCTAAAATCCAACTTTTCTCAAGCTTTAAAAAGTCAAGGTTTAAAATACTATAACCTTCTCACTGTTGTCCCTAGATAAGGACAATACAAGGATTGCATGAGAAATTTGAGTTGATGTAAATAGTAACTAGTTCTCTTGAATGAAGTAGTCTTGAAATATATCACTAACTAGGATTTATCGTGAGCTGCTTTTACAAAGAGAACCACACAATAAACAAAGATAAAAATCTCCAATCTTTTATCCCGGTATTTCTTAGCCAGTGAGAAGGTAGACAAAAGCATGAGGTTCACACACCTGGTCCTATTAAGAGGTAAACAGAAAAGAGAATCATATAGCAAAGCAGAGCTGAGAAAGTCAACTTGCAACTGGGTAAGACAGAAGTTCTACTCTCAAAGGTACAAGGTGGACAATTGGTAGGATCTGTTTCATGCAGAAGGAAACTAACAGACATGGAACTACATGTAGCATAAGAGTCTTTTATTGACTGAAGCAACAATTAAAGAAGAGTGAAAGGTTAGACGAATACCTGAGATGGGTAAAAAGAAGAGAAAGAAGAGAGATCTTTAAATGAAAACAAATAGCAATCTAGCATTTAAAAAAAAATGGAGTGTTTTATTTTAACAGAACTCAGTGGGTCTTAATTATGACCAGTAGGGATGCCAATAACAACAAACCTATAAGTACATTCATATCAATTGGATTACATTTGAAAATGTATAGCTCCTTAGTCTTCTATTTTTCTTTAAAGTTAGTAAATCCTGTTCTATTTTGGCTGATGTTAAGTCAGTGTCTACAGCTTCCTGATCATTAGTGTTTGCATGATACACATTTTTTTTTAAAAAATGTATGTGGATCTTTGTATTTAAAGAAGATTTCTTATAGATAAAATGTGATTGGTTCCTGCTTCAGTGTTCAATGTGAATATTCCTGGCTTTCATTTGCTGTGTTTAAACCATTTACATTTAATATAATTATTGATGTATTGGTTTGAAGTTACCATCTGGCTGTTGGTTTCTATTTGCCTCATGCGCTTTTTAATCTTATTTCATTATTATTTGCTCTACGAGTTTGCCTTCCTGTTGCTGTGATTAAAAAACTGACCAAAAGCTACCTGAGGGCCGAAGTATTTATTTCCTCTTACAGGTTATAGTCCATCATCAAGGGAAGCCAAGGCAGGAACTCAAGGCAGGAGTTTGCAAACAGAAACTGTGAGAAAGTGTTTCTTATTGGAGTGCCCCCACCACCTCTCATGGCTTGTTCACCTAACTTTGTTATACAGTCCAGGACCACCTGCCTAGGGATAGCACCACCCACAGTAGATTGGCCCTACCCATATTATTGAGCAATTAAGAAAATGTTCCACAGGTGTGTTACAGACTAATTTAATCTAGGCAGCTCCTCAGCTGAGATTCTCTCAAGTGGCTCTCAGTTGCATCGAATTGACATTTGAAGCTACGACGCCTGCTTATTTTGATTAGTTAGAAAAATTTTCACATTGACATTATTGCCCAGTATCAATTTCTTAGCTAAACAGTGTATTTTGTTTTCTTTGTCTAGTGGTTGTTCTAAAGCTTACAATATATACTTATCATACATTGCCTTGAAATAGTATTTAGTATCTTTATTTTAATGGAAGATCCTTAAATGAAATGGGCTGGAGAGATGGCTCAGCGGTTAAGAGCACCGTCTGCTCTTCCAGAGGACCCGGGTTCGATTTCCAGCACCCACATGGCAGCTAACAACTGTCTGTAGTTCCAGTTACAGGCAAACACCAAGGCAAATAAATAAATAAAGTTTTTTTTTTTTTTAAAAAAAAAAAAGGGGGCTGGAGAGATGGCTGAGCTGTTAAGAGCACCGTCTGCCCTTCCAAAGGACCTGGGTTCGATTCCCAGCACCCACATGACAGCTAACAACTGTCTGTAGTTCCAGTTTCAGGCAAACACCAAGGCAATTTTTTAAAAAAAGATTTATTTATTTATTATGTATACAGTATACAGAAAAGGGTAACAGATGTAAACATAGATGGCATTATCCACCATGAGGGTGCTAGGAATTGAACCTGGGTCCTCTAGAAGCATAGTCAGTGCTCTTAACCTCTGAGCCATCTCTCCAACCTCCTAATTCCTCTTATAAATTTGTGCTACTATGATCAAATGTTTTACTTCAGAAAATATTGTAAATCGTCATTATATGTTGTAATTCTTTGATTTGATAACTCATTTCTATTTATTGTGTATGTGTGTATGTGTTTGTGTGTGTGTATGTGTGTGTGTGTGTATGTGTCTGTGTATGTGTGTGAGTGTATGTGTATGTCTGTGTATGTATGTGTGAGTGTGTGTGTATGTCTGTGTATGTGTGTGTGAGTGTGTGTGTATGTCTGTGTATGTATGTGTGAGTGTGTGT